>CM076577.1:371441422-371752652 GCA_034641835.2 Pinus albicaulis
TAGTGTCGTGCCACCAATATGTTCAAGATAAGTTTTCCTTTGAATTTTTCAACCTCCCTCTGATTCTCTGTTGGTATTGATTCACAATCATCACATTCCTCTGTCTCGTATTGATGATGTGGGAAACATTATCACCCACCTTTGATTAGGTCACTTCCTATCGACTCTAGCTCATTATCCAAGAAGCTGATCTAGAGACTCCCTTCAGGTACCTTGGAGGCTGCATGCCTCAAGGGAAAGTTCTTTGCATTCGACGTAAGGCCCACATCATTGGCCTTTGATTTACTGACTCTGTAGGTGTTCGACATCAGATCACTGTTCACATTCTGTGGATTGTACCTTTCGTACCTTGAGAGCCAATGTCATTATTGGTGGTTTCTCTCGTGTCTGTTAATAGTTGTCATCATTAGATGGTAATCAGAGGATTTTCTTACATGTTCGACTTCAGCTCACATATTCGCATGCTCGAATTTCTACTTTGTTCGAGTCGAGATGGAGCGCAAGACCCTGGGTTTTGTCTGATGAAATCCAGGTTGCGGGTTCGTTGTGGATTACTATGACTTATTACATGGCTCTTCTGATTGGATGGCTGCGACCATACCTGAGTCTGTTAGGTGATCCCTACTGTTAGATGGTTTTGTCCATACCTCAGATCTTACTATCTATGAACTCTATTATGGATGGTTGCGCCCATACCACATGTCATGTATCAGAAATATCAGTTGTATTTGTACTTGCAGGTTTTCTGACACCAGTGTTTGGGTCGAATGCATTCTCATAAAGCATTTCACCTCTCCCACTCTCTCGGACCTCATGCTTTAGGGGGCATCTGTTACACATCATTTTGTCACCATCCTTGCAATCCCTCACCCTACATATTGGAGGGTCTTTCCCGTGACCTATGAGCAGTGTCATACTCTGCAAACACCTTCTTTGCATCCTTCTTCATAAGGACATCATTTCTCCTGTTGAACATTTCCTCAAAAATCACACAAAAGCCTATGTTTTAGCATTGATGCGGGTAGCCAATTCACCCCTCGCGGAAATATGGAGGATTTTCACTAGAGCCGGTGCCACCTGGCGCTCTGTCTCAGTGTTTTCCCACGACAACTATTTTAGGAATGTTTTTTAACAAACAGAGGCAGAAGTTTCCTTCTAACCACCTCAGGGATGAGTCACAGGAAGTGGTTAAGTTGATGAGCCACAAATCTCCCTCTTTAGGTAGTGGTTTCCTCCTCCCATGGAACACTCCTTGATGATAGGTCTCCCTTCCATGATTATAGGGATCCTAACCTCTCCCTCTCCCTCTATATAAACAGGCCTTCTCCCTTAATGAAAGCTAGCTGAACATACAGCCAAGAAGCTAAACTTGGAGAAGAGATACTATAGTTGAGTAATTGCTATAGAGAAGGTAGAACTAAGGAGAATTATGTAGAGAGAGCCCCGTCTAAATTCTCAGCGAGCCTTTATGAGACGCGCTCCGCTGGAACCCTGTTGGAGGAGACCGCAACGTCGAATCTTGGTTGTACTCTTCCTTTCTTTCATTAATATACTCGACTATGGTATTGGTTCCATCATTGTGTTATGTTGATTATTTAATGCAATTGATTTAGTCTTCTTTGACTGAATGATAGTTATGAATGTGAAATAGTACATTGTATATCGTCATTGTTTCTTGTGTGTGTGCAGGTGTCCGAGCATGAAAGCGAGCGGATCGTAATCTGCCAAACCAGGAGTGAGAGGCAGCCACTCTTTCGATGACAACAACAGCGTAGGACCTCCGGTAAGTCATCTATCGAATCTCCGTCCATTCGTTAACTAGGAATCAATATTATAACTTGTCTCGTTTGTGGCTAGACCCACTCTAGGGCTAGTGGGATCACCTCTGTCCGCAGAGGGGATTTACCACACCAACACTAACCTCTAGATGTAATTTTTTTATAAAATAAATTTGGGGCTATTTGAAATAATGAAATAATATAATATGATACAAAAAATTCACCCAATAAAAATTTAAAACCCTTTAATTTTTCCCATGGGCAAAAATTCACCCCTCAATTTTTCTACGCAAACAACTCCAAAACGTCGAAAGCTCTTATCCGGAGCAGCATACCGCTAAGCGCATTTGGTAGATGAAAATGGATAGCCACTTTACCCTGCCAATTGTAACAATATTGCATCTTCTAGCCACAATACTGGGACTATCATGGTAATAATTATAATTGTTTGGTGTATTGATTAATGTAATTGTTTCAACGTCAAACCAATTAATCATGCAATATTGTCAATGTGGTTACTAATTGATATCATATATTTTGTACTAATCATGTTCAATTTTTATTTATTTTTAATTATTAGGATTCTAGTGATGATGAGCGGCCTACCTACCATCTTCCGTTGCACTCCAAGACAATGTCAAATCGAGAGAAGACTGAATTAAGAGAAAAAATTGGAGAGGAACGATACCAAGAATGGTTGAATCAACCACTAATTCAATTTCCGCTACATCCAGATTCACCAATTAGGAATGACTACAAAAATACTAGTTCTTCACAAGCTGGAAATGGAGGCAATCAAATAGAGGTTGGTATGGATGATTACTTAAGGGATACAATTGCAATGGAGACAATGTTGTTATATGCATTCCAAAATGATGATCAGCTAGGGGATGATGCTCATATCGCTGACACCTTTTTCGAAAGCCTTAAATTTGCTTCCACAACCCCTCTCTTTGGACTTGGTGGTTAGTTAAAGTCTACCCAGTTGGGGACAATGATGTTGCTGTATAACTTGAAAGAAAATTTTGGCTTGTCGAATGCATGTTTCTCAGAAATTTTTAGGTAAGTTACCATAAAGTACTCCCTTATATAAATTTGAAATATAACCAGTACACTGCAATGAACATTACAAATGGTAATTTTTATGAACGTTAATAATTATATCGACATTAATGTACATTTATTAATATATTTTTCCATGATAACCAACTATAGGTTATTCAAAGATAAGGTTCTTCCAAATGATAATGTCTTGCCCAGTAGTTGTGAAGAGGCAAAGAATTTGTTGAAAATGTTGGGTGTTGAGTACATATCATATCATGCATGTCCAAATGATTGTATTCTATATAAAGGAGAATATGCAGACAAAGAGATGTGTCTGAAATGTGAGCATGATAGGTATGCTAAATAAAAAAAGAAGGGTAAATCACGTACTGGTCCTCCTTTTAAGATATTGAGGCACATGCCTATAATCCCAAGGATTCAAAGGCTCCTTTGATGCAAAGAATTAGCTATGTTTCAAGGATGGCATGCCTCATAAAGAAGTGAGTTGGGAGTTATGTGAATCCCAACTGATTCAATAGCCATGAAGCATATAGAGGATACATGGCCCGAAAACTTCAAGGATGAAGTACGAAGTCTACGACTTAGCATAGCCATGGATGGCATCAACCCATATTCCCTCCAGAACACCAAATATTATGTTTGGCCTGTAGTAGTGATCAATAACAGTATCCCCCCATGGTTTTCCGTGAAGAATGAACATATTATGTTGGCTTTCATAGTCCCTGGTAGAATACAAGTGAAGAATATGGATGTCTAATTACAACCATTGGTAGATGAATTGAAGGAATTATGGGATGGTATAAATGTATATGATGTATCAAGACCCATCGTAGCAGAGAGGAGTTTTACGTTGTATGGCATATGTGCTTACATGACACATGATTATCCAGGCTTAGGAGCTTGATCTGGTAAATTACATGTTTAATTTATTGATTTGTTTATATACGTAACAATATTATTTCACATATTAGTTATATAATTTGTTGTAATTGTTCTGATCTTCATTATATTCTTTAACATTCCATGCATATTAATTGTATACAATAATCTCACAGGTCTTGTAACAAAAGGGTATTTTGGATCTAAATGTTGTGGACCTTTTCTGAAAGCTAGATGGTCCAAGGACCTACGAAAGCCAATGTATAATTTCTCCAGGGTATTCCTCCCAGAAGAAAACTCTTACAGAAGAGTAGCATCCGATTTCAATGGTAAACGAGAGAGAATCCAAAGGCCTCTAATAATGACACTAGCTGAATGGCTTAGAGCATATGAGAGAGAGAAGGAGAAGGAGTTCATATAAATGTTCGATTCAAATGGGGAGCCTATGTTCGATGATCCAGAATTCTTCGACACCTATGTTGAGAATTTTCCCACTGGGATGAAAAGGAAGTATATCTTTTATGACCTCCCATATTGGGAGCATCTTAAGATTACCCACTTATTAGATCCCATGCATATATTTAAAAAAAATTCATCTTCTTTATGGAGGCACATATCATCGAAAAAAAGTGACACATTGGCTGTTAGGAAAGATCTTATTACTTCAAAAACTAAAAAGAAACATTGGACAAGACGATTAGAAAGTACGGGATCAGAGGCAGGCACTATTCCCTCTAATTCATGGTTTTTCAAAGAATGTGATGTCCCATGGATTTTTAAAAAATATGATATTTATTTGGCAAAGGAAGTTATAATGGGTGTGAGGGTTCCAAATTCATACGGGTCTTCACTATGGCGCTGCTTCATTGTGGATGACAATTTGTCGGGGTTGAAATTACATGACCATTTGAATCTTCTAAGAGTATTTATAATGTCAAAAGAATGATTTTATTATTTTTTATATTAATAAATTTTATCCCATGCAGTGTCATTATCCTTTGTTCGTGCTTGGGTGTGTGAAACATGAATTCCCTCAAGACCTAGGATGTGCCATATTTAAATTATCTGCATTTGTACGTTGGATCATGTCAAAGGAGGTTCATGTGGCTAGTATACCATGGTGGCGTTAATAGATAGTTGAGGTTGTTTGTATGATTGAGAAGGAGCTGTCGATGAGTTTCATGGGCTTACAGGTTCATCTTCTAATCCACCTAGTAGATGAGGTTGAATTAGTTGGGGTGGTTTCTTGTCATTAGATTTTCTTCTTAGAGAGGTACATGAAGAAATTGAAAGGTTTTGTTCGACAAAGGGCGAAACCCAAGGGGTCTATGGAAGAGGGGTACATATCGTATGAGTATTTCTATTATGCTAGTGAGTACATCAAGCAAATTGACAACAGACTAGGTGTGGTGATTTGGGATGATGAAAGGGATGAAGACAAAAGAGAAGGGGAGTTGCTCCAAACAAGTGGAAAAAAGCGCTTGATAAAGAGTAAGCGACTTATAATTTTTCAAATTTACACAAAGTTAATATTCATGTTGAACTTCGATATAATGTATATTTTGATCTATAATTTTTTTTTTTCTAAATTACGCTATTTCTATTATAAACATAAAAGTACAAAACTGCCACGGCTCAGCTGAGGAAGCCTGAGACCGGGCTTGATGTCCACTGTCTGTCTAGCTATAGAGCTGCCCATTAACGGGAAACCAGCTCTTTTATCAGAGTTGCCACCACCCAGGAACTGGGAAACCGGTGCAAAGTCACTTACATACGGATTGACAAAACTAAAAAGAGCCAAAAAATACATGCAGCTTTGTCTGCTGTGAGTGACCATTGAAAACAGAAATTTATCAAAAATTCTAGCACATAAATCATACTGAGAATTGGTCCTGGAGCATTTAGTCGGAGTCCGGATTCTCTTCCTCGATTCTGCAGCCATAGTGTTCTTCCGAATCCTCTTCAGCGTTCTTGTCAGCATCTTCACCTGACGGGCCAGCTTCCATCTGCAAGTGCGCCTGTCCCGGATGAGCAGGGACAGAGGCAAGAGGAATTCCAAGGGGGTGCGCGCTAGGACCGGGTGCAGGGCCAGAGGGGGGCTCGAAGTGAGGCTTGGAAGGAGAGTGCACAGGGTTAAGCGGCTGAACAGGAGGGAGAGTGGTCTCTTCGCGAAGAGAAATCGTGATGAGGGCAGTAATGGAAGGCCGATCGAAGGCGCAATCGAAACGCAGCTCCGCGTGTTGCGTTGATTTCCTTAGATAATGACTGCCAGGGCAAGAAGGGGAGGCGGAAGCCTGAAGCGGGGGAGGAGACAGAGTATTCAGAGCAGGAGCACGAGGCGGGTGCGAGGGCTGAGGAGGCGCCGGGGCAACGCTCTCATGGAGACGGCCAGCAAGATCAACATAAAGGGGGATGGGACGCCTTTCAGCATGTTCCATGGAGTAGTCGACATTAGAATTGGAGGGTCGTTCACTCATGGACCTGCCTCGAGAGGCCCCTTTCCTACAAGACATTCTTTGCCTGAGCCTGGGCATACTGAAATTCCGAGAGGAATCCGACCAGTTACCAGAAGGAGCTGCAGGAATAGAGTTAATTTGACCAACAATAACAGGAGAAGTATGAGAATTGAACAGAACAGGGCAGAAGTTACTATTTGAGAAATGATGGCCGGGAAGCGTATCCAGACAACATTGCAAAGAGCGCCTGCAACCTGTAGCTATGCGAGCCCCATCTATTGCACAACCGCCCGGGCAATGAGAGCGCAGAGGTGAGAAAGGCCGGTGAGCAGAGCCAAAGCAATCAGAAGAATGCGAGCAGTGGTGCTCCATTTGAAGTCTGGTGCGGCGAGCAGGACGGATCAAATGACGGCGAGGAGGAGTTATTATCCAGCGCTTTGGATTAATGAACTTGGCATTAATAACACCATAGGGGGCCATGTGGCCACCCCAGGTGAAACTCCTTGGTTTTTGAACCAGGCCTGGAGGCCTCTTAACCCGAGATGTCATCCGCATCCGGAATTGTCTGATCCATTCGCACCAGCTTGATGCATTCCTGAGTAGAGTTTCTATCATTTATGATCTGGATAGAGCCGTGCTTGAGAAAGTCCGGACTATCAACTCCTAAATTGGCCATGAGATCTGCGACCCTGTTTCCATCTCTCTTGGTATGAGTAAAAGTGATAGCTTGGTTTGCTTTTACCCAATTGCTAAGAGCATCAATTCTGGAAGCTAATCTCCAACTGGTAGCTACCTTGTCTGAGCTGGTTCCATGGAGCAACTGATTTGCCATGTTGATCAGAATTTGAGAATCACCTTCCACAATTAGGGGCAGGAAGTTGTAGAGGCGAGCTAAATTGAGACCTTGCCATAGCCCTTCCAACTCAGCAGAGTTGTTTGTGTCCCAACCAATGGATCCGTAGAAGATGGCCTGGATTTCGCCTTGGGAATTTCTGAAGATACCTCCATATCCCACCGGGCCTGGATTCCCTTTGGAAGCCCCGTCAAAATTTAATTTGATTATCCCTGGTGGAGGAGGAATCCAAGAGAGGGAATCTGGAGGGTTCTGCTTGTTGATTCTGGGCATAGAAGTTATGGTGAGTTGCCAATTGCGCCATATGCTGATCTCTTGAGGATGATTGGGCATATCCTCCTCCTGCCAAGTTGTAAGAGAGAGAGACTCCTGAAGGTTGCTGTGAAAGTTTTTCCATAAAATGTCCAGGGGGGTGGTTTGATGCTTGAAGACTCTTTTGTTTCTTTCTTTCCAAAGCGTCCAGAATAGGAGACCTGGAATGATTCGCCAGAGAAAGTTGAGAATGGGGCTATTGTAAGAGCGCTGTGGCCAATGGAGAAGTATGCTGGTGATGTCCCCTTATGGTTTGCTTCGTTGGCTTCGGAAGCAAGTTTTGTTCCAAAGTTGGCTGGCCAGCTGACAAGATAGCATGAGGTGCTGAATGGTTTCAGTGTCCTGTTTGCAATTTGGACATTGTGAAGGGCCACAGAAACCGGGTTTTAGCAAATTGTCCCAGGTAAGAATTCTTTTGTGGCTGAGGAGCCAGAGAAAAGTGGAGACTTTAGGCCAGGTCCCTTTAGCCCATACAAATTGCCAGATTCTGTCTTTCGGGTGAGGAGTAGGATACATTAAGCTGTAGGCCTCTTTTGTGGTGAATATGCCTTTGGGCGAATATCCCCATCTAAGGATATCTGGGTCATCTGAGCAGCGAATTCTGCAGCGTTGAAGTTCCTCCTGGAGAGTTGCCCACATGTTGCTGGGAGTGGTAGGTTGGAGGAGAGACGGGTGTTTCCAATGGTGATGGCTGCTTCTAGAATTAGCAATCCAACATTGACTGACCTTCAACTCTTCTGGCCCATTGTATCTCTCCGCGTTGGGCAGATTTAGAGTGTCAACAAGCTTCGGCCTTTGTTGCCAGGAGTCCACCCAAAATCGGGCAGTCTGGCCATTCCTGACCTCCCAAAAGCTGTGCTGGTAGATGAGGGCATGATGTTGCTTGGCAGAGTTCCAGATGAGCGATCCCGCTGTCTCAGGTTTGAGTCTGATCAAATCATTCATCAGTCTATTGTTGGCATACTTGGCAGCCCACAACTTAGCCCAAGGAGTGTGAGGGCTCGTGAGCCATTTCCACCAAAGTCGTGCACCCATGACTTCATTGCTTTGAAGGGGATTTCTAAGCCCTAGTCCACCGGCTTCTTTGGGAGTGCAGACTGTATTCTAGTTGACCAAAGCCCATTTCCGAGTGTGAGTTGAGGAGCCCCATAGAAAGCGACGCTGAAGATTTCTGATTTGATTGAATACCCATTTGGGAGCTACAAGCACCGAAAAGAGGTAAAGCGGCATAGATTGCAGAACCGCTTTGATCAAGACTAGTCTGCTGGCTAGGTTGAGGGCTCTGTAAGTCCATGAGGAGAGGCGCACCTCAAGTTTATCAAGGAGAACAGTCCAAGATGAATGCTTGAGAGCAGAGTCAATGAGAGGGGCGCCAAGGTATTTGGCGAGGAGACGGGCAAGCGCAAAACCAAGAATACGGGCTACACAAGATTGGATTAGAGGAGGGGTATTAAAAAAGAAGAGTTGAGATTTGGATGTATTGACAGTCATACCAGAGGCGAGAGAGAAAAGGTGTAGAATGCGTTTGAAAGACCTAGCTTCTTGGGCTGAGGGGAAGCCAAAGAGCATGGTGTCGTCAACAAATTGCTGGTGAGTAGAAGCAGGAGAACCATACAGTGAAATGCCACGTAAATCCCCGGTTTGGACAGCTTGATGAATGAGCCTGCTGAGTCCTTCTGAAATAAGGACAAAAATGAAGGGAGAGAGAGGGTCACCCTGACGGATGCCTCGAGAAGAAACAAAAGGGTTGGAAGGGGAGCCGTTAACAAGGATGGAAAAGAGAGGGGAAGTAATAAGACTCATAACCCAACGAATCCACATCTGGTCAAAACCAAAGGCTTTGAGCGTGCTCTGAATGTAACGCCAGCAAAGTTTGTCAAAAGCTTTGGAGAGATCGATTTTAAGAAGCATACCTGGTTTTTTAGTGCTCTTGAGGGAATGGATGACTTCATGAGTCATGATGATACCATCCATGATTTGGCGGCCTTCCACATATCCTGTTTGTTCTGGCGAGATGAGGAGCGGCAGCAGAGGCTTTAATCTGTTAGCAATGACCTTGGAGATGATCTTGTAGATCACGTTACAGAGGGCAATGGGACGATACTTCTCCGGAGTGCTGGGTTGTTCTTCTTTAGGCACCAGAGCGATGAAGGTGGAGTTTAAGGAGGGGAGGAGCCAGTGGGTGGCCCTTGATTCTTCCACCAGTTCCCAGACTTCTATTTTAATGAACTCCCAGAAATGATGGAAGAAATTTGCAGTAAATCCATCAGGCCCTGGTGCTTTCCCATCTTTGGTTTGTGCCATTGCTAATTCAACTTCTTGCATGGAGACAGGACGCAGAAGCATTTTGTTATGCTCTTCGGAGATGAGTTTGGTAATGATCTGAGAAACTGCATCAATGGCTGGCTGTCGGTCTATGGTGCCATCTTCTTGGAGCGTGGTTTGAAAATAGTTCGAGAGGACTTGCTCAATTTCTTCATGTTGCTCTACTTTCTCCCCGTGTTGATTAGTGATGTTGTGGATGCGATTTTGCATCCTTCTCTGAATAGTGGAGCGATGGAAGAATCGAGTGTTTCGTTCCCATTCCTTTAACCAATTGATTCGAGACTTTTGCCTCCACAGAATTTCTTCTTGCCTTTGCCTTTCGTCAAGCTGCTTTTGGACCTGCATTTCTTGGGTATTAGCCTCCTCTGATCTTCCGTCTGTTATGATTTTCTATTGTACTTCCTCCATTTGTCTTTTGAGGATGTTGATTTCTTGAAAAATGTTGCCAAAGACTGTTGTGTTCCAGTTCTTGATGAGCGCCTTGAGGTATTTCAGCTTTTGCTGAAACTGGTACATCTTGCAGCCATGGGGGGGGGGTAAAGTTGTGCCATGCTGAGTTAACCATTTCTTTGAAAGAGGGATGCGAAAGCCAGAAGGCTTCGAATTTGAAGGGCTTTCTGATCTGTGGGCCAAGATTGTGCCATTGTAATGCAATGGGCCAGTGGTCTGATCCTGCAAAAGGAAGAATTGATGCCTCTAGGTCACCCCCCATGTGTATAGCATTATCAGAGATGAGGAATCGATCGAGCTTGGAAGCAACATGATGGGCCCCTGATCTTTTGTTGTTCCAAGTGAACGTTCCATTGGTGAATGGGAGATCTATCAACTAGCTGTTGGTTATGAAATTCCTGAAGTGGACGCTTTCAGGGTCCGGTCTGGTTCTTCCTCCTGTTCGTTCTTCCATTTTGGTTACCATATTGAAGTCCCCTGCTGCTATCCAGAGAGGATGAGTTCTGTGAGAGTTGAGCGCTTCCATTGTATTCAAGAGGCCGAACTTTCTGTTAAGGTCCTGCGGGAAATAAACGTTTGAGAGATGCCCATATATATTTGTGCCAATAGGGTGAAAGATGGCTTGAATGATATTATGAGCTGCATGCAGATCAGATATGACTATGGATTGAGTGTCCCAGGCTATGGCAAGCCCTCCAGAAGATCCAGATGCATCTATTGCTGCAGAACTGCTGCTAGGCCAGACTTTTGACAGAAAAGTACCCAAAGCTTCACTGTTACATTTTGTCTCTTGGAGAAAGAGAATATTTGGTTTTTCTTTTTGTAACATACTTTTTATCATTTTTTGTTTTCCTGGGCTATTAAGCCCTCTGATGTTCCATGATATCAATTTCATGAGGAACTATTTGGCAGGGGCGGAAAGAACCGCGTGAGCTTGGGGTAGCGCCCGGAGTTAACTAGTATTTCCCCAATGGTAATTGTACGCTGCCAGTCTGGTTTTCTGCCCCTCTTTTTGGATTCTTTGATTACTTTGAGGCTGTCCCAATGAATTCCTGTTTGTATACCAAGTTTTGCTTGTTGTTGTGCTTTGGATAGAACCTTTGCCAGGGTTTCTATTTGATGGGGCTTGATTTTGTCAAAATCCTGGCGCTTGCAAGCATCCTCCAGGCCAATGATGTCAAGATCCCCAAGCTCAAGACTCTCTGAATCTTCTTCCATAGGATTTGTAGCGCTTTGGGTTCCTTTTCCCCCATCAGGAATAGCAGATCCTGATTTAGGATCATCCAGATCCATGGTTTCTGGATGCCAAGTTAAGAGTTTCGTGCCAGAAGGGGGTTTGGAAGAGGGGTTTGCAGAGGCGCTTGTCTCTGGCTGAGAGGGGGAGGGGTTCAGAGGGACATGAAGCGGGGTGGAAGTATTGGGGGCTTGGTTGGACTGTGGAGGCACCGGGCTCGAGTTAGGCATTTGCTCTGCATTGGAAAGGATGAAAAAACTATTGCTGGTAGTAGGAACACTAGAGGAGGAAGAGGGTTTTTTACCTGCCGATGAAGCTTTCTTGTTGTGCCTTCTGCGAGGAGGTACTTTGGTGAAACCATCTGCTTCGGGTTGTGTATCAGCTTCTTTGTTCTGGGATGCAGTATTGAGGGGGCAGTCTCTGAAGAGGTGCCCATGGGCATGACATCGCCGACACCTGAAAGGGACATGCTCATAATCCAGTGGTTGGATCCACTCAAAATCATCATGGTATATGCTTACAACATCAGGTAGGGCCTTGTCTAGATGCATATAAACGCAGATCCGCGCATAAGAGGTGTAGCGGCGAAGCTTGGTCTCTTCAGCGATTTTGATAAACTGCCCGAGACCCTTGCCAATCTCCTGAAGTGTGTCTTCGTCCCAATATTCAAGCGGAAACGAATATAGACGGATCCAAACAGGTGCCCAGTTGAAGTTTTCTTTATCTGGATTGAATCTTTCGATCCAGTTTCTGAGGTATAGGCCAGCCGAGTTGAAGAAGTATGGCCCTTCGTCCATGATTCTGTTGCGATCCTCAAGACAGAGGAAGATCGCCGTGAAGAACCCCTTCGGACCGAGCTGAAGAGTAACGTGTCCTTTAGGCTTCCATTTCGAAGCGATCCATCCTTGTAGGGCCTTTTCTGTGGGCCAGAAACCGATAAATTTTCCGATAAGGGCATGATCTCTCATATATTGAATGCGGGCATTGATTCGATGGCTAGGAAAATCGATCTTGGGCCTTTCTGGTGCAATGGGCTTGCAGGTGGAAGAGGAGGGGGCCGCTTTGTTCTGTTGTGCCTGCGTAAAAGTCGTCTGGGGTTCTGTCGTTTTCTGTTGCATGTCAGCGCTGGTGTTGGTCGGGTCAGGATGAGCGCCTGAAGAGTCATTATTTGCAGGGGGGGTCGGGCCCTCCCCCCCCGAGCTTGTTTCCATGGCCGTTGCCCAAGCTTGAGCGCTTGGAGGAGAGCGGCGCCTCGTGATCAGTCGTCTAGGGTTGCAGCAGACGCCGGTGGGTAGGGTTTCGCGTGCTCATCGAACGAGAGAAAATTCTTGGCATCCTTCAAATTATTTTGATCTATAATTAATATATAATTTCGATTTGATTTCATCAGAAAATGCAGAAATTGAAGCAATCAATAAATTCGTTCTTTACAATTCTGAAGCGACGCAACCATGGGTCACATTGTACGAGCAAACGAGGATGAAATGGGATAGTGATAGGAAAGAATTCAGATGGTTGAATGGTATAATGTGCCTTATCTCGATCATTTAAAATAAAATATTCCAAAAATATGCCCCAACATTTGGGTTGTTGACCAAGTCAGAGAGAAATACGGTGCAACCAGTCATTACCCGCATGCTGAAGAGGATGCGCTAAACGTAGGGATTGGGTGTAGCAACTTGGTAATAATATTTCTAATTTATATGTAAATTTGAAACTTATAACACATATATATTTCATATTTTAACTGTTGGGTTATTATAAGACACATGACACTATGATTTTTTTGACTTTTTTTATAATAGGTGCATTTGTTCCCATCTATGTGGGCATATGGACACCATTTTCGCACAAAAAATTCTAATGATGGAAACATCACAGAAGAATGTGGAGTGGAAGTCGAGTTCAATCAATCTAGTTGATCTAGCCACCATGATCAAAACCTAGTACGAGGGACATTAGGTTACATCGGAAAGTTACAAGATATCATTGGAGTGGATTTCTCTTCTTTCCAATGTGTTATTTTTAGGTGCAAGTGGTGGGACACCTTTGATCGAAATAATGTAAAGGAAGATCACGATAGTGGGTTAATATGTATCAGCTCTAGAAAGATGTGGGATGAAGCTAAGGAGCCCTATTTTTTCCCCAAACACTGCAACCAGGTGTTATTTTACCCAGATGTGTTGGATAGGGATTGGTGGTTCGTATTGACACATGACCCTAGATCAAAAAATATTTTTGGGAACAATAGTGTTATCATGCCATGCGAGCTAGAAGATAATAAGGGTGATCATGATAATTGAGAGTGATATGGTACATGTGTTATTTCATCAATATTTATACTTTTTAAGATGGGTTTTTCGAAACATTATAATATGTATTTTGAATTAATTGGTAATTTGCATTGTGTTAATGTTAAAATCAATATTTCCCTTGATAATTTGCAATTATGTTGATCTCAAAAACAATGGCGTACTGTATAAAGTTCCTTTTTTTTGTATGTAAGATCATAATAAAATAATGGTAATTCCAAAGGACATGAATTTATTTGCATTATTTTCTAAACTTTATTATGTAACAATAATTCATATTATTCTAGATTTATTATTTTACAATTATTTAAAATTTTACAAATTTACAAGTTTAAAATTTTTAATAAAATCATTTCACATTAATACAATTAAAATTTTACAAATATTTTACATACAATTACAATTACAATCAATTCACATAATACAATTAAAATTTTACAAATATTTTACATAGAATTACAATTACAATTTTACAATTTCACTTACAATTACAATTACAATTACAATTACAATTACAATTTTAGAATTTTACATACAATTAGAATTACAAATATTAAAATTTTACAATATCATGATCATTTAATATTAAATTAATTAATAAACATCACGTTCATGATAACCATCGTACAAACATCATATTTTAATAAAAAACAAATTCAAAATCGCTAACGTCATTGTGATCATGATCATCTAACAAAACGAAATTAACGTTATATATTAACATCATCACAACACAAACACCAAATGTACTGCATCCCATGTGAAATAACTGCTATCTGCAAGATGGAAGTTGCACATTAAATAAACATATCTAACATGACCTAACAATATACACATGATGATGATCACCAACATGTAAATTAAGTACAGTTGCAACATGAACATAAAATATACAACTGTAATATAAATATCATGGATCAACTGGTGGTACATCATTAATAGTAGTACTAGTAGAGGCTTGCTCAGTCAATGGTGCAGCCTCAACGGTCGATGGTCCAGCCTGCTTATGATCATGAGTACTACTGGATGTTGCTGGCTGCTGAATGGACGTGGTTGATGGTCTAGCTTGCTCTCCATGATGAATGTTGCTTGCTGCTAGTGGAGGCTGCTCATATGGCGTGGCACGAGCTGAACGATCATGAGATGATGAATCGCTACTCGCGGATAGTCGATCACGTGTTGTGTCTCGACCACGCCTATAACATGCAACAGTCCTCCTCATCCACGCAACTAAGGTCGTAGCTCCTACGACATCTCACATCAGGTTGTACATGTCACGTGACATGCTGATCCACATATGTAATAGCCTACCATCAGCCTGTATGTCTCTCATATTAGTGGGCCTGATGCCTGCCTCAACAATCAATGCAGTGAGTTAGTCACCCAACTCCATCCTGTATCTGCTATCAAGCCGACCACCCCTAGCAAAAGGAGGTACCGATGCACCAGCAGGAGCAGATCTCTTTAAACCGGCCTCCTGATGATCCTAGGCATCTGGCATGCCCTAATCGTCATCAAGGTCCACACTTGGATCATGTGGTGGTGCTGGTATGTCCTCACCATCAAAATACCCAATGTCTGCAAAATATATACAAGTACACAACAATAATTAGACAATTTCATTACACAATTTAATAAAAACAAGTTAACAAACATGTCAGAATAAATTTAAATAAGACAATAATATTACATCTATCATTCAATGACTCATCATATGTGAAGAGGATGTTGGAAAACCCTTGCCAATCCAAACCAACATAAGGAAAAGGGACCATAATGAAGGGATGATTGTCAACACTGGCTAGCAACTCTAGTGCATCATGCGATATCCTCGTTGGAAACACAGTCTCTTCCATATTGGGCATCATCTGCCCCACATGTGCATCCATGCCTTGAACATGAACCTACGAGGCTGCAGAACAAAAGTAAGCCTCATCTCTGGAAACCTCTCAAAAAATAAACAAAAAATATTTTAAGCAAAAGGGAAGTTGACCCTCCCTTGTGCATGAGCACGACATCTATCTAAGGTTGTACAGAATTGTCACAAAAAAATGGCAGACCACCTAACAAGTCATGGCTCTTGTACTAAAGAATCAACATAATATAGAAGCGAGAAACTAATTCATTTCCTGTCACTGGTGTTGTGTGAAATGGTCAAAATGAGAAGTAAGAGGCAATTCATCTCCAGACTACCAAATACACCAATATGTAACTGACCTCTGGAGACCTCAAAATATGAAGGAGACATTATATCTGCGATAATGTATCTCTGAGAGTACACTAATTAACTCCCTACTGCATAGCCAACTGGAACCTCTGGGAACGAGGGAAAATACACCCCTATCCTCGATAGCCTTGTAATGAAATATATGTCCTCCTCAGTGGGCGTGTACCACTAGTTAGGACCAACCCGGAAAGCCTATCGGTGGGCATTCCACCTACGAATAAGATGTCTCAAAAGCAAACCATGGCCCTTTAGGGAATTAGCCTCCTGATAGAACTTGAGGAGGCCTACCTACCTTAGGAGCCCCTGGGTAGCTGAAGTAATAGGGCGAGGGTACACATCTCTCTCCCTCTCTCGTGCCTCCCATAGGCGAACCATGTTATACTGGTCCGCCTATTGTTTCTTTTGTTCCCCCTCTTCTCTCCTTTCATGTCTCTAAATGATTGACATATTAAATACAATTTTTTTATTAAATGAGACATGTATTTATAAATATAAATATTTTTTTTTTTTTTGGAAAATAAAAAACAAAAAAATTCTGTGCCCCACAAAAAACAGGCATGCACCCGTCCCGATGTGTTTTTTATGAAGCGCACCGGCGGCGGTGCTCCTGATAATTTTAAGTGCACCGTTGACTATGTACGGTGTCAGGAGTACGGTGCACTAACTAAACTCTCCACCCTAGGGCATATAGTTTGGTCAACGCACCGACCTCCTAAAATCATTACGTAGTCAATGGTGTGGTATTTACCAGGCCGCACCGTTGACCCTGTCGAAATGCGAAACGCAGTGCACTGAAAAAAATACCCGCCCAGGGTGGATATTTAAGTCAAAACACTGCGTTCTGCTATACCACATGGTCAATGGTGCAGCTGGGTAAACGACCACACTACACTTTTAAAAAAAATTAAAATAACACAGTGCACCTCTAGGTACCACCCCGAAACTGGTGCATATGCCTTTAGCACCAGTGGTGGTGTGACCTGTAAATTCACAGGCAACATCACAAACCGATGCAAGACAAATGGCTCGAGCGCACCACGGACAATTTTTTTTTTCTTTTAAATGGTTAATTTTAAGGTTATTTGAAATTATAATCCTCTAAAAGGCTTAATTATGGAAAAACAAGAAAAATACTTATACATTTGGTCGTTGAGGAGGCATATTGGCTATAGAATTTGCAAAAGAAAATTTGCCCACCATTTTGCAAAATTCAAGCTAGATATTGGTGGGCAATGCACAACAAAAGTGTGTGTAATGGGTGCAATGGGATCACTGATGTTAGGGCGGCTCAGAAAAGGATAAATTGCATTGATGCTTGAGAGCTCTAGAGCACTGAGAAATGTGAAAAATGGATTTTTTGGCCATAATTTTTTTTTTATTTAACCCTGTTCCGGTGTGAGGGTTTTATAGGTGCACTGGTGCGGTTGCTTAAGACCAAACCAGGAGGTTTCTGTTTGGTGCGGTGTTTTATGAGACACCGGTGCGGAAGAGTTGTAAAGCATAGGTGTGCTACGATAATAAGACGCACAGGGTGGGTGTGTACAGAGCACATGATGTCCAGTGTGCCAATGTTTTGTGCGCACCGGTGCTTTCTCTTGTTGAATGCACTGGTGCAGTTTAGGATGATAAGCACATGGGACAACAAACATCTGCAAAAACCTCTGCTTTCCAACCTCCTCTAGTAACCTCCGCTAGAAATGGATGTCTGGGGTATTTTTATAAGGGGTTCCTAAAAAACATCCGTTAGAGGGTCTTTTCCTTGTAGTGAATTTTTATATCAACATATAACATCTGGCTTACCACAGTAATGAAGGCGTTTAGATGCTCCATCACCAGTCTCCATCCTTCATCCTCAGGCTATACAGATTTTTCTACAAGAACATTTTTTTCACAAGAGACTTATATAGGTAGAAAGTACCTAACTTGTCCCACAAAGTCTTCATTGTAGTTTCACCTAATACACTCAATAATGATGAATCTGAGAGACACAATCATCTTCACCTTCTAATATACCTTCTCCCAGCCTTCTTCCAACATTCATGTTGGTGTCGTGCCTAGATCTATATTAATCCACTAATATCGATCCGCCAACATATCCTCCATATTGATCTTCCACGACTCAAAACTCTGAACATTAAATTTTTCGATCTCTATCTTTCCATTTTTTGAGATCTTCTTTCACCGCAAGAATCGTTCCCACATATATCCCACTAAGAAAGGTCTCCACAAGCTCGATAAAAATCCTTCAAAAATAAAGGCGTCCTCTTGAAGCTGAAATAGATTTAATACCAAATGTAGGTTTTAACCTTGTACAGAAATTACCTGCAAATGAATTCTTAAAATAGAAAAATATACAATGGATAAAAAATAAAATAAATACATACAGATATTTTCCCTTGGATCCCAAAACTAGGACTACCATATTGATTTTTCATTGTATTCCTTTCAATGTTACAATACACACACACACACACACACACACACACACACACACACACACACACATATCTATATATCAAAACATTCATAAACACCAATTCATAACCTTGGATTAGAACATAATCAAAGTTTCCTTGACCAGATCTACAAAATATTATCAGTATAAAACCATCATGCCCAAAACCATGTGCACAACCCATGCACAAAACCATGGGTAGGTCCGCCCACCATCTTTGGGTTTGCCCCCATCCTTGGGTTCTTCATCTATGTGTGTGGAACTAGTCATGGATAGAATATAACACACACCCAACAACAAGAAATTAACCAAACTTTTGTTATGTCGTATAGTAGGTGAAGATGATTCAACTAGAGGTGAAAATATTAGAAGAAGATTCCATAGATGCATGGAATTTTTTCTCACTAAATGGGGGTCATTATCTTATGATAATGAGAGCATATATGATATCGAGGTGCCCTTGAGGTACAAACATCTTGTGAAACAGTGGGTACCCAAGGATCTTCCTGAAATAAACACTGATTTTTCTATTAATGAAAGGATATACCGCATTGCCCCATTATCAGTACATGGTTTGGGGCTATTTTCCTTGGATGGTGTAAAGGTATGTTATGGTGTATTAACTGAATTGATGGAGTATGTCATACCATATTAATTCTACAATGATTGGGTATAGATAGTCCAATTTAACAAAAGTGTGTGAAGATATGGCATGGCAAAAAATTATATACAACTAAAAGACAATGATCAAAATAAAGGCGCAACTATGTATATTAATGGAAGGCCAAAAGCAACAAGGAATATTGCTGGGTTTAAAAATAGTACATGGACCACAACCATAAATAAGTAACCAAATTTCATATTTAAGGGGCATGAAGGAAACCGTGTATTTGTATGTGCCATAAAATCAATAGCTGCAGGGGAAGAGTTTCTCATTGATTAAAATTCGAATCAAATAGATACAAACGTAGTTATTATAGGGGTGGTATATACTCTATTTTATCCAACTTGTAAGCAATGTATATTATATGTTATGATTTTCATTTACTACAATATATTGTCATACATCTTGTAAGTTAAGGAAACATTTTAATACGTCATGTTTATAATATTGTGGCAGGTTGATCAAGGTCAAAGGGCACCGACCTCGCAGTACGTAAACATCAATGTAATTGTACATAAAATAATATAACCATGGGATTCACTTTAATTTTCTCATTCCCTTGATTTAAGAATATTCTAGTTTGTATTTAAAGAACAAAGTTATAGAAATACTCCTCATTTGACTTTGTCATCACCACTTTTTGTTGTCAATAAAATTAATTAGATCATGTTCTTTTGTAGTAGTAAATGAATTTTCTATAATTTTCAAAACTTATTTGTATAATAGGAGTGGTTTGTTGTAAAATTTATTAGGGCGAAATTTAATTAATTTTTCCATACATGACATTTACTTGTGATGTTAAGTTCTTCTTCTTCTTTAATATGCTTATGTTCTTATCATCAAATAAATGCCAAAATAAGAATATCTCAACCACATGTAATGAACACAAGATATAGGCTCCAAGCCATGACAAAAAACCTCTAAGGGGAAAACCCAAAAATAACTTATCTTCTTATAGAATCAATTTCAAAGGAAGGAATCAACTTCTCTTCTTATAGAATCACTTTAATCTTCTCATCAATGAAGGCATTATATTGATCCTCTCCATACTTCAAGTCAATCATGGCTTATTCATGAAAGTGAACCCTTCTTGACCTTCAAGTTATCTTCTCGCACTACTACCTTTTGATTCCAAGATGAGCACATCTTGCACTCATAGTTGTGAAGTAATCGATATTTAGCTTCCCTCAACATTCCTCATTCCTTCCATACAGTTGACTATGCTTCAACTGTCATCATGTATTCTTGAAACTTCCTTCTCTAAGGTAGAAAAATAGTATGTTATCAAGATAACAAAAAAATTAACATCATACTTACCCCGTCAACATCCTCATGGTCCATCTCCACTCGAATCTTCCTTCTTGCATCAGAGTGTCCAAGGATCGAACTTGATTACCAAGTTTCCATTTTCTTCCGAATATTGTACTATATATTGATCATTAGTAAATTTATTCTAGTGATAAAGTCTTAGCATTTTATCCATTCAAGAGTAATTCAAACTCATATTTTTAGGCGGCATATAACTAAACAAAATTTTCACTATGCATATGACCAACCTTCCTTACATGATTATATGAATCCCATCCAAAGGTTACTTTACACATGCATTCTTAATCTTTCACATCATCATCTAATTATCTCCATCCTACAATGATATTTCAACTTGACCAAATGCATTCCTTCATCATTTTCAAAGTATTGTTTCTATACAATATGGAATCTATATTGATCTTGTCATGATGCCTCTTCCAAGATCCTTCTAAGATGATGACTCTTACAGGATCACGATGATCCATCTTAGAAAAATGACTTCCTCTAAAATAATGTCAGACAACTTATGGATGAATATTTATGCAAAATGGTCCTCAAGCTTTTTATTCTTAAAAGAATAGATTGTTTCAAGCAACTCAACCAAGTATACTTTTAAACATGCTATTATCATACACTTTTATCCATGATGCCATACTAAATCAAGATCCATGCTTCTTACTCATTTTAATCATCAGTTCCTTTAGGTGCCTTGTAGTTCCCTCCTTCCATCGTGCTCATTATTAACAAGTCCAAGGACTGCATTGGTTAGCCATCCTTCTCATTTTTCTTCCTTCAATATGAACTGCAATATTCATTGACAAGTGCAACCAAGAAAAATTCATCTAGAATTATGCAAAAAATGAAACAAAATATTGATAGAAACATAAATATAGAGAAGCAGAGAAAATAAATCTTCATTTCATTAATATCAAAGAACTGAAAGATGCTTACATACAGAACGGAAAAAAACTAGCTTGGGCGACGGTAGTTTATCTCTAGGAAGAGATGTGGTGGCTACATGCCTCTAAACTGTGCTACAATGAGGCTCAAGGGCCTTTTTATTATTGAACAACAAATGGAAGCCCTTGTTACACAACATTTTTTCACTGTCCCTGCAATCCCAATCTCGACCATTGGAGGGTCATTTCCATGATCAATAAGCAGTGTCATGCCTTGCAAAGAGCATCATTGTATCCCTTTACATAAAAGTAATATTCCTCCTGTTGAAAATTCCCGGAACACAGACTCAAAAACGCTTTTTTTTTCCTTGGCACGGGTATTTAGTTATACCCTCGTGCCGAAAAGGAATATTAACGCTAGGCCTCATGCCAGATGGTGCTCTGTTCCAGTTTTCCACCCACGCCGAGATGTTTATGGAATGTTTTTTAAAAATAGAGGCAGAGATTCAACTCCAACCACCTCGTGGATGAGTCATTGGGAGTGGTTGAACTGAATAAACCAGGAACTCCCTCCTTTATTTTATAGTTTCCACCTCTTATGGGAAATTCCTAAAGGATAGGCCTCCCTTCCAACTTTTTAGGGATCTTAACCTCCTCCTTTTCCTTTATAAAAAGAAGTTATCTCTCTTTGCATAAGCTCGCTGAACTTGGAGAATTTAACATACTATAACAGAACTAATGAAGAGATAGAAAGAGAAGGAATTATGCTGAGAGAGCTTGAGTCCATTCCTTTTGAGAGAGCTTGAGTCCATGCCTTCATCCCGTCCGAATTCCCTGATGCGCATCTGAGATGTGCTCAGACTAAACCCCGTTCGAGGAGACTGCGACGTCAAAGCATTGGTTATAACTCTTCCTTCTATCAATTCATATACGTGACTATTTTTTGGTTCCCATTTTGTATTATGTCAGATGTTTAATGCAATATTCTTAGCCCTCTTTGACTGGCTAGTAGTTATGAGTGAAATTATTATGTTGTATGTTGTTCTTGTTTTCTATTCTATGTGCAGGTATCCTAGCATGACTGCAGAAGGATTGTGATTTTTCAAGGTATGAGCGAGAGGCCACCACCACTACAACAACGAAGACAATGTTGGACTCCAGGTAGGTTGATCTACCATGCCCTCTTTTCATTCAGTAATTAGGAATCAACACTCTAGCATGTCTCTTTGTTTCTAGACCCACTCTAGGGCTAGAGGGATTGTCTCTATCCGCAAAGAGGATTTACGTGCTTAACAAATTGGCAAATCCACTGGGGATCAGTGCGAGTTTGTTGTTTCATCTTGTTCAGTTAGTTTCAATCATTGGTTTGCTTATCTGCCTTTTCTGGTTTGATTGCTTAGTTGACATCCTCTGTTCAGCTCCAAAGTGTCAAGATTGACCTCTGCTCATTAGGTTTTGGTTTTTCCTCTTTTTCCCATAGTTATCTGGCTTGGTGCTCTTTTCATCTGAACAGTTGCACCGATTGGCATAGGTTTCTCTTGTTGCAGTCACGCCAACCCCTATTTAGCACGGATTACAACCTTATAGTCGCACTGACTCCTGTAGGATTTAGTTTGACCTCGTCAATGAGTCTTTTGGTCAATTGTGCTTACTTCTGGGTTATTTTTTATGTGTAATTATGCCTTTGGGACTGTT
Source organism: Pinus albicaulis (assembly GCA_034641835.2). Lineage (NCBI taxonomy): Eukaryota > Viridiplantae > Streptophyta > Pinopsida > Pinales > Pinaceae > Pinus > Pinus albicaulis. Next base: position 371,464,338 of record CM076577.1, read on the forward strand.
TTGACTGATGTTGACTTGCTTTTATCAGTAATTTTTCCATCTTATTATTGGTGTAAATTGAGGCCTTAGGGTTTCTAAGTGTCTTGGTGCACTGAGCCTTCTGTTTGGAAGCCAAGTCGTTTTCATTGTTGCCAATCTCATTCTTGGGTCGATTACACTTATTTTTCTTGATCTTTTTGAGTGATTGTTTTGGTTGCAGGATTATTTCGTTTATCGATTGATTCTTTTCCTTATTGCACCAAGCATTGATTACATTTCTTGTTTTGGGTCGTTTTGAAAACTTTCTCTTGGTTTGTAAGATTGCGGCATTAGTTTGAGTGCTTTATTGTGTTTGTTTCGCATTTTTTTTAGTCATTCAATTTCGATTCTTACACAACACTCAAGCTAGTGTTTTTTTTCATGTTTCATGTAATTAGTACATCATGTACTTCTTTTCATTGAAAATAAAATAAAACATATTTTTCATTCTTTCTTTTCATCGAAAGTGAAATATTCTTTTGCATAACTAGTGTCTGATTTCCTAGGAAAGAGTTTCATTTTCGTTTGATTCCTTTAGATGCATTAGTGGATTTATTCACATACTTGTATTGTCTGCTTTTGTTTGAAAGATCTCTATCCTTCTCGTAACTAGCATTCATTGAATCAGAAATGATTTTCATTTGCATATAGCTTGCATTTAGGAATTTTGAGATCCAAATTCAATAGGGCCTTAAAATTGAAACATAATCCAAGATCAACTTTAAAATTCATTCAAGTAACCTAAGGAAGCATTGAAACCTAACGAAACATTTTAGTGGTCTAGGCTAGAGACATGTTCCGGCATCTTAAAATCTAGTAGCTGCCATTCACCATTTGGCTTTAGACAATGCTAGTACGGACTTGTTCTCCCCATATCGTCAAGTATATAAAGGGAGACCCCTCTAGGTTGCAATCCTTTTATCCATAGGAAGCCGAGTCTATCGCCTTGTAACTGTGATACACTGAACATAACATTTAGGGAGAATACATGCATGTACATCAAGTCCTTGGTCATTTCATTTTCATTTGATCACCAAGGTGTATATGGAAGTTCACGGAAACCTGGTTTACCCTCTTGCTTAGCATTCCAGAGTAGTCATTTTTATCTTTTCATGACTCATTAAAAAGAGAAGAGATTGTTGAGCACTTTTCCTTTCGCGCTCGTTTAAAATTGAAAGTGACTAGAGTCATATTTTTCCTGTTTCTCAACTCTTAAAATATGAAACAGTGAAATATGGATTTAGTGTAATAAAATTAATCACCTACGATCACATGACTGTTAAAGTTTTATTACTTGGCCTATTGTTTTTTCCTTGGTTTTGGTCTTGGAGTCTTCGATTGGTTTTATTTTTTCCTTTCTGTTTTGATATACAGTCACAATGGAAGAACCACCAGTTTCGTCGTCTTCAATGCCTCCTAGTTGTAGTTATTTCCCCTAATTTTCTTTTGAAACCCCTCAATCCACTAGGTCTGTCGAGTTTTCACAACCTATTCTCCCGTTTTTCCTGCCTCTTGCTACTCGATTTCCTCCTGAAGAGTCAGTTGAATTCAATTGGCCTCCTTCTGGTGCTTGGTTTGGTTTTGGGGAAGAAGGAGATTTTCCTCCTCTTACATTGGGCTCACCATTTTTTTCTGCTACTGTTCCTCCTAGTCCCCATAGTCTTTTCGAATATCTTACGGAAGAGTCAGACATGGATTCATCTAGTCCTATTGGTAGTGAAGGAATGCCTGTTTCTGCAGCAGAATATCAGCTTATTCTGGAAGATGTCCCTCATGTTTCTACTCAGTCTTCTCCACCATCGGTGTCACTTCCGCTTGGATATAGGTTCTTGAGTCATATTATGTCTGGTGTTGCCTCCATAGCACAATATAGTACATTAACTCATCCTCAGAGTTCAGTCCTCCCTTCGTTAGGACTATCACCTTCGACACCTGGTTCGTCGATTACTGTTATGTATGTTCCAGTCCAACCGAATGTCTTTGTGGCTTTATCCACACCAGTTGTTACCACTCATTCGTCAGGATATTTTCACACTCACAAGTCTATTTTCCTCAATCCAACATGACCTGTTAATCCCAGTCCTAGTAGATCACAATCTAGTGTCGCGGAGGCCCCACCTACCTCTAGTATAGTTTCCACTACTCCTATGATTCCTGGTGGCCTTATTATTGAAGAGTATCTATTGGCTGTTCAACATCAGAGCTCTCAATGTTCTCAACCCCTCCCATCTCTTGGTAATCCTCGATTACATAACTATGATGTTGTTGGTAATCCTGTTTATTCATTCCCGCATCATTATTATGTGTATGGTAATCTTGTTTATTTGCCTCCTATTGATCTTCAAAAATCTGTCTATGATCCTTATCAGACCGTTTCTCATCTTGGACCTATCTTGCTTGTGAAACCCTTTGGCTTGCAAGGACAACCCTCACAGGGACAACCTTTAGCTCAGCAAGGCCTTGCCTCTGGTCCACAAGGAAAACCATACGGTCCACAAGGCCAACCTTCACAAGGTCAACCTTTGGTCCAACATGGCCAACTCTACGGTCTGTCTGGTCAGTCTCAGAATCAACCAAGACTATCTTATGCTCCTCCGGGGAAAAAATGTCCGCTACAGGGACAACCTTTGGCCTCATAACCGCTGCCACATGTTTCGTATGGCCAGAATTTTATGCCACAAGGACAACCCTATGCTCCTCCTCTAGGTCAACCTAGTTATCAAGGACAACCTAGTCCATTGCAACCATCGGGCCAACCTTTCCCACAAGGCCAACCCGACGGCCCTCATTACTTGGTTCAACCAGCTCAGCAACCAATTCAACCTACTCCTCAGCTGATTCCATCATTTCAACAGCTATTTATACCTGCTTATAGTCATCCAGGTTTACCCGCTCAGCAGCCTACTCAACCTACTCAGCTGGGTCCGCATGTTCAACCGCAAGGTGCTTACTACCCTCAAGGTTCATATCAACTAGTATATAGCGTGCCCCAGGTTTCTTACCCTCAAAATAAACTTGTATATCATCAACCTCAAATCCATGCTTACATTCCACAACAGACTCCATACTCTGCTCAGCAAGGATCTCAGTGGTCTACTCCGACTCAGTATCCTAGTCCTCAACCCCAGTATCAACCGAATTATCCTTCTTCTAATACCTAAGATATGAATCTTCCGAGACAAAATGTATGGGGACAAAATCCCGCTTGGAGAGGGTGGAATATACATGCAGGTTCTTATCAAAGACCTTTGATGACTTTCAACACTCAATTACCATTCCTTGCTACATTGGAATTATCTGATGTGTCAAAGTTGATGAATGATCCCATTCTTCATAACCTGTATTGGCCTCCGGTTCCAACCAAGATTCCTGGTGATTGTCCCAAATTTGAGGGCAAGTCTGGGGAAGACCCCCAAGCGCATGTTATGACTTACCATTGTGGTGTTCATCTAACTCTTGGGTTGACGATTCTATTTGACTCCGTCTTTTCCAGCGAACTCTTACTGGTGCCGCTGCAAAGTGGTACATTGAGATATCTCGTGGCATCTTCCAAGGTTTCAATTCTTTAGCCATGGAATTCCTTACGCATTTTTAGTTACCAGTCTGTAATGAGATAGGGACGCACCACCTCACTTCATTAAAATAGGACTGAGCTACTCATATATCAGATCATATTCATGAGTGGCGACGTTGTCGTCGCATGATCAAATTTGAAATTCCTGATCAGCTTTTGAATCATTGGTTCACCACCTCCTTTTTCAACCAGATTTCCAAAGACATAGCTATGGGGGCATGTATAACTGAGGAACAAGCCATTGCTTACACCCAGTACCTTGATCTTGTATACTCTCAGTCTAACGCATTATATGATATCTTTCCTGATGCGCCCCAACTTGGAACTTCTAAAACACCAGTGACTCCATCCTTCGATGGTATTATTGGTTCTGTGTCTCAGACTTATCAGAAGTCTTCATCTTCAAACACTGGGAAGCTGAAGTCCGGTTCTTCTAATAATGTTGCTTCTTAATCCACTTCAAATTTTGGTAAACCCACATAAGTTAATGCCATTCAAGAAAATCCTACAGATAATGCTTCTAAAGGTAAAAATAAGGGTAAAGGTAAGGCCAATGCCGATGCCCCGAAATAGGATTCTCAGAAACCTCGTGCAGGCGATGGTTCTCAACGCAAACCGAAGTACCCTTGTTTGATTTGTGATGACAAGCACTTCACCAAGGATTGTCCTAGATGTTCCGAAGTGATCCGCTTGCTCAAAGGAACCTAGGGGACTTCAACCATTCTTAAGGAACCTTTCCCATCTCAGCAGACTTAGATGGTAGAGCAACCTCAGTCCTCTGCCCCATTTGGCTCTCAGGTGTTCATGATGAATGGTTTTGCAACCGTTTCTATTGCTACTTGGTCAAAATATTATACTGGATCCCGTCAGGCCATGGGGAAGGAGATCGCTGATGGTGATCCTCCTCCTCCACCTGTTACTGGTCCTCTTGAAATTGAAAGGCCCAATACTGAATCCGTTGTGCGACCACCTTCCAAAGGTGTACTTCGTAATTATTCTTATAATCCTAATGCCCGTGCCACTCACCATTACAATATTGTCGAGGATTTGGCTTAGGCACCATCTGCGAAGTCCACGATAGAAGTACTTCAGAGTTGTCTATCGCATCGAAGAGCTTTATTATCTGCGATTGGCGGGATTGATCTTGCCAATACTAGCCTTCTTGCTTTCGATTTAGAGAATTTCGTTCCATGAATTCTGCATCTTTTTCGGTCATTATTCAAGTTGTTTTTAATGGTCTCGACATCCATCGAGCAATTGTGGATGAAGGTGCATCGACCTGTGTCATGTCATCTTCATGTTGGAAAGATATTGCTTCTCCAGCTCTGAATTCATCACCTAATGCCCTTGAAGCATTTGATGGAAGAGAATCAAAACCTTTAGGTGTTCTCGCTAGTTTACCGATTACTTTGAAAGGGAATATAGTCAATGTCGAGGTCGAATTCGTTGATGCTAAACTCAATTATAATGTTCTCCTTGGTTGAAGTTGGACTCATTCCATGTTATGTGTTCCGTCCACTCTCTTTCGTGTTATGAAATTCCACACGAAGGAAAGATTGTTATTGTTGATCAATTGTCCTTCTTCACCTCTTCTTTCAAGAACAACATCCCATATGTGGATCAAATTCCTACTCCCTACAAGAGTGTAGGGCCGTGTCTTTTTAAAGATCCTACCCTCATGGTTATTTTTCCTCTTACTCTGCCAAACACTGTTCAAATCCATATGATCTCTCGATCTGGTGACCCATGGATTATTCCTTCCCCTAAACATATTGGTTCCTTTGGAGATTCAATGCCTTTAAGTCCAATTGAGTTTTATTATTTTGAACTCATCGCGGCTTCGGAGCCTCCATTTTCAAATTGTGCTCAGTTGAGCATTTCTCTTGAGATTTATTCTCAATCCCCCTAGCTTGGTGATTCTAATTCGCCTGATCCTTTGAAAGAAGTGTTTCCCTCCGATGAAGCCATCATGGAAACCATGTCTCTTGAGGATTTGTCATGGGACGACGATCATCATCGTTCCTAATTCATGCCTGGCCTTGGGGCCATGTCTACTTGTCTCGAGCATTTTGCATCTCAGGTTCCTTCTCCTACACTTTAACTACCGATTTTGACACATGACGTCTTTACAGAAGGGAACTTGAGTAATATTACACAGACGATGCCTATTGACATTTTCGTTAAACCAGGAATCGTCGAGAACATCCATATCGGGGTCACTTGTTCTTCCGATGAAGTACAAGTTTATACTAGTCTTTTTCGCGAATTCCATGATGTATTTGCATGGTCCTACGAAGAAATTCCCAGCATCGACCCTAGTATAGTGGTGCATGAAATACCTGCTTACCCTGGCTCGAAGCCTATTCACCAGCATCTTCGTCCAGTGCACCCTCAAAAAGCTGCCACCATTAAAGGTGAAGTTGAAAAAATTCTTAGAGATGGTTTCATTTATTTGATTCCTTTGACAAAATGGGTCTCTAATATTGTTGCTGTAGATAATAAACAGGGAAATATTTGCATCTGTGTTGATTATCGTGATATTAATCTAGCTTATCCCAAGGATAATTATCCTACTCCCTTTATTGATCAAATCATTGATGACTGTGCTGGGAGTGATATTTTTTCCCTCATGGACGATTTTTCTGGTTACAATCATATTAAAATTCTTCTAATTGATCAACATAAGACTTCCTTTATCTGTCCTTGGGGTACTTTCACATATAAGAAGCTCCCTTTTGGCCTTAAGAATGTTGGGCTACGTTTCAGTGAGCGATGTCGTATGCTTTTCACGATATTCTTCACATTACTCAGCCTTATCTGGATGACCTTCCTACTCATTCAGATAAGTGTATGGACCGTCCTAACCATCTTCATTAGATTTTTCTTCATTGTCGATGTTACAATATTCAGCTTAATCCACACAAGTGCGTCTTCTGCATTGATTGCGGTAGACTCTTAGGGTTTATTGTCTCCAAAGATGGAATTCGCCTTGATCCCCTCAAGGTTGAGGCTATTATCAATCTCCCCTCTCCCTCCTCATTACATCAGTTGCAAAGTTTGCAAGGTAAGGCTAATTTTCTATGCCGTTTTATACCTAACTATGCAGAAGTGGCTAGAGGATATACACGATTATTAAAGCAGTGCATCCCATTCTGTTGGGATGATATTGCTCAGAAGTCTTTTGAGGCCCTAAAGACGTTGCTTGTCAACACTCCACTGTTGCGTCCTCCTAACTATCATCATGATTTTTCCCTTTATCTAGCCGTCGATTTTAGCATGATTGCCATGGTTTTGGTATAAGATGATGATGACAGTAATGATCGTGTTAACTATTACTTGTCTCATAACCTTCTTGATCCTGAGATGCACTATGCACATGTCAAGAAGTTAGCATTGGCTGCAATTCAAGCAGTTCAACGTTTTTGTCATTATATTATTTTGCGTACAATGACTGTGATTTCTGATTGCAACCCCATGACCTATATATTGTCTCGACAATTTCTGGGGGGGAAATACTCAAACTGGATTGTCATCCTCCAAGAGTTCGATTTGGAATTTACTGTTGCCAAGTCGAAGAAATCACTAGTCTTTGTTGATTTGATTTGTTCCCTCCCTTCAGAATCTCCTCCGTCTCGTTCTGAGGAATACATTCCAGATGTACACTTTTGTTGATTTTCACCCTCGATCCATGGTATGGTGATTTCATCGTTTATCTCTATAATTCTACTTTCAGATCTGAGTTGACGAAGGATGCCGCCGACGCATCCGTCATCAGTCGCAACCTTATCGTATAGTCAAGGATGCCCTCTATTGTGTCAGAGTGGATTCCATCCTTCGTCGATGTTTGACTCTTGAGGAAGATTAAAAAGATCTAAACGATAGTCACAGTGGAACCTGTGGCGGTCACATGTCTGGTTATGCCACTGCACAAAATATTCTTCGTGCTGGTTATTTCTGGCCTTCTATCTTCAAAGACTGCATTTTCACGGTTCGAAAATGTCATGATTACCAGATTTATCAATGTAAGTTGTGTGCGTCGCCTGTACCTCTTCATCCTGTCATTACCATTGGTCCCTTTGCGAAGTGGGGCATCGATTTTATGACATGAAACCATCACTCGACTAGGGGGCATGCTTATATTATCGTAGCCGTGGAATACTTCACCAAATGGGCTGAAGCAATGCCTACACTTGCCACTGACGGTAAGAAAACTGCTCAATTCATATTCAATCACATCATTGCTAGGTTTGGTGTCCCTCAAGCCATCGTTATTGATCATGGTTCCCATTTTCTGCATTACATGGTGGCGGAGTTGACTTCTAAGTTGGGTATGCATCACGAAAAATCAACGCCATACTATTCTCAAGCCAATGGCCAGGTTGAAGCCATGAACAAAGTTCTTGTTACCATGCTTCAACGTACGATTGGGATCCATAAATCCAATTGGAATATCATGTTATTTTTAGCCCTTTGGGCATACCGAACCTCAGTTAAGAATGCAATCGGATTCACCCCTTTTCTATTGGTTTATGGTCTGGAAGCTACTCTTTCGATTGAATGTGAAATACCTTCGCTCAAGTTGGTTGTTGAATTACTGCCAAACACTTCACTAGAAGAAGAGCATCTCCTTTATCTAGAAAGGTTGGATGAAACCTGCCGCTTTGCTGCTCTTGTTATTGAAGCACAGAAAAAGCTGGTCAAAGCTCATTTTGACCAATCAGTTTTCCCTCATTCTTTCATTGAAGGAGATCTCGTCCTTCTGTATGACCAAGCTCATGATAATCTGGGGGCAAGTAAATTTCAACCCATGTGGCATGGGCCTTACATTGTTAAACGTGTGTTGCAAAATGGGGCCTATGAGCTTATTTATTATGAAGGTTGTCCTCTAGAACAACCCAAAAATGGGTTGTATCTCAAAAAATATTATGCGTGATTCATTCATGCATGATTAGTGTACATAGGTGTTTTTTTTTCATTTTTGTACATGTTTTGATTTGGTGTTCTTTGCAAGCATTTTAATTCCTATTTGGGTCTTTCTTATTTGTGTAGATGTCTATTACCCCTTATGTCAGTTTCGCGGATGGTGCTTCCCGCCGTACCAGGAATTTGTCTTCAACAGCCTAGGTAATCTATGATCTTGCTAGTGAGTTGATAGAACTGCAAGGTATTTTTCTAGGACAAACTACAAAAAATGTTGTTGAATATAGTGTTGTCCTTGAACTATTAACTGAGGCAATAAATCTCAACATACGTGCATTGCTTGCAAATCTAAATTCATAGCTTGTTGTTCTGCAACTCAATGTTCATTATTCGGTCAGAAATCCATACATTTTGAGATTGTATTTACGTATTATTTTGTTAGAAAGACATTTTGATTTTATCACATATCAACATATTCATAGATGAATGAATGCATTAAATGATACAGTGGCTAACATTGTATTAGATAGACATTTGCGTAATTTTTAAAATCATCATCATGTGAAAAATTTCCATGTAGGAAAATATATGTATATATATATCGCGTGTTTGCATCAGTGTGCATCATACATTCAAAAAATATGTGTGTTTCTGTTACATCCTGAGATACCATGTCTCTCAAAATATGCAAATATAAAGTTTAGGTGTCTAATCGACGTGATGCTCATGGTAGCATGTCACTGCCCATATGAGCCTCCTCAATAAGCAGTGAATGCAGCTTGGCACCCCAATGGTATGTCTCTGGTAGGTACGAGGAACATCGTCGAATCATGCATAGTCCAGGACTCCACGTGTGATCCCCTCCAGGTTGTGCATGATCTCCTCTTCCTCGCCCCCCTCGCCATGAGGGTCAAAATCACAAGGGATTCGCCTCACTATCGGAGACATGCCTGCGGGTCTCTCTGGGCCAACATATGCAAATACATGGATTTAATGTCAGGACATACATAGTTAAAAATAATAATAACACTCATGAAAATTAAAAAATTAGTCTTACCCAAATCGTCATCCCAATCCTCTCCCTCCGGGAACAGGAGGTCCAGATCACCAGTAAAATCTATACCAGAGTAGGGTCAGTCCTCCACGATGATCGACTGTCAATGGAGCCAATCAAAGAACTCCAGTCTCCATGACATCTATTTACCGCCCCCTGCCCTTGGCATCAGAGCCGCCCATCGAGCCATCTGCGGTTCTCTTGCTGGTGGTGTTGGGACTATGACCTCCTGACGCTGAAAAATTGGTATTCATTCCAGGAAGAATGATACAAGAATAGACCCATAGCTGAATTGCTTCAATTTGGTCTTCTTGCATTTTGTTAGCTGGCGTTTCATGTTTATTGTCATGGCCTATGCCCAGTTGTAGATGGTTAGTGTCAAGCAGTCTATAGCAAGAAGCAACTGTGTCTTTGTTTCTTCGTGTGGTGCTTGTGATCCCACAGTTCATGTGATGGTACGTAGCAGTACTTTTAGTGCCAAATCTGGGACAGTCTGGATATCAAATTTCCCACTCCCTGATCCCTTCCGTGCCCCTGGACATACCTTGTCAATCACCATGGACATGTTCTCCATGCAAGGCCAGGTGTAGGTTAGGATTGGTGCTACTACCCTCCACAACAATCATGTGATAAAGTAGATGTCAAAAACATCAATCTCAAGTTCCTGATCTCGAAGGATTAACTTTTCCTGATCCTCATCCCATATGTTGATCAAATACTGTAGCAGCTCCGGCTGAGCATGGAGACACAGTATCAAGAAGAAATTCTTTAGTCCACAGTCTCTGAGAGCTTCCACGCATCTCTCATTTCCCATGGCAAGCTTTTCCTCTTCGCTATGTTCTCGTTCTTTCCATTCGATAACCATTTTTCCGCTTTCTACCTGCAAACACATTCATATGAATATTATTAGCCATTTTTGAAGCTTGGATTTGTAAAAAATTGGGTATTTAACTTAAATTTTTGCACAAGAATGGTCTATGCCATTGGCGCGACTATTTCCAAAATAGTAGAGCCAATGGGCACACCCTAGTTTAGAAAATTGGGTGGTTGGCGCGACTTCGTGCCCAAAACCCGCGCCAACCGCCGTGCCCTAATATTCACATTTCCTCCCCCAGACATCGAAATTGGGATTTACAGGTAGTAAAAGATGACTTAAAATGAAGGGAGAGATCTCAACTCTTACCTGGAACTGATGAATTTGAGATTGGTCTGCTGGATTCTCCGCTATTTTCGCCGCAAAATCACACTGTAAAATGGGTAACTATTGCTCCACAAGAGGTAAAAAGTGAAAGGTAATTATTTTTACCATTTTTGGCATTTTATAACTTTTAACAACCCTAATTAGGTTTTAAGACATGTTTTTTTATTATTTTATTATATTATTTTCGAGAAATGGGTTTTACACGTATCTCTTGTGCAACAACAGGTTTTCAGGACATAGTGGTTGTTGAGAATGCAGCAAGATGATGGAGCTTAGTGAAATGAAGTCGCCTTCACTAAGTGGGCCCGCAGGCAAATTCTGGCGCAAAGTCTATTTTTAGACTATGTCTATTTTTAGACATACGGAGCATAATTTGGGAATTCTACTTGGAGATTCTTAAAGTATGCGACATGTCGGTAAAAATAGATGAGACCCTTATTTTTAGGACCCAGGCTATTTTTAGACTGATCTCCTAAAATATGGAAGTCAAATATTATTTACCCTTAATAATATTTTGACTATAAACAGCAGTTTACTCTCTTGGCGCACTTCAGTTTGAGTCATGGAGGTGACTCATGCAACTGACACAAGGAATCACGTGGTTCCTAGGGTTTGATGGCATCTTGTATGGTTGGCTTCAGTTAGACTTCAGTGGCAGGAGTTTTGGAGGAGTTAACGGGACAAGTAGTGGAGTTGTGTTCTGTTTGTTTTAGTTGAACTAGTTGGGATTAGTTAACTAACTAATCAACTAGATATGAGTGGAGTAAAATTAAATAATATTTAATTTACTAAATATTAACTCATTAGTCAACTCAAGAACACTTCAGTTCACTACAGTGCATGATCAGTTCAGTGGAGACCAGTGGAAGAGGTAAATGAAAGGGTGAGTAAAGCTATCAGTTGGTAGATTTGTTTTGCATGAGACTTGCATTACACTTGGAGGAATTGTCCATGACAATTACGCAATCAAGGCAAAGGGATTCGAACCTTGAACCTCTTCATATACAGGCCATGATTGCGCAATAGAGGCAAGGCAATTGGCGGGGAGTTTTGAACCTCAGACTTGTTCAAAACTGAGTCAGATTGTGAGTAACTTCATGAGAGAGTACTGAGTACTTGTGAGGAGTATTGTACTTGTTTGGTTACTTTATTTCTCCATTATAATATACACAATAGCTGCGGGGTTTTCAGCTATAGGCTTTCCCCATACATACTGAGTTAATGTGTGATTGAATTGATGAGAGATTGCTTCTGTTATTTCCGCATGTGACAATTAATTGTAGAAGAAGGTTATGTGTTATGTATGCAATTCGAAATTGATATATGACCAGGTTAATCTTCAGTGAATAAGTGATTTATTCAGCTAATTTCTACAGTGGTGGAGTAGCGAGTTAAATTTTATACTTTTTCGGACTCAGTAAAAACACGAAAAAGTCACTATTGGAGTCATATTTTAGCTCTTTTCTGACTCTCTAAAATTGAAAAGATTCTCGAGACTCTTGTCGTTTTGAACTCGTTAAATGGCTACGAAGTGATATCTACCTAGTATATGTTTACCCCTTTTTTGGGCTGGGATAGATTATTTAAGAAAAAGGAATACCTTAGAATATCACGACTAAGAGGTTCTTTTAGATATTGTTTTCTACCTTTTTGGATCTGAGGGACTATTCACGAAAAGGGCCGTGATGGATTTTTCTTTTCTGCCTTCTTTTCAAACTCTCTAAACATGAAAAGATGTCAAGTTCTCCCTTTGTCAGACTCGTTAAACCCTGATGACATTGGACTTCGTCACCATGACATTACTCGAGTTCCTCCTTCCTAGGGCTTATAAAATGTACTAGGTTGGATTTGTCCGAAGGAAAAAATTACAACACAATCATATGCTATCCCCTTCAAGCTTGTTTTAAAAATAATTGGGGTACTCGCCATAAATGGTGGGGGAAAATGGAACCAAGTTTTAGTTACGTAGGCAGTATGTCGCTCTTGAACATAGCACTTGTCTGCATTCGTGTTGGGTTGGGGACATCTCATTTCGTCACTTTTTCCTCCATGGGTTTGGGTAATCTCTTTTGACCTCTCATTTTCTCTTTGCCACATCATCATGACCTCAGATCCTTTGAAGTCAAATACTGCCAAACCCAGTGTCGTGTCACTGATATGTTCAAGAGAAGTTTGCCTTTGCAGTTTTCAACCTCCCTTTGATTCTCTGTTGGTCCTGATTCACTATTATCATGTTCCTTTGTCTCGTATCGATGATGTGGGAAACATTATGGTCCACCTTCTATCAGGTCACTTCTTATCAACTTCAGCTCATTATCCAGGAATTTGATCTAGAGACTCCCTTATGGTACCTTGGAGCCTACATGCCTCAATGGCAGGTTCTTCACATTTGATGCAAGATCCACATCATTGGCCTTCGATCGGGTGGTTCTGCTGATGTTCGACGCCAAATCACTGTTCACACTCCATGGATTGTACCGATTGTATCTTGAGATCCATTGTCGTTATTGGTGGTTTCTCTCGTGCCTGTTAATAGTTTTCATCATTGGTTGGTAATCAGGTGATTTTCTTGCATGTTCGACTTAAACTCATATATTCACATGCTTGAATTTGTACTTGTTCAGGTCGAGATGGCATGCAAGACCTTGGGGTTTGTCTAATAAAATCCAAGCTACAGATTTTGGTGGATTATCATGACTTATTGCATGACCCTTTTTATTGGATGGTTGTGACCATACCTGAGTCTATTTGTTGATCCTTACTGCTGGATGGCTACGTCCATACCTTATATATTAGTTTTTATACACTCTATTATGGATGGTTTCACCCATACCACATGTTCATGTATTAGAGATATCAGCTATATTCGTAATTGCAGGTTTTTCAATAGTGGTGTTTGGTTCGAATGTGTTCTTATAAATCATTTTTCCCCTCCCTCTCCCTCATATCTCATGCTTGAGGGGGCATCTGTTACACAAAAATTTTTCACTGTCCCTGCAATCCCCATCTCTCCCATTGGAGGGTCATTTCTGTGATCAATAAGCAGTGTCATGCCTTGCAAAGACCATCATTGTATCCCTTTACATGAGAGTAATATTCCTTCTGTTGAAAATTCCCTGAAGAGAGACTCAAAAACCCTTATTTTTTCCTTGGCATGGGTATTCAGTAATACCCTCACGCCGAAGAGGAAGATTAACACTGGGCCCCGCACCAGCTGGCGCTCTATCCCAGTTTGCCACCCATGCTAAGATGTTTATGGAATGTTTTTTAAAAATAGAGGTGGATATTCCACTCCAACCACCTAAAGGATGAGTCATTGGGAGTGGTTGAACTAAATAAACCATGGAATCCCTCCTTTAGTTTATATTTTCCACCTCTTATGGGAACTTCCTAAAGGATAGGCCTCCCTTCCACCTTTGTAGGGATCCTAACCTCCTCCTTTTCCTCTATAAAAAGAATCTATCTCTATTTGCATAAGTAGTTGAACTTGGAAAATTGAACATGCTATAGCAGAACTACTGAAGAGATTTAAAGAGAAGGAATTATGTTAAGAGAGCTTGAGCCCATGCCTTCATCCCATCCGAATTCCCTGATGAGCATCTGAGACATGCTCCGACTGAACCCCACTGGAGGAGACTGCGATGTCAAAGCATTGGTCGTAACTCTTCCTTATATCAATTCATATACATGAATATTGTTTGGTTCCCATTTTGTATTATGTCATATGTTTAATGCAATATTATTAGCCCTCTTTGACTGGCTAGTAGTTATGAGTGAAATTATTATGTTGTATGTTGTTCTTGTTTTATGTTCTATGTGCAGGTATCCCAGCATGACTGCGGAAGGATTGTGATTTGCCAAGGCAGTAGCGAGAGGCCACCACCACTACAACAATGATGACAATGTTGGACTCCAAGTAGGTCTATCTACCGTGTCCTCTTTTTATTCAGTAATTAGGAATCAACACTCTAGCACGTCTCTTTGTTTCTAGACCCACTCTAGGGCTAGAGGGATCATATTTGTCTGTAGAGAGTATTTACCTGCTTAACATCCCTAAAAAACCAAAACCCTAACCCCAGGAGATGGAATTCTAAGAGTTTGAGGGCCCTGTTGGGGTTACTTGGAAAACCAACTTCTCGAGGTCGTAACTTGGTCATCTGATCTCCGTTTAGCTCATACGATACCTTATTAGAAAGTTCTCTCTAAGGAATACAATGTTTGCAGTAGGCCATTTTCTATAGCTATGGGTATATTATGTACCTCAAAAAAAAATTGTTTAGGGGGTCAAAATAGTTCCGAAAATTTAGGACCCAAAAAATTTCTAAAAATAGTAAAGTGTGTTATAATCAAGGAAAATGATGAAACCAGCTAGAGGTTTAAGTGGAATAGGCAGGTGGTCTAAAATATCCACCTAGATAATTCCTCCCCCCTTAGGAAGAAATGGTCCCCATTGCATGAAAAGCCTCCATGAGGTGAGTAAATTTCTATTGAACCTAGCCCATCGTGAGCCACTTGCCTTGGTGAAGGAGTTGGACTAATTTGAAAACTTGATATAGATGTATCCTCTGCTAGAAATTTTTCTTGATCTGTGTGTCCATTATATTATCAGTCATGGCATGTTTGATACATATTTTGTTAAGCTCTTTTGGTTTCAGTTTCTTAGCAATGTCTGATGTGTCCTAAAATAGAGGAAAGTATGGCCGCAGTCGGTCCACATTGAATATTGGGTGTAGGCCAAGGAATGGTGTAATGATAATTTCGAAATAATTTTATCCTATAACCTTAATGATGGTGTAAGGCTCATATCAGAGTGATTGAAGCTTGCGGTGGGCACCAGTGAGGCGCTCCTTCTATAGATGTAACCAAAATTTGTCACGCACCTGGAACTTGTGTGGCACTCGATGTTGATCATGGAATTTTTTATACGTGGCATTTTCTCTATCTAATATGTCATGGAAATGTTGGAAGATCTATTGAATGCATTCAATGAAGGTGGTAGCTCTTTCAACTTCATATTGGACATGAGTTGAATCTACCTGGATAGCTACAAGTGGTATGAAAATATCAATGAGACATAGTGGCTAGAATCCCAACCCCACCTAAAAGGGGTTGGGGCAAGTTGATATGTGGAGATATTTTTTGTAGCTATGCTAGATATAGGGGAGGATTTCATCCCATGTGTGTGGATGCTTCGAGTTGTACATGTGCATGATGTGCATGATCATCCTATTGATGACCTATGTTTGGCCATCAGTTTGGGGGTGGAAAGTCATGGAATTAGTGATCTTGGTATCCAACAATGACCAAAGGTTTGACTAGAATGTAATTAGAAACGTGATGTTTAGATCTAAGATAATGGACTATGGGATCCCAAATTGTACCCATACTCATTCAAAGAATATTTTTGCAGTGGCTTATGTTGTGATACTATTCTTATAGGCCGCCAGAATGGCCATTTAAAGAATTTATCGACGATCAAGAAAACACAAGTGTTTCCATGCTTGGTCTAAGGAAGGCCCGACATGTAATCCATGGATATGGATTCATATGGTTGGCTAGGATTAGGCATAGGAGTATACAGGCGTTGCTTATGTATTGTAGGTTTGAAAATGGTGCAGGAAGTGTAGGATTTGATGTACTTCCCAACATCATGTCAAAGGTCCAGACAATAAAAAAATGCATGCAACACTGCCACTGTCTTTTCTGCCCCAAAATGTCTAGTGACCTGACTGTAGCGTGCCTCCAAAATCATCTTGGCATGCTCGCTTACAAGAACAAAGAGGTGTCCCAGGTGGAAGAACAATGTGTCTTGGAGGTGAAAGTATAGAACTTTCTTACCTTCCAAGAGCATCTAGTATGTGGTGTTGAATTTTGGATCACTCTTGTAAAGATGCAACTATCCTGAAGTCTCATGTCCACAAGAGTCAAGCACAGTGGTCAGCACCATAATTGGTGGTCGGTTGAGGTAGTATGCAATATTATTGTTGATGCCCTTATTGTATTTAATGTTCAAATGGAAATGTTGTATATATGTGGACCATTTATTATGGGAAATTATTCTGCAACTTTCTGTTGGGAAAAATACTCAGGGGGGGAGGGGTGAATCCGTAATTACAAGAATCACAATCTTTTACTGATTTTTATACGCGAATTTGATTATACCAACTAGCATATGTACGCGGCTATCCTAAAATAAACATGTGTATACCCAAATGACTTACTGTTTAGATAAATATACAAAAAAATTACTTAGCCCAGATCATCAATTATGCATTAGATAGTTAAGCAGTAAACATGTGAAATAATAATAGAATAAATCATCACATATGAACACCAAGATTTAAGGTGGAAACCCAAGTCGGGAGAAAACCACCATTGTTGTAGTCTCTGTCTTAAATATTTATTATATAGAAAATTTCTTACAATATTGTATTGATACATACCCATATCAGTAGCATGCACACACTTGTAGAAGGCTGCAACTTTCTCTCATTCTCTAGCTGCTACTGGAAGGGAGCTCCAACCCCTTGATCTTGTTTACTAGCCACTGATGGAAGGGAGCTACAACCCCCTAAACAAAACACTAATTTCTACTAGCAGGAAGCTTCTACTTCCACATTGAAGGCTTCAACCCTCAGACCCAATGCAAACCAAATTTCATAAATTTTCACACTGGATCCAACAACTTCAACACAACTCAATATGTAGATCAACACCAATATCCATAACCCAAACTTTAAACAGAACAGTGAGATCACATTAACCAAAACATAGTAAGAAACCCAGACTTCTGAACTAACATGCATAATCAATTTCAACCTTGATCATTCATAGAACCAATTGTATACGCTACTTCACTTAATGCAACATGCGTATATGCGTGCTATCCTGCACACCAACCTACGCATAGATCTTTGTATACTGAATTTTAAGAATCTGATCAGACTCCGAATATTTCTAAGGCATTCATTCATACTTTGTCAAATTTACAGAACCCTTATTCAGTCTACAGCATCCATCATATTCAATCACTCAGTCATTGATCATATTGGTACATAATAAACTAGCAGCATATACAATATTCATACAACCCAGATCTACATTAATACTTCATTGACAGACATCGAAATTATAGAAGAAATAATCAGACAACCTCTTCAGCAAGCTTCAAAAAACCTTAAATTCCATACGCGCTTTTGTTGAAACGAAATCGCATGCACACGCGCTTTCACGGTGACGAACCAACATATAGATATGTAAATATTCAGAGTTGTGTAACATTTCATATCAATGGATTTACTCAGGTCATACCCTCCTCTTTAGAAAACATGCGCCAGATCATAGATCTAGATATATCACAAATAGATCATGCAAATACAAATTCATTTCAGGTCTAGATATCTTGATCCATTATTGTTTCCATAGGTGCATCTTTATTTCAGATCTATTCATAAAATATAACCCATTCCATGCAGATATACTTCAGAGTGAATTATACAGTCAAAACCCATACACTTTCACATTATGAACTATGATCTTCTTCTCCTTATATAGTTTGAGCCTTTCCCAATACCATGCGACAAAACCATAGAAGTGTCGATGGTATTTTTTGAAGGAATCAACTAGATGACACAATGCTCAATATTGTGGGATAAAACCATGGTAAGGACCCCTGGTATCATAAAATGACTGTGTAAGTACATACATGACTTGGATTATTTGTACCCTCGTGTATACACAACTTCTCTTCAGCAAAACTGTGTATGCTTTAATTCTAGATGTATAAGCGGGTTGCCTTCATCAAACTTGTGGGCACACTGACTACTGAAATATTACTTTTATAATTTCTCTGTTACTGACTGGAATTCCTTTTTCTATCACATCTGAACTGTCTTGTAGCTACGTCATTTTAACATCTTTAACAAATATTTTTCTATCAAAAGGGAAAATCATCAAGTAGTTTTCCATCAAGGAAAAGATATCATTATATTAAATCATAATGCCAACATTTTCCTTGTGTTTGTATGAACTATAGGGGTCAAAAGTTTGTGTGGATGATTTTTTCCTTCCCCATAATGTAATTCTTCCATTGTCAGTGAGCTTGCACAATGGAATACATTTTGTTTTCATAGGTGGGATACTTTTCGATTGTATCTAAAAGTGTCTCACTGTGATATGCCATTGGATTCCCCTGTTGGGTAAGAACTGCACCAACAACATAACTAGAGGCATCTGTCTTGATTTCAAATGGTTGTTGCAGGTCTAGAAATGTGAGAATTGGTGCGGAGCAGAGGAAAATATTCAACTCAGAAAATGCCTTCTATTAGGATTCAGACCAAAAGAACTTTTCTTTCACTCCACCATTTGTGAGAATCAAAGGCCAAGTGATATGAGAGAATCCCAACAGAAACCTGTGGTTGAAATTGGAAAGACACAAAAATTTGGGGAGCTTTGTTAGAGTGGTTGGGGCTGGAAAAACCAAAATAACTTTTATCTTGGTTGGGTCCACATGCACACTCCACTCATCAATGATGTACCACATATTTTGAACCCCGATCATACCAAAAGTGCACTTCTCCAAATTGGCACACAAATTGTGTTGTCGTAGGGTTTGGAGGAATTGTCAAATAAGATGTTTGTGCTCTTCGAAACTATGGTTTAAGATCAAGATGTCGTCCAAATATACTACCACAAACAATTTGGTGAAGATTTTTAAGATGTTTTCTATCAGCTGTATGAAGGTTGCGGGGGTATTTGTCAACCCAAAAGGCATGACCAACCATTTAAAAAAACCTCCCTTGGATTTGAAGATAGTCTTTTCCACATCGGAGGGTTCGATTGGTACCTAGTGATAACTGGGCTTTAAGTCAATCTTGCTGCAATATTTGGCCCCTTTGAGCTGGTCCAGAAGGTCATTAACCTATGGGATTGGATAAATATTCCAGACAATGATCTTATTCAGCGCTTGATAGTCAATACAAAGCCTCCAAATTTTGTCCTTCTTATGTACCAACACGATCAGGCTCCCACAGGGTGATGAACTTGTCTTGATGTTCACTTTCTACAAAAACTCTTGAATCTGCCTCTTGATTTCATCGGTCTCCAAAACATAGCATTGGTAGATTAGTCCAATTGGTAGTGGTGTGCTTAGGGTTAGATCATTGGAGTGCTTAACTTGACAGTATAGGAGTACCCCTTTGGGTGAGGTGAAGATGTCCGTGTACTCATCTATGACCTAGTCCACCTGAAGTTGTCATGTGAAGGAGCCTTGTCTAGAGGATGTTGATGTAGCCACAATATTCCTCTATCTCTGAGGGAAAATCATAAGGAAGACAAATTTTTCGGTAGGGGAAATTATCATACTACATTATTTAGCAGATATCAAAGAGAAGGCAGTAGGCAGTGCTACCTCTGTTATCTTGTACAATTTTTGACCCAAAGTAATAATAATATATTGAGGTCTATATTAATATACAACATCTCACTTCCATAGGTATGGATAACTTAATAAAACATCACATAATTCTAGAGGGGAAACATAGCACAATACCTCATATATAAAGGGATTGATGTTATAAGGCAGGTGGCACTATTGGCTGACGCACAGATCTCTCCCTTGGTAGAGCCACATGATGGCATATGGATGTGGGTGTGGCATTGTTGGTAGCTTCAATACATTAATAACCTTGGATGACATCAAGTTCTTATTTCTCCTGCTATCAATGAGGAATGACATCGACAAACCCTTTACCCACATTTTTGAGTGGAAGAGGCACCCCCCCTCCTCTTGATCCTCAAGTTCTGAATTTTGGAGCTTGGTGGTGGCTACCATCATAGTGGGTTCACCGTCAATGATCTAATTTCCCTTATCGGGTTTTGGCTCAGAATCATAGTATGCATCTATTTGTGAGTCTTTTATCTCAACCACTTTCACTTGCTTCACACGACATTCGTTCATGTTGTGAGTGGTAGTTTTATGGAATTCACACCACTTGTTGGTGTCCTTCTTCACCTCCTCATTTTTATTGACTTTCGGCTTGAGGGAGTTTTCCTAAGGGGTCATAGCCTGACTCTACCCTTTTCTTGTTGGCTTGGGGGTGCCTTTTCTCTTCTTTGGGTTCACAAATCCAAAGTCTCGCTTCTTCTTCTTGAATTTCTGCTCAATCTCGACAACATATCCTTATGTTGCACCAAGCGAGGAGATGTCTAGGAAATTCATCTCCTCTTGAATGTCTTTTTTCAAAAAAATACGGTATTTTAACACTAAATGTTTCTCAAAATATTTGATAACAAGATTCATGCACATGATATGGAAAATATTTTCCATCTCCTACACATATTGATCCCTTTGTTGTCACAACATCGTCCTTGTCCTCATAGCTCCACATGGGGTAACATTGTTCCTTGATGGCACCTCAGAAACAATTTCAAGTGGGTGTGGCTGAGAACAATGAGGGTTCTCTCTCGTCCCTCTATTAATAGTAGTTTTCCAACCAGTACTTTACATGGGGGGTGGATTTTAGGAGTACAAAAGTAATATTTTCCCTATTCTAAAAATTATTAAGCAAAAAATATCCTTCCAAAAAATTTAACCATCCATATAAAGCGTCTACATACATATGGCCTTCAAATATGGGAATATCAAAGTTGACTTGTACCTTGAAGGGAGTGGTGCCTCCAAAGTGGCTGTCAAATGAAGATGTGTTGCATTTGGGCATCTGTCGAAGGATTTGGAAATTTTTTCTATCATCGTGTTCCTTTGTCGCTCGAGGGCTTCTTCAAGAAATATTTTTAAAGGATATCATGCTCCCTCATCTTTCTTTCCTTCTTCCATGGGAGGTCGTCGAGGTTTGTGAGGTGGGTCTTGCAAAGGTTCAACCAGTTTGAGCCCTAACTCCTTATACCCCGACCTCATTGGGACATGCCAATAAAAATAGAGAAAGAGAAGATCTCTTTATTACCAATGATCCAAAGTTATGTAGGAACAAAAAATAATACTGATATAAACATAAACATAAATATGCAACAGAAATAAATCTTAATTTCATTAATATCAAAGAACTTAAATATGCTTACATACAGAATGGAAATAAACTAGCTTGGGTGATGGTAACTTATCTTTAAGAAGATATTTGGTGGCTACATGCCTCTGAACTCTGTTACAATGAGGCTCAAGGAAATTTTTATTATTGAACAACAAAGGTAAACCCTAACCCCGGGATATGGAATGGAAAGAGTTTGTGGGCCCCGTTGGGATTAGTTGGATAGTGAACTTCTTAGTGTCGTGACTTGGTCATATGATCTTCGTTTGGCGCATAGGATACCTTGTTATAAAATTCTCTTCGGTTACTATAATATTTGTGGTAGGCCTTTGCATATGACTATGGGCGTACTATGTACCTAAAAAAAATGTCATTTAGGGGGTCAAAACAACTATGGAAGTTCAGGACCCGAAAAATAGCTAAAAGTAGTAAATTGTGCTATAATCAAGGAAATTGATGAAATGAGCTAGAGGTACATGTGGAATAGGTGGGTGGCCACCAATATCCACCTAGATAAAAATTATAGAAATACAAGAGAATGAAGTCAATTTTGTCAATCTAGGGTTTCCATGGTTTTCTCAAAGGGTGAACTCCTAGGCTCCTTAAGTACAAACCTTTATCTCCTTGATTTTCCCTTTAGAAATATCAACCCTAGGGTTTGGAAGTCAAACCATGCATATCATATAATTTCACCCTCACTAGGGTTTACCATGTCCTAGATTTTTCTTACAAACCCTAGATTAAAAAAAACTAGGGCTTCCATGAGGGAATAATCCAAATTAGGGTTAGGGTTTCTTACTAGGGTTTTATATTCAAGTTTACTCTAGGTTTTACAATCCATATATACCAAAATAATTCTACAAGATGATGTATATAAACCCTAGATGCAACACAACCCTAATGCATACTTTATATAGACCCTTAATCAAGAACAATGTAAATGAGTATTTATTACCTTGAGATTGCACATATCTTCTTGCAAGCATATCCCATCCTTTCTTGTAAAGAATTTTTCTTCGGATTATTTGAAGGATACTACTTCCCAATGATTCAATCTCATAGTTGAAGTTTTTTTTACATTATAAATGCTTCAAGAGAGGCTTTCAAAGATGTCAAGACAAGGTGCTCTTGTCAAGGTGACTAACCTCCTACTCCTCTTGACCCTTGGTAAGTTCATGTTGTAGATGTTGCTACAGATCCTCATATTAGATGCCTACCACAGTTCCTTTCTTTAAATGAATTTTTTAATGGAATTCATCAATCCTTTCTTTCTTCAATTCCCTTATTGATGGAATCAAGCTCACGCAATCACAGTGCAACGTCGACCCTCTGGTTAGGGCTTAATACACTCCAAATCATGCCTTATTATAGGTTCCAAATATGCCACCTCTATTTTTGGCCTTCCTTATTTATCCTCCCACTCCATACAATACTAACCATGCAAATACAGTCACAAAAACCATGTATATTTTCCTTCAATTATCGGCATGTTCCATATATTAACCCGTCCCTCAAAAGATACTCCAACTAGTTCTTTGTGCTCCTCCAATTCATTGGCTTATTTGCTCAAACTATCCCTTACCAGACCTATGGTTATTCTCTCTTAAGGTATCCAATTCATATGTTTGATATAGTGTGTGAATTTAGCCTAAAGGGGACTCCTTTTAGGCCCTCTAGGCCCTCCTAAATAGAGAGTCATTCATCTGTAACCCTTAAAATAATTTGTGGCCCTACCAACAAAGAAACTCATCATGAATTATGCCTTATAATAGTCTCTCTTCCACATTGTTTTCTTTTGTTCCAATTCAACTTAGATATTTATGAGGAATTGTCCCAAAAATAAAACTCTTATCTCCTTTGATAGGTCTCTAGGAGTTGCTGCCTTAGAGGAATATTAATTATTTGTTGCACTTCAAATTAGGCATGCTTGTAGCCCTATTTGGCCTTCAAGGATATTACAAAAAAAATTGATCTTATGCATAGAACTTCGATCTAATTTTAGAGGACTATATTAACACTAGTAAGCATAGAAAATTACCTTTCTTGGGTCGGCTACACTTCCAATAGTCTTTGGGATTATGAAGACAATCCATTTTCTTTTGGCTTTTGGAGCAATGCAAGACTTAATCCATTAGTATTCTCAGTTTCCTGTAATCTTGTCATTAGCTCTGATACCATGTTATAAAATTGATTAGTGCAAAATTTAATTCATTTTTCCATACATGAAATTTACTTATGATGTCAATTTCTACTTCTTCTTTAATATGCTTATATTATTATCATCAAATAAATTCCAAAAAATTAATATCACAACCACACATAATGAACACATGATATAAGCTCCAAGCTAGGGAAAAAACCCTCAAATGGGAAAACCCAAAAATTAATTCTCTTCTTATAGAACCAACTTCAAAGGAGACTTCCAAGACCAAACCCTAGACCAAGGATGCCACCAAGAACCAAGCGAACCAGCCAATATTCCAAGACAATATCTCCAAGTGAATTAGGGATCTTCTAGCCTTTCATCCTTTCCAAGATATCTTGTAGCACTTATTGCAATTTCATACCTAAGGTAACCCTAGAATTCTTAAGGTACTTGCATGTGTAAGTAGAAGATAGTAATATTTTAGACCTTTGCATTCTCTCTGGTTCTTCCTCCTCCTTTGCTATCCTTATCTCTTGTCTTCTAAGTTTCTTCTCCATTGCAAATCGAGCACAATAAGATACTTTATTTATGTGTATTTCAATCGGTTGAATGCCTTCCTTTATATAGCCATTCATAGGGCTCGAATAGACCTCACAAGGCCGACTTGTTTCTAGTTGGCCAAATTGGCTCTTAGAAGCCTTCTAGACATTTCCATATAAAACTATTTTTTCTTTCTTTGATATAAGTTCCCAAGCGGGTATTTTCCAATAACAATGACTCTTTTGACTCATGATAATCCTAGGAGACCTAATGAAAAATAACTTGAGCATGAGACCCATGCTCCAAAATAAAATAAAAAATTGTTCTTTTATATTATTTTATTTTTCCTTTTAATAAACACATAAGATTTACATCTTGACAAGAGTCAAATGACAATTATGAAGATTGGAACTAGTTACAATTTCCAACATGGTCCATGTATTAATATAATTATATGAAATTAAGTTTTTATAAATTTAGAACCTTTATATTGGCCATGATACAACATAAGTTTCTATAAAAATTTAGACATTTATCAATAGTGGTTTTATTATTAATATAATGATGATTAATTGTGGATGAATTACTTGTTTTTTTTTTAAATTTGTCATAATGAACTTTCAAGATATCATAATATTTACGAGAAAGTATTTAATTGGCTAAACTTCCCCTATTATGTAAAAACTGGAATTTTTTATTGATCTAAAATGTTTCATCAAATTCAAATATTTGAATGTTTATAGTTGAGGATGGTGGAAAAAAATTACAAATTGCACTTATTTGATCTACATAGTGGAAGTGGGAAGGCACCAGCCTAAAAGCAGTCCACATATGCTCTTGAGGAGGTGGTTAATGAAGAAGAATTTTTTTGTCCACTGATCTGATCCAAACAATAAGGAAGCTTCAAATCAAATTAAACAAGAAACTTGGTTCTTTAACTCCGATTCAGTCATAGAAAGAAGAGATAAGAGGAAAATCAAAATCGTGATGGGCCAAATTTATCACTATGGTGTAAGAAAATCATTTAATTATTTGATTTACTTATTTACGATTTTAAGTATCTCATAATTTATATGAAAAAAAAATAACTTTATTTTACAGGAATTTTTAAGGGATTACAATCCTCATGGTACAACAATGGGGATTGGTGTTGGTAGCAGTGTTGATGCTCTGCCCATGAGTGACACACCAGTCACTAAGACCAGTACACTTGTTGAACCATACATGGGATTTTCACCCCTAAAACAACATACACCAATATTTTCACATGATGTTGTGGATGCAGATCACAATCCTATCACACATTTTGAAGCGCTATTTCCTAGATATTCTCGTGTTACCAGAAAAATAATACTACTTATTATGTTTTTGGTAGATGATGACCATGTCCCCATGAAATTAGATAAACTTCCAGGTATTCAAGAAGTTTTTTAAATATTAGGTAAGATCTAATTAAAATTTATGTATAGTATGTGATTATTTTAAACTAATGATAATATCCTTCTGTAGGAAATGATGTATTATATAGGAGCATGTATGACCTAACCTTGGAAATCCTAGGGCCCGCCATTCACGCAAACCAGAAATTCAAAATTTCCATGTTAAAGGATGAATTTATGAACAAGATGGTTGGCTTGTTCAATGAGGGTACCTTCAAAAAAACTGGAGTTACCTCAAAGGTAGGATTACATTTAAAACATCTACGGGACCATTATAGGGTTCATTTACAAAATAATCCTAAGTATGAGTGCCCTCCATTGATTCAAAAGAGGGAGTGGAAAGCCCTCGTGGAAGATGCAAAGGAGAATGGGTTTCAAAAAGAAGGGAAGACACCAATTAGACAAAGAAGGTATGAGGCACTTTTAATAATGTAATTATGATTATTTATAATCATTGTGACATCTAATTAAGTTTTTCAATATTTTCAATATAGGCTCCCAGATACATCCAAATCCATGAAGGATATAATAACTAAGCATGGGCAACATCTTCTTGGCCTGGGTGGTAACTAAAAATTGGCCACAAAAATTGTAAGTATAAAAAAAATTGCATCCAAATTATAAATTCTTAACAAAATTAATTTAGTATCATAGAAGAATAAAAACTAATGCCGTGAAAAATTGCAGGGGTCACAATGTTATAAATGTAGGAAGAAATACTAAATTTGACTTGTTCCATAGTCAAATTTAGTAATTTGATTTTCCATATCAGCGGCATGACTTGGATTGTAGTTAACTTGTGTGACATGGCCTTGTATACTATTTTACTCAGTAAATTCAAGTTATAGGCTAGAATTAGAGTTGTGCATGTAGTGATTGCTAAAAATTAGCAATCTAGTTCAGTTATTTTCAGTTTGACTCAGTTAATTGAGATCGAGTACCTAGTTGAGTCAGTCGAAGTTAGTTGAGCAGTAGAATTTTTGTTAACTCGGTGATCTCTTGGTTAAACTAGTTAATCAGCTAAAAATATCACATACATGCATGGAATTTTAATTTCCTAGCTGGAGTGGAGGAAAAGGAACATTGTAATTATCAATTGTATACTAGTTGAGTGTATTGGATTGGTAGTTAATCAGGTGAATAATTCCTTGGGAATTGTGGAAGAAAATAGGATAAAGTTCCTACTTTTTAGGAGATAATTTCCTTCATGATTGTGCAAGGAAACATGAGCAAGTTGGGGCCTTCAATTGGCTAAGTGTTGGCCGGAGCAAGACAATCAACAAGAGAACATGTTTACAGTGTAGGGTGCGCTTCATATCTGAAGCAAGTCACTGTAATATTTTATCATTCTCATCTAATTAATGAAAAGTTGTGAAGGGATTTTTCCCAGTTGGGTTTCCCATGTAAATCATTGTGTTCTTGTGGTGTTTTAATGGTTGCATGTCATTGCGAGTGTTTCTAAATTATTATTTTCATTCTGAAAAACAATAGAGGAAATTTATAATATGTTATTTTCAATTTGAATACATTAGTAGTAGCAAATTTATATTAATGTATACATGGTATCAGAGTAGAAATCACACTAGACACCAGTCTATAGAGCCTTTCGTTCAGATATTTAGATTTGCAGATTCAATGAAGAATTTTTATTTCGTGTGAGAAAATGTCTTTCAATGGATTGAGATTGGAGTATGCCCTTGAGGGAACCTCAACTTTCATAGCCTGGAAGGACAAGATAGAAGTAGTGCTTGATGATAATGGTGTGTTGGAGTACACCAAAACTGAAATTCCAAAGCTAGCAGTATTGGATGGATAGAAGTTACCCTAGTGGAAGAAGGATACCACAAAATCCAAGAGGATCATCCTGGCGGGTGTGAGAGACCACGTAGTCTCAAATTTACATGGCAAGGGGAATCCATTTTTTCTGTGGAAGACCCTCATTGAGCTATTCGAAAATGGTATTGATGCCAGGAAACTGGAATTAAGGGACAAGCCCATAAACATCTTCATGAAGACAGGAGAAACCATACCACATTCCCTCTACAAGTTCACTTAGTGTCGAGATGAGATTGGAGGAGTTGGAGAAAATATTCCCTCTTCAACACTAGTGAGCATAGCTCCCCTAGGCCTTCCAAAATCCTAGCACGACTACCAAGACTTTGTAAATGGAAGTGACATATAACTAAATTGGGAGATATTATCATCTGATTTGATGTAGGAATAAATTCAATGAAACATTAGAGATGGAGTAACATCCAAATCTAAGGAGGAAGATAATTTTTCCTTGGTTGGGAAGGGCAAGAAGGGAAAGGGAGAGAAGGCCCAAAGAAAACTAGATACCAGCGAGAACAATAGCAAGAAGAAGGACTTGAGAAAGATAAAATGTTTCCATTTCCATGAATTCGAGCACAATAATTCTAACAAGAAGCCGTCAGGAGGAGCAGGAGGAGAAGCACTTGCCTCACATTTTGAATTATACTTCAATCTCATAGCATGCATGGCGAACACTATAATGGAGAGTGTGTGGTATCTAGATTCAGGTGTCTTGTTCCATATGACGAGATGAAAATATTTATTTAGTAGCTTAGAGGAGAAGGATATCTAGTTACACATTGAACTTGGGGATGATGGGCGGTACATTACCAAATTAATTGGTACCATAATATTTAAGAGGGAATCGGGTTACCACCTTCATATGAAAGATGTCATGTATGTACCTGGGTTGAAGAAGAATTTGATCTCTATATCTATATTGGAGGATCATGGATATGATGTTCTTTTCACTAAGGGGAAAGCCTTTGTGATACATGTAGCTATCGGAAAAGTGGAACATATTGGAGTTAAAGTGAAGAATATCTAAAAACATGAGTTGGAATCTTGTGTTGCACTAAGTAGCAAGGTAGGAAAAGTGCAGATTCAAGATGTTAGAGAACTCTGGCATAGGTGCATGGGACACTTACGCCATGGAGCCTTAAAAATAATGTAGTAGATTACCATCGGTATCCCAAAATGCACCCTTGACCATCATGATGTATGCAAGGGATGAACATTGGGGAAATATGTCAAATCCAAATTCCAAGGTTGAGACAACAAAGCTGGACAAATATTGGAGTGAGTCCACTCTTTTGTATGTGGACTATTTTCTACAACCTATATGGAAAAACATGAATATTATGTGATTTTTATTGATGATTTTTTTAGAAAATGTTGGATCTTCTACATGCAAAAGAAGGATGAAGTCTCAAAATTTGTTGAATTCAAAGCATTGGTTGAAAAGGAGACTGGTTAGAAATTGAAAGCCTTGAGAAGTGATAGTGGAGGAGAATATGTATCTAACACCTTCAAGGAGTTTTGTTCCAAAGAGGGTATTAGAAGAGAACTTATAACACCCCACAAACCATAGCAAAGTGGGGTGGATGAAAGTAAGAACAGAAGCATAGTGGGAGCATCAAGAGCCATGTTTCATGATCAAGGGTTGTCATTACATCTATGGGTAGAAGCGTGCAACACCACAGTTTATTTGTAGAATAGGGGCCCTCATAGAATAATGGCATGATCACACTCAAAGGATATTTCTCTAGGAGGAACCCAGATGTATCTCATTTTATAATTTTTTGAGCTATTTTGTATTATCATGTCACCATGGATAGTAGGAAGAAACCTGAGCCTACAACTGAGATGGGATTCTTTGTAGGATACACAGAGACACCACCTAAATACAAGGTGTATTTTCCCTCACTCAAAGTAACATTAGTGAGTATAGATGTCAAATTTGATGAGGATAAGGCTATGATATGATCTCTAGAGTGAGAGTTGAATATCCCATTGGAGGAGGATCTTATAGCTCCAAAGGAGGAGTCTCATGCGGAGACTTAGGATGTTGTGGAGCAACCACATGCATATGAGTAGAAAAAATTCTGAGTGGAGGCATCCACTCAACCATAATCTTCCAGAGAGGGGAGGAAGAGAAATAGAGAAGCTAACAATTTTTTACAAGATGCATAGGAGAATGTGGGAGCTCCTACATATGAGCGTAGGAAAAGGAGATATCTAGAAAGTTACACTGGGTATACGAATCTCATGATAAAACTCACTGAGATAGAGCCTTCTTCATTTGAGGAAGAATTTTCTCAACCAGTGTGGGTTGATTCCATAGTGGAGGAGTACGAATCCATCATGAATAAAAGTGTATGGGAGGTGGTGTCAAGACCAAAGAACAAGTCAATGTTTGGATACAAATGGATCTACAAAGTGAAGCATGCAGCTAATGGGAGCATCAAGAAGTATAAGGCCATATTTCTTGCCAAAGGCTTCTCTCGGGTAGAGGGAGTGGACTATGAGGAAAAATTTGCACCAATGGCAAGAAATTCCTTGATAATAACCATTCTAGAATTAGTTGTGCATATGGGGTGGAAGATCCATCAGATGGATCTGAAGATAACCTTTTTCAATGGTGTTATTGAGGAAGAAATTTAGATATACCATCCAGATTAATTTGAGACATATGACATGGAGACACATGTGTGTAGACTCAAGAGATCCTTGTATGGTCTAAAACAGTTGCCCCAAGCATGGCACACTCATACCGACACATATCTTAGAGGATTGGGATTTAACAAAATTGAAGTAGATTTCAATCTCTATCATATTGTGGTAGATGGAAAGTTTCTTATCTTGGTTTTGTATGTTGATGACTTGGTACTCCCACGAGATGAGCACTTGACCCACTCTTGCAAGGAGGACCTTTCGGAGAGAATTTAAGGTGAAGGACATGGGTTTAATGCGTTAATTCATTGGTCTAGAAGTATCTAAAGGTGATGGTGAGATGTTTGTGAGTCATGAGAATTATTCCTATGAAATACTTCAAATATTTCACATTGATATTTTTAATCCTATGGACATATCTCTAGCTACAAACTGGATGAAAGATAGTTTTTCTTCAAGAAAATCAATAGATACAGCCATCTACAAACAACTTGTGGGATCCTTGATGTATCTGGTGAACACAAGGCCTAACATATGTTATACAATTAATCGGTTGAGTCAAGCCATGGTGAATCCTACCAAGTTTTATTGGAAAGTAGCTAAGTATGTGTTAAGGTACTGTAATATTCCCAATTAGCCATGAGCTAGCTGGAATATTAATTTTTTCTTTTGCTTCTTAATTTGTTGAATAAGAGGGTATGGAGACCCATAAATCTCCTTAGTAGGAATAAAATCACTACTAATGTGAAAGGAGATCACTTTAGTGGCTTGATAAATTACCCTTATGTGTGAAAAGAGGTTGGAGCATGTAGACTAGGTCAACTTTGATCAAATCAATAGGGTTGTCATGGAGGAGTGGCATTCATTGTGGGACAATGCAGTTTTGGAGGGAGACTCCATGCATGGATATGGTGGCTTTAATGAGTGGGCCCAAGGGTGAGGAAGCTCGCCATTTATATAAGGAAGGGGATGGAAGCCATATAATATATGTTTTAGATTATTATTTTGATATGGTCTATTAAGACTTGTTTTCTCTCTTCAGCTGTGTAGCTAAGACTGCAGTGCTATCTAGCACAGGGTGTTCCCAAGTGGGAATCCCACCTTCATTCTCGGGGAACTTCGAGTGCCTACTCAGGAAAAGTGATTTAACTACATTTCCAAATTTCGGCATCAGGCCAAGCTCCATCTTTCATCTACAGCATAGTTTCTGCAGAGGGTTGTGTTGTGTTGCAGGTTGCAGCAGTGGAGAATACATCTGTGTGATTTATGATCTATATTTCAGTGGAGGAAGGTTTCCTTCCATTGGAAGGCTAGTAAAGAAGGCCCTTGATCCTTACTGCAACATTTGGCATCAGGCCACACCATCATTTTCCCCCACATCGCAGTTTATGTCTTGGACTGTGTTATTTTAGGGAGGAGTTGCAGGGGAGGTTTCAGTACACCATATGGGGAGGAGGTTGTCTAGAGAAGGGATCATCCTTTCATATGGAGAGTCTATTGGAGGAGGCTATATTCTTTGCCATATCATATCAGCCACATATTTCTAGTTGTATTTTTGCAGTGAATCTTCAGCCCTAGGGCTTTGGTTCATTTCTTGTATATTGGTGTATTTCTGAAAACCCTCTTGGGTTTCTTGTTGGAGGTTGTATAGAGCCTTGATCTTCATGTAAATTATCTTTTGAGGCATATATCAACCCTTTTATCTTTTGTGTATTCATATGTTGTAGCAATGATCCTATGATTGCACTGTAGCAGTCTTCTGGCATTTTGATATAGTAGCAGTACCTCATTATTGAGGGGATTTACTCATTGGAGGCTTGTGGGCTTGTATTGTATTATTTGTGCCTCATTATATTGTATTATTTTATATTGTTATAACTAATGAGAAGGCTCCATATTGGTCTGATATTTTGATGTGATGTTATACACTGCTATTTCAAGCTTTTTGTTCTATATTCCTACTTTTCCCATTTGGGAATATTACAGTGGTATCAAAGCATAATATTGGCTCAGCCTGTGCATATTAAGCCAATATGTCATCAGAATAAGGATATCCTCTCACAGATATAGAAAATACGTGTCTCAGAAGAAGCCGGAAGTATGATTATACAGATGATAGAGAAGACAAGGGTAAGACCCCTTTATCAAGAGGAGATGAGGAGAAGGAGTTTCCTAAGATTCTTCTTTGAACTATGCAAGAAATTGCAAGAGAAATAAACGAGATGAGGATGGATAGACACAAAGAATCCCCTAAAGGGTTTCTACATGGTGAAGGCTCTGACATTTATCATCACTGGAGTGACTAACCAGTGAAGAAACAAGCTTCCCAACGCTCTACAATTCCTACATTTTTAGCAGTGGGAAATGGAGGGTTTCACGAACAAGAAACCCTTGAAGACTATTTCTTGGAGTATGAGTCTCAATCTCAGATATTCAAGGATAATTTTAGTTTTCAAAAAAATGTCAAATCAAGAACAATAGGAGACCCCGACATCACAATAGAGGTGGAGGATTCATACAGAATCATGATCTACACCGAACTATGGGCATATTTTTCTTACCCAACTTTGATGGGTCATCAAAATTCACTACCAAATCATGGGTAGAGAAGCTAGACATCTACTTCCAATTTAACCAAGTACCAGAGATGGAGGCCATCAAAATAGCAGTGCTGCACCTTGAGGGTGAGGCACATGATTGGTGGTTTCATGGTCTTTCTACATTGGTTGATGCCAATGTGACAGGATATTCAGATATCACAAGGAGGTTGGTGGAGAGGTTTGATAGAAGAGATCTAGAGGCACCTTCCATGGGGCTAGAAAGCTCAAACAATCAGGTAATCTAGTAACTTATATTTCTGAATTTCTAAAATTTTATGCTATGGTTCTTGATTTATCTGCAGCAAGGAGGGTCTATATGTTTATTGATGGGCTACCAGAACCTCTTCATGGGTTGGTTAAATATACCAAGCCCACTACCCTTCAATATTACATTGAAAGGGCTAGAGATCTATAAGATGCCTTGCCAAAAGCAAAGGCATCATTTCAGCAAAATCCCACTTTTCCATCAAAGGGAAAAGATGAGAAGGCTCATTTTTCAAAAGAGAGCCAAAGCAAAGTACCTCTTAGTGATGATGCCCTAAGAGATTTGAGGAGAAGGAAGCTTTGCTTCACATGCCAAGAATCATGGGCACCCGAACATACATGTGAAACAAGAAAGGCACACTATATAGAGGTCTTCTTAGATGATGAGGAGGAAGAGGAAGAAGAACCAAAAGGAGGTCACGACGCTAGGATAGCAGGAGAGAATCCACCACCACTAGGAGGTGGAAATGGAGCATTTTCTCCAATTGGAGGGGCCCTTGCATCAATAAGAGGAGTACCCAAGTACTTTACCTTGAGGGTTCGTGGTTCCATCTTAGATCATATGGTTTCAGTTTTGATTGACAGTAGGGCTACCCACAACTTTATTGATGCCCAGCTAGTGCAGAGGAGGGCAATACCCACTGATGATTTTGAGGTATTTTCTATTTTGGTCCCAGGAGCTAGAACTATGCAGTGCATTCATTATGTTCCATCTTTATTTGTCACCATGGGGACATATATATTGACTGATCACTTCTTTGTGGTTGACATACCTGACACCAATGTGATATTGGGTATGCAATGGTTGATTACTTTGGGGAAGATCACCACAGATTGGGAGACTTTGTAGATGGAATGGGTGGACAGAAAGAGTGGAAAAAATAATATTATTAGGGGCATGCACACATATTCCTTGAAAACAACTTCCACATAGAAAATAGAGATGGATTTGCGCAGTGGAAGAAGGGACCTAACAATCCCATCTATTATGCACATGAGTTTGAACCATGAGACATTTTTTTTTTGTGGCCAACCACCTAGGAGGCCACCTGATCAGGAGTTGGTGAGAAATGTCTCACAACATGTTGCACCACTCATAGATCTAGGAGGAGTGGGAGCATTTGGAGGTCATGGTACAGCGCTGAGAGTCTTGGGTAGACTCAAGGAGGAGGGAGACATTCTCCCAACATCATCATTACCCACTCTCACCTCATATCTTGCGTTGAGAAAGGAGAAACAGAAGGAGGATAGCAGCCTTCTAGTATGTGAATTTGGCATAGGAGATGTCAAAGGAGGGAGCAGCCACATGACATATGCTTTATATGATATATCATCAGCACTGTCACTATGGAGGGTAGATCCATATTGGAAATCCCAACTGTTGGTGGATTATTCCAAGGATATTTTTACTTGTATGATACTTGATGACCAGGTACAAGAGGAGGGGTATTCAGTCATAGATGAGGTCATCTAATATCATGGTAGGAGATTCTTATCTAGAGCATCCAAGCTCAAGGAGAAGTTACTACAAACATCACATGAGGATTTTCTCTTTAGCCACACTTATTCCATGAGGTCATACCATACTATCATGGATGGGTTTACTTGGGAAGGCTTTGAAGAGGAGATATATCATAATTTGAGGAGATGCATGGATTATGTGGAGATGGAGGAGATACATAACTCTTTGATGGGGTTATCACAGCCACCTCTTTCCTCTTTGGGAATGACAGGGGATCTATCTATGGACCACTCCATTTGTGTGAACAAGGCATATGGTAAGGATCATGTTTGTATGCATAATGATTTATATAATTAATATGTGCATTTCTTAACCATACATATGTAGGCCATTGCTCCAAGTGGGAGCATTATTCCTTAAAAACTTCATGGTCAACATTGGGCCATAAACAATGTTGACCATGGCCACTCCCTAGGAGGATATAGGGAGATGATATATCATTTAGGGTGCACTCCAAAGGCACCAAACATCACTCACCTTCTCAAAACATGTGAGAAGAATATGGCAGCAAGTAAGTGGTGGGGAAGCCACTTACCATATCATTATCTGAGGTAGTCAAGCGATATATAGCGCTGGTTCCACATGTGGCACTATGATCCACCTCCATTATTGCATATAACAATTTTTGTATCCTTTGTTTTGATCCCATACATTGATGATGTCCTTATTATTTTTATGGGAATGATTGGAGGAAGGATGGAAGGATTTAACATGCCCTTTGGGAGAGATATTATCCATGTTTCTTATGCTTCATGTTTCAGGGAGAACATTGGGCAAACCATGATTGCTACATTGGATCTTTTGCTTCCTTATGGGATGAGTCATTTGCATCTCATGAGTACTTGGGAGGAGAATTTCATGGAGGGATTGATTGGGAGACACTTGGTATATGAGGAGAGCTTATCACATGGAAGTGTCACCAAGGAGGGAGGAGAAGAGCTGCAACACTCACCTTTATAGTTGCTTGAGGAAAAGCAACATTTGGGAGGGGAGGACTCTAATATTCCCAATTAGCCATGAGCTAGTTGGAATATTAATTTTTTCTTTTGCTTCTTAATTTTCTGAATAAGAGGGTATGGAGACCCATAAATCTCCTTAGTAGGAATAAAATAATTGGTAATGTAAAAGGAGATCACTCTAGTGGCTTCATAAAGCACCCTTATGTGTGAAAAGGGGTTGGAGCATGTATACTAGGTCAACTTTGACCAAATAAACAACGTTGTCATGGAGGAGTGGCATTCATTGTGGGACAATGTAGTTTTGGAGGGAGACTCCATGCACGGAAGTAGTGGCTTTAATGAGTGGGGCCAAGGGTGAGGAAGCTCACCACTTATATAAGGAAGGGGATGGAAACCATAGAAGATATGTTTTAGATTATTATTTTGATATGGTCTGTTAACACTTGTTTTCTCTCTTCAGTTGTTTAGCAAAGACTGTAGTGTTGTTTAGCACAAGGTGTTCCCGAGCGGGAATTGTTGGTTCTAAAAGAGGTGACTTTTTGTTGACAAATCTAGTGCTTCCTCATTTAATTATCAACCCGGGGTGAGTCTTTTTATTCCAAGAGTTTCAGAACAATATATGTGAGTCAGTTTGTCTACAGATTCTCCTTGTCAATTATGAGGGAGAATTTACTAACTTCCTGAACTTGCTTATCCTATGAGGGGTGACTTGGATGGTTTTTAACCTAGGATTGAGCAACAAGAATGTGTTTCTCTAATGGAATGAAACAACAGCTTAACTGAACCAAACAAAAATCTAGATAAACCAAGCAGACATTGAACTGAATAGCGATGGAATTGAATGGAACAACAGTCTAACTAAGCTAATTAGTAATGGAATCGAATTGAATCAGTAGTCTAGATAACTAAGCAATAATGGAACAACAGTATAACTAGATGTGCAGTAATGGAACAACAAGATAACTAAGCTGGACAATAATGAAACAATAGTATGAATGAAGCGAATTAAATAACTCTTACGGCAAGTAATTAAGTAATTTTGCAATGGAGTTCTCTTTATGACTTACTTAATCAACATTGATAGATGGTTGAATGCTTCATTATGCTAGAAAGAGAATGCAATTCATAAAGATAGATAATGCTAAAATCAGCTTATTCTACGATCTGTAATTCAAATGCAATGATATCAAAGGAACTGGAACTATCTATTGATAAAAAAACATTGTCGTAAGTCGGAAAATACGATTGCACTTGTCCTATTTTAAGAACGCAGTTTCTAACAATCCCGAAGAAAGAGAACTATATTTGTATTCAATGGAAATATATGTTACAACTGCATCAGATTAATAAGCATCGGTTTTGTAACTACACAGAGTATGAAAACGTGCATGGAGCTTCCGGAGGTTGGGCCCAAACCACCAGAAGCCTTAGCACTATAAAAACTTCAAAATATGATTGTTCAAAGCTATATATTACATCCAGTGATGTTACAAAAACGTAATTAGACAGACTGTTTTTTATTTGTCTATTACAGAATGAATTTCCTGTCTTGTTTCTGACTCCCATTCTCCTCCGTCCTTTTCCCTTTTAAAGGAGATTTCAAAAATTTCGAAAGTGTTTCCCAAATGACAGCCCGCTACGCATGGCTGTCGTTTGAGTTCTTGGACTCAGATTCATTTGTTTGCCTTCTATTGGCCATTGGAATTTCTAGGATTTCATATGCTCACGTCTGTTGGTTGGACTCCATTTCCTCCTGGTCCAGGCATTCTGCTTTCCTTCATGTGGAGATAAGAGAAGTCAATTTCCTATTATAAAAACATCCTTTTCATCATTAGTTCGATTGTTCCCATTTTCATGATCTTTTATTCTTTATTGTTAATATGAAGAGGGATTCCCCCGAAATTATAACATAGTTTGAAGTATTTACAGAGTGAGAATCATACCTTAATTTGGGCCCAACATACCCCCTGCTTACCTAGTTGCATGTCCTCATGCAAACAGATGATTGAGATGTAGCTGTGTTAAGGAGTATGCAGGGTAGACCTTTTTGTTGTATGTTATGAAGCCTTGTTTTATTTTTATGAGTGCAAAGGCAGTGCCTATGGCTCCCTCTCATAATTCGTAATTGTGATTATAATCCTTGAGAGGATACCATAGGAGAGGGTTTCTGTATCTGCATCCCAACCAGGCAGGCCCCATGCTATAGACTAGGCTGATGTATGAAAGGAACCTGGAGGCAACAGCCTTGAAATTCCTATAATTGAATGGCTCCCTATTCTTCACATTGTTTGTGGATTCCATCCACCTTTGCTTAGCTGCTGCTAAGGCCGCTTCACGAATGTCCTCAAAGTATTCTCGTGCATTTTCTATGATATATTTATGGATGGATCCTAGCCTAGTCCTCACACATGGCCTTCTCATGAATTTTTTATGCTAGATGATCAGTTGCAAGGGTTTCATAGGCTCCTCCCTAACCCATAAATCTAGACTATGCTCTCTTTTCTGGAAGATGTCGTAGGCTTTGGCCCACAAGATCTGGTTTTTAGCAAATGAAAGGAAGGCTTGCAGCTATACATCCCCTATGAAGGGGCTAGGGTTGATGTCCGTGTCTTCTTATAAGAAGAATTTATGCATGTAAATCTCACACAAGAGGTGCTGGACCTGCTCATCCTGATCATTACAACATTGGAAAAATTCCTCTATGGTCCTAAAGGTAGTGGGTTTCCCTGCCCTAACAAATTTAACTTTCAAGAGTAGATACCATTCTATTAGGAACAAGGCATAGTTGGTTGTCGGAGCTCTGCA
Organism: Pinus albicaulis; assembly: GCA_034641835.2. NCBI lineage: Eukaryota > Viridiplantae > Streptophyta > Pinopsida > Pinales > Pinaceae > Pinus > Pinus albicaulis. Next base: position 371,502,907 of record CM076577.1, read on the forward strand.
TGATAGAGCATCATCAGATAGAGATCAAATTGTAGAGATTTTCTTCTTAGCTTGCTCTACCTAATCTTGTACCACTTTAACCTTTGTCTGATCTCCTCTAAGCTGGGCGAATGTCTCATCTTCTGTGACAAGAGGTCGATGAACTTATTTTTCAGTGCCTGATATTATTGTAATGGCACCCCCTCCTTTCTGCACTATGTTAGTTCATGCCACACTTGCACTAGTTCATTTTGTAAACTCTGGTTGGAAGCTATCTCTACTAAATGGCCATAGGCAGGGGCTTCCTCTGTTTGGGTCCGCTTTTATTCTATAACCTTCTTCTCAATTTGGGTGGAGGTTTTAATGATGTTTTCTAGTTCTGTCTGCACTTCAGCCTCGGTGGTGTCTACTAGGTTGGTCTGTACTTCAGTTTTAGTAGTGGTTATCAAATTGGTTTGTTTTCCAGTTTCCATGGTGCTGACTAAGTCAGTTTGCATTTCACTTTCGACAGTATTTACTGGTTCTGTTTGAGTTCCTACAATAGAGGTTTATGTCCTTGACTTCTGGGCCCTTATTTCTTTTTTCAGTTGTTTCCTCAGATATTTCACCAATTTTTCCAATCTCTTGCAGGTCCTTCTTAGTTTCTAACTTCTCCTCTTGTCTGAACCTTCACCTATTTTTATTTCAACAGGTGATAGGGGAGCATAATTCTATTTTTTAGGGATAGTGTCTAGAATGGTGTTTTTGATTACATCTTCAGAATTGACCTCAATGTGAGGGTCTTGACTAGGAGGAGTGATGCTACCTCCTGGTGACAAAGGGGTTGTCTCTATGTGTGTGTGCTCTGCTCCACAAGGACAGTGTCACCTGAATAATCCTGTGATTCCAATCTCTCCTTTGCCTATCCATCAATATACACTTCATAATTATCAATAGGAGATAGAGCCTCATCATCTTGTGGTTCCTCTTGTTCAGGTAGGACGTTAGTGTGACCAGAGCTGCTGGGGGTGGAAGTTTTATCAGTATGTTCCTCTTGCTCCCTTGCTTCCAATGAGTTTCTCAATTCATAGTTTGTCCTTATTTATCCTAAGACTCGAGCCATTTCCTCCTCGAATTATTGCAAGGGTGCATGGGATGGTTCTGCTTCCTCCATGGGGTTCGAAGTTCCCTGGGGTGTTCTGGGCTGTTTTTTCCTGTTTGGCTATGATGTTGAGGTTCAAGTTCTTTTTATTCTTGGAGGATTTACCCTAGGGGGCTCAATTTCAGTTCCCTCAGGTTTACTTCTGGTTCCTGTGCCTCTGGGTTGATGAAATTATCCCATGCTATCTGCTGCCTATCTAGCTCATGAATGATGATTAATTTTATTAAGCCCTGGTGACTAACCACTGCTTGGGGCTTCTTGGCCTTCCTTAATCAAACAACAGTATCATGCAATACAGAATTAAAAAAGGCAGGCAGATTAATTTAATTTTTTTGTTTGAGTGTAGCTAAAAGTTTGAGCTGTCAAGGTTTTACCACATCCCGACGTCCTTCGCATGTAATAAACTTCTGGATGAATGCCACCGGCTCTTGCCATGGCTGGTGTAAAGAGGCAGGGTTAATCCCTATAGTTTTTCGTTCCAATGGTTCATCTGAGTCCTGGTATACTGCTACTGCTTCTCTTAGGAGGAGATGCTTTTATGCCCATCTTTCCCCTTGTGCAGGTATTCCAAAAAATTCCGCGATAATTCCCTCTGTAACTGGTATAGTTCGGCCGTTAACTCTGGTTTTCTCTTCTTGCAGATTTTGTAGAAATTTGATTGTAATTCTTGTGTTGGATCCTTTTAGTCCATGTACATATGTCATCCATCCAGCTCGTTGGAGGACGGCACTCGCTGCCTCTGAAATCGGAAAGTTTGTAGGCTCGCTTCGAAGGGTATTTCCTCCCATAAATGATATGCTCTTTTCCTCTGATTTTTTTTCTTCTTGGCTCTGTTGTTTCGACTGGGTGTTATCTACAAGAGGAAGAGAGACTGCGGCTTTGCATAAATAATATTCATGCCTTAATTGTAGTGTTTATCGATGTGTCTGATGAGATTTCTGCAGGGATTTCACATGCTTGCCGAATTAAGGCCAATTACACCCCCTCTCTTAAAGAAAGGGCGCCCATGCCCTCAAGTACAAGAGAGATTTGGCCGGTTATGAATGTGGACATGGGAATGTCAGAATTTGGTAAATCTGCGTGTGAAGGATCAACGGTTTATTAATTACTACATATGCGACAAAAAGGTCAGATTTAGAAGTTTTCATAATTGTGTCTTGTGCGGAAGTGACTGAAAAGTGAGAGAAAATAGCATTGCCATTATTGCGATATGATGTATTTGCACGACTGAAAAGTTATGACGAAAGCAAGACAGAGTCAAGCAATGGTTGGCGTTTTCATTCCAAAGTTCAAAATATGTAAACAGATCTTTGTTAATTATTCGTATGGTAAGTCATGATTGTTACTAATTCGAGTAATAGATTTGTGGTTGAAAAGAAAAAAATGGAAGACAAGGTGTGTATAAAAGCAATTGGTTATTAAAGGAGCATTATTTCATACCACAAGTAGTGCCATTGCTGCCAACAGGCGTTCATAGCCTCGACAAGTTTGCTATTTAACCCGAAAAATGAGCCATGACCCTTATGTAAGAATAGTTGTTTTTCCAATTTTATGGAGAGATCACCATGTTGGTATGGTGGCCAGGTAACCATGGTGCCCCTCACTAGAGTTGTAGCAAAGTGATCAGGTCGGCTCGTGATGAGAACTCCTATCCTTCAGGTTACTAAGAAGTTCATTACCCTGGTGTGGTTGCCATAATGGACATGTCAATTGCTACACTCTTATGAACATGGTAGGCTAGCTCGTGATGAGACACCCTATACTCTCTTAATATTTGCATGTAAATGTAGTACTTCCTTTTGAATTGTGTCATTTTTATCTATAAGGAGGTCACTGTGCTGGTGTGGTAGCCAGATAGTCACAATGCCACTCACTAGAATTGTAACAGAGTGATCAGGGCGGCTCATGATGAGACCTCCTGTCCTTCTAATAGATGAGAAGGTCATTACCCTTGTGTGGTAGTCATAATGGGCATGTCACTTGTTAAATCCTTATGATCATGGTAGGCTGGCTCATAATGAGACGCCCTATCCTCTTAAAGATTTACATGAACACACAATGCTTGTTAATAGAGGCTCATTGACTGCTTAAGAGTGATGGATGGTGAAGTAAGAAAAAAAATAATACCATTAATACCCCTTGTTCCATTTCTTCATGTTGTAGGGACATATTACTCGAATAGTGCAAAAAGACATATCATCATAAGGTCTTGAATTGTTTGATATCATATTAGAACTGTAGGTGACTTAGCCTTTTATTTCATGTGTGCATAATTTCAGCTTCCTGTTTAAGAATTATAGTGCCAAAGGGGCATCATATTTGTAATTTTACCATTTTCCCTCTCTCTTCCAACTGCCATTCCCTACTCAAAGTTACTCAATTATAAAAAGAATGGCTATTTAAGTTCGTCGGACAACATATGTTAAGACATTGAGCAGCAGCTGTTTAAATGTTTTTTAGCATTAAAAAACGCTAAAAAACGGTTGTTTAATTCGAATGAATAACAGCCGTTCAAATATGGAACAACAGTTGTTCCCGAATTGAACAAAAAAAATAAAGACACAGCGGTGCATAGCTATCCAGTTCGTCCATACGGAAGTCGTCCAAGAAATGAACAACAGCTGTTCAGGAATTGAACAACAGCTTTAACAATGTGAAACGGTTGTTCAATTGTGGTTGAATCGGTAGTCGTTCAAAAACTGAACAACAGCTCTCCAGGAATTGAATAGAAAAATTAAAAACACGACAAAAAGCTATTCAATTTGGTTGAGCCACGACCATTCAAAAATTGAGCAACAATTGTCCATGAATTGAACAAAAAAATTAAAAACATGGCAACAAGCTGTTCAATTTGGTTGAACCGCAGCCGTTCAAAAATTGAACAACAACTGTTCTCAAATTGAACAACAAAATTAAAAACACGGCAAAAATCTGTTCAATTTGGTTGAATAGCGACCATTCAAAAATAGAACAATAGTTGTTCTTGAATTGAACAACAAAAATAAAATAAAAAACAAAACAAATAGCTGTTCAACTCGGCTGAACAGCAACCGTTCAAAAACTAAACAAAAGTTGTTCATAAATTTAACAACAATGAAAAAAATGATTGTTAAATCAGCGGCCATTCAAATATTGAACAACAGTTGTTCCAGAATTGAACAACAAAATAAGAACACTGCATATGGCTATTTAATCGAGCGGCAGACGTTTAGAGATTGAACGACAGCCGTCTGTGAATTGAACAACAAAAAGAAAAACGCATTCATCAGCTTGTTCAATTCAATCGAACAGCAGCCGTTCAAATATTGAACAGTAGTTGTCCGCAAATTGAACAAAAAAGAGAAAAACACAGTCATTAGTTGTTCAATTTAATCGAACAACAACCATTCAAATATTGAATAGTAGATGTTCATGAATTGAATAGCAAAAATGAAAAAGACACAATAATAATAATAATAATAATAATAAAGAAAAAAAAAGAACACAATCTTACAATGAAAATGGATTGCAAATGGAAAGAATGTACAACAAGTAAAACAATTATGTACATTATTTGCAAGTGATGCTGTCAAACCTCTCATGTACTTGAGTTTGTGGGGTTCTCACCCCCTTGCACCACAACTTGGATGGTGGGATCGTTTCGTGCTTGTTGACAGAAAGATTCTTTCGTGAGAGGTTTGTGATAGAAGCATACTTGGCGCTTGTTAACTCGAAATGTTGAGCCAGACCCATCTATAGTGGTCAAGGTGAGGGTACCATTGCTATGTACTTCTTGAATCTCATATGGACTGAGCCACCTTGTTTGCAGTTTTCCTGGAAAGTCTTGGAATCTGGAATCATAGAGGAGTGCCCAATCTCCTTTTTGAAATACCTTCCTCTTTATTAGGTTGTCGTGCCACTTAGCTCATTTTTTTTGAATGATCGTTGTGCGTTGCAAGGAAATCAGTCGAATTTCGTCCAGTTCATTTATTTGCTGGAGTATTTTAGCTTGAGCGTCTGTTAAGTCCAATCCCACTTCCTGGGTTGTTATCAATGTTTTAATTTCGAACTCAATAGGGAAGATAGGTTCTCTCCCAAATACTAGCTGATATGGTGAATATCTAGTGGTATTTCACCAGGTTGTTCAATAAGCCCATAAGGCTTCTGGTAGTCTAGTGGCCCAGTCCCGGCGGTGTGCTGCTACTGTCATGGTAAGGATTGCCTCCAAGACTTTGTTAGTGCTTTCGACTTTTCCATTTTCCTGTGAGTGGTAAGGAGACGTAACTCTGTGAATGATATGGTGATTTCTTAAGGTATATGTGATCTTATTGCCTGTGAATTGTGCCCCCCCATCAGTTATCACTTCCCTTTGCAAGACGTATCATACAAATAGTTCAAAGAGAAACTTAATTACTCATTCTTCCGTGGCTCTTGACAAGGCCACTACTTCCACCCATTTGGTGACATAATCCGTGGCAACTAATATGTGGGCTTTCTGGTTTGATGGTGGGTTGAATGGCCCAACGAAGTCCAATGCCCATTGTCCAAATGGTTCCACCACCAATTTTGGTTTCAGTGGCATTTCATCAGCTTGGCCTGGGCAGCCCATTCTTTGGCAACTGTCGCAGGCTTGGACATACTTCTTTGCGTCTTTGAAAATCGTAGGCCAGTAATAGCCTAATTGCAACACTTTATGCCCCATCCGTTGTTCTGTGAAGTGGCCACCACAGGGTTCATCGTGACAGGCCCATAAGATTTCATAGATTTCATCTTCCCTTATGCATCTACATATGTGCATATCGGCCCCTGTATGGAATAGGTATCCTCCAATCCAAGAGAATATTGCATTGCGCTGTAAAATCAATTTTTGTTCTCTCGTTGTTAAATGTATGGGTAGTTTCCCCACTGCCAGATAATTTGCCACATCTTCATACCATGGTGTTTTGACCACTACAAGAAACAGGTGTTCGTCAGGGAATTGATCATCAACTGTTAGTGTGTCGTCTGTCTTGGGGACTCTGGATAGGAAGTCTGCGACCGCGTTTTCCTTCCCTGGACGGCCTTTGATTGTTATATCCAATTCTTGCAATAACAATAGCCAACGAGTTATTCTTCCATTCGTGATTGGTTTATTAGATAAATATATAATAGCAGAGTGGTCAATGTACAGGAACACTTGATATCCAGTTATGTAGTGCCTGAATTTATTGATAGCATAAATTACAGCTAGGAATTCTTTCTCGGTCACTGTATAATTTAATTCGGTAGGAGTAAGGTTTTTGCTGATATAATAAATAGCATAAGGATTTCGGTCTTCTTCTTGGCCAAGTACTGCTCCTATTGCTGTATCAGATGCATCAGAAGAGATATGAAAGGGCAGTTTCCAGTTAGGACCTTGCAAGATTGGTTCTGTTGAGACCAACTTCTTCAACTCTATAAAATCAGTGTCACATTTTTCAGTCCAATGGAATTCAACATTCCCATTACCTGTGAATTTTTTTGTATAAATCTAAGATAATGTCTTGCGTATCCCAGGAAAATGCGTACCTCCATTTGTGTACAAGGTGTGGCCAACAAAATGATTACCTCTATTTTAGTCGAGTCTACCTGTATTCCAGCTGCAGAAATGTAGTGACCTAGGATTACCCCCTCAGTCATCATCATGTGGCATTTTTCGTTGCTTAGACATATTCTAGTAGTAATACATTGTTCTAACACTTTTTCTAACGTTTCTAGAGCTTGATCAAAGTCTTCCCCATAGGGTGTAAAATCATCCATATAAATTTCAAGTCCTTCATTTATTAAGTCAGAAAAATGCTAATTATGGCTCTTTGAAATGTTGCTGGGGCACTACATAATCCAAATGGTAAAACTCTGTAAGTGAAAGTGCCCCATGGGAAGGTAAAGGTTGTCTTATCTTGGTCTTCGGGAGTTATTTGGATCTGATTGTATCCGCTCAATCCGTCAAGGAAAGAGAAGAACCGTTTTCCAGCTAATGTGTCAAGGACTTGATCAATGAAGAGAAGGGGGAAATGACATTTCTACGTTTCTTTATTTAATTCTCTATAATCTACACAGATTCTCCACTTCCCATTATTTTTAGGGATGACCACCAAAGGGGAGACCCATTTGCTGTCGAAGATGGGATAAATGAAATTTACATCTAGCAGTTTTTGCAGCTCTTCTTTTACAATCTCTTTTAAATGTGGGTTTTGTCTTCGTTGAGGTTGTCTAACAGGGTGTGTTTCCCTATCAGTATAGATTTGGTGTGTGCACAATTGTGGGTCCAAGCCCTTCATGTCTTGGTAATCCCACGCAAACGCACCTTGGTGCTTCTGGAGGAATTTTATGAGTTTATGCTTTTAGTTGTCATCCAAGCTGCTGTTAATATTGAGAACCTTTCCTGGTTCTATCTCAATAGGTACACTGTTACAAATATTGGTTGTGGAGCTATGCTGAGTCTCAAAGTCTGCCACAGGGTCCTCTTGACCTTCATGTTCGAGGATTGTTTTCATCATTTGGCACTTCAAATTTTTATGTTTGGGTGGCTGATTCATAACGTTATTAATCACATAATCTTCAGTTTGATTATTGAATTTGAGGGCTTTTGCTAGTGTCAGAGATGGACGGATGTTTTGCTCCCAATATGTATCTAGGTGTTTGTGAATTTTTATCGTGGGCAGACTTGGTTTGGCAAGCAGATAAATAATGATATTTTTTACAGAGTTTCCTCTAGTGATAGTCATGCTACCTGCTCGACAGCCTATGTAAGCATCCGCTGTGGCTAGCCAAGGCCACCCAAGAATCAATGGGTGCCCTTCCATCCTGTTTTTTGGATTAATGACTAAAAAATCAGCTGGGTATTCCCATGAGTCCACAGAGACCATGATGTCTTGCACTATACCTTCCGGTCTGATAACAGATCTGTCAGCTAGTTCCAAAAGTGTGGCTGTAGGTTCTAAAACTGATATGCCTATTTTTTCGCAAGATCCCGTAGTTAGGATGTTAATGGTTGCCCTAGGTCAACCAATGTGTTTGGAAATGAGTGTCCAGAAATTTGCACGGTTACAATGGGGTTTCCTGGGTCTTCATATTTTACAGGTGATTCCCTACCTAACAGTAAGTCAAATAGCGTTCCTACCATTGTTTTCTTAATTTGTTTTTTTCCACATAATTCCTTGATTGTCTTTGCATAGATGGGAATGTCTTGGATGGCCTGGAGAAGAGGAATTTTAATACAAAGGTTTCTTAATTCCCCCAGGATATCAAAATCTGGGGTGATTATAGGTCTGGGTAGATTTAATCTCTCAGGAAATGGAGGCGGAGTCACTCTAAGTTCTTCAGGTCTTTGTTGGTCAATTGTTTCCTTATCTTTACATGTTTCTGTTATATTTGTTGAGCTAGGCTCTGTGGATGTTTCAACTTGGGACTAAGGTGGAGTTGTGGCCTCTATAGGTAATATGGTACGTCCTAATCTTAACCTCAATTAGTCACACTATTTCTGTTCGGCATTGGGTTTTGGATCCTCTATGATCTAAATTAGTTGAACCAGTCTATTATTGGGGTTAGGATTGGGTTGGGTTAGTAATTGAGGGCGTATGGAAGGCTACTGGTTATGATGAATTGGGTAGGGAGCTGGTAATTGTTGGGTTCCTGCTCCTATCGGTAGATTTCCCATCCCCGTAGGTCTCTGCCAGTTCCAATTTGTGTTTTGAGTAGGAGGGTTTGGCCATTGGTTTTGATACGTTCTGCCAATAAGGGGGAGAACTAGGGAAGTTTTTCCAATTACTCCCTGATGGAGGCTACATAGGCCAAGGTGGAATAGGAAATGCTTGGTTTGGCCAAGTTAGGAAGGGGTTTTGAGTCTGCCAAGTTGTTGCAGGGTTTTGCTGGCTAAACTACGGCAACGGGAAGTATTGAGGCAGGTTTTGCGGTATGCCAAGTTGTGCTTGCCATTGCTGATGTTGATTCATTAAATAGACTGGATTTGTTTCTTCTTCTGCTTCTTTGTAGACAGCTTCAGCCTAGGAAGTGAAGGACACTGGTCCATAACATGATACTTAGTGCAGATAGCACAAGTCTGGACCATGTCTAAAGGACACTCCCTCTGGTTGTGCTTCTTCCGACATCTTGGGCAAAATATGGCCAGGTTTTGTTTAGCTATAGCTTGTTTTTGCTTGGCTTGTAAAACATCAAGTTGCATTATCAAAGTACCTAGGATGTTAGTTTTGAAATTTTCTAACAGATTTCCAAATTCCACTCTAGTTGCATTGCTATTAGTCTTCTTAAGATCCTTCTTCATAGAATCATGCCCAACAGGTCTATTGCGTGAGCTACCCCGGGAGCATTTAATACATAAGGAGATAATATCATCATATTCTTCTTGATAAATATCTCCCTTCCCCATTATGTTAAGCATTTCAACCCAGTCTTCCTTCATCCCTTTAAGCATTGTGGCTTTTAAAATGTCCTTGGATAACGTGGCATATGGGGATATTTGTAAAATGTATTGAAATATTTCTACGTATTCCTCTAATGTTTCATTGTCTTTTGCAGACATGTTAAAGATTTCGTCTTTTAGATCTCGGGTTCAATAATAATATTGATATTTGGTAAGAAAAGTATTCTTCATTTGGTCCCAGTTGTTTATAGTTCCCCCTCCTAATCCCATGAACCAGTGGAGTGCAATCCCTTTTCAGGTAGAGGGAAATAATTTTAGTTTCTAGGGATCGGTGGTGTAGTCATATCCTCTGCATAAGACATCAAACTTAAATAGGAATGCATCGGGATCTTTTGTGGTTAACCCATGAAAGGTAGGGATGTTGTGAAAGGGAATGGCTTTCATAGGGGCATTGGTAGCATGATCAAAAATAGGGTACTATAATGTTGATGTCTGCCTCTGATTCTGATTTTTATTATTTACCATCTAATTAAAGAGGTGCCAAAAAATCTTCAGGAACTTCTTGATCTGGAGGAGAGATTATAATAGGCTTGGGAGGTGAATGCGGTGGGGGTTTTACAACACTTCCCTGATTTGGGATTCTAAGAACTTTTGTTTCGATCACTTTTTTAGGGGACTTAGGTTCAGATATCTCTATGTGAATTCCTCCACTAGTTTCTCCCCCTCCTTCTTGTAGGTTGCAATAGCCTCCCTCTTTTGAAGGGTTAGTGTCTCTATGAATGAAAGTCTGCAGGCTTTGCTCATACCCCTCTGTCTCGCAATGAATCTTGGCATAGGCTATAGATGGTGAGGCTGCTGCCTGAGGGAGTGCATTAGGACTTTGAATGGAAACAGTTTTGGGTCCTATAGATTCCTAAGATTCAGCTTTCCTAATGATTTCGTCTATATATGTTGTTCTCCCAAGGATCACTGGTCCTTTGGGTTGTGAGGATGGTTGCGAATTATTTCAAATTGTTTCTATCTTCTTCTTCCTAGGCATAAAACAAGAGCACCTATCCCATAGTTCTTTGTACAACTTGCTGGTGAGCGGGCTAAAGGGCAAGCATGTTGCTTGGTAGTACGCAGGTTCTTACCTCTCATTTTAAATACCCAATTCTTCATAGCAATTGAGAAAGATGAATAAGGGAGATGACTCTTAACACTCTCCTCAAAAATGGTGCCAAAAATGTTGGTTCTGAAAGAGGTGACTTTTTATTGACAACTCTAGTGCTTCCTCATTTAATTATCAACCCGGGGTAAGTCTTTTTATTCCAATAGTGTCGGCACAATATATGTGAGTCAGTTTGTCTATATATGCTCCTTGTCAATTATGAGGGAGAATTTATTAACTTCCTGAACTTGTTTATCCTATGAGGGGTGACTTGGATGGCTTTTTAACCTAGGATTGAGCAACATGAATTTGTGTTTCTCTAATGGAATGAAACAACAACTTAACTGAACCAAACAACAATCTAGATAAACCAAGCAAACATTGAACTGAACAGTGATGGAATTGAATGGAACAATAGTCTAACTAATCTAATCAGTAGTGGAATCGAATTGAATCAACAGTCTAGCTAACTAAGAAATAATGGAATAACAGTATAACTAGCTGTGCAGTAATGGAATGGAAAGATAACTAAGCTGGATAGTAATGAAACAACAATATGACTAAAGCGAATTAAATAACTCGTACATCAAGTAATTAAGTAATTTTGCAATGGAGTTCTCCTTATGACTTAATTAATCAACATTGATTGATGGTTGAACGCTTCGTTATGCTAGAAAGAGAACACAATTCATAAAGACAGATAATGCTAAAATCAGCTTATTCTACAATCTGTAATTCAAATGCAATGATATCAAAGGAACTGGAATTGTCTATTGATAACAAAACATTGCCGTAAGTCAGAAAATATGATTGCACTTGTCCTACTTTAAAAACGCAGTTTCTAACAATATTGAAGAAAGAGAACTGTATTTGTATTGAATGGAAATATACGTTACAACTGCATCAGATTCATAAGCATCAGTTCTGTAACTACACATAATATGAAAACATGCATGGAGCTTTCAGAGGTTGGGCCCAGACCACCAGAAGCCTTATCACTATAAACACTTCAAAATATGTTTGTTCAAAGCTCTATATTACATCCAGTGATGTTGCAAAAACACAATTAGATAGACTGTTTCTGATTTGTCTATTACAGAATGAATTTCCTGTCTTGTTTCCGATTCCCATTCTCCTCCGTCCTTTGCCTTTTTAAAGGTGATTTAAAAATTTTTGAAAGTGTTTCCCAAATGACAGTCCACTACGCATGGCTGTCATTTGAGTTCTTGGACTCGGATTCATTTGTTTGCCTTCTATGGGCCACTGGAGTTGCTAGGATTTCATATGCTCGCATCCATTGGTTGGCTTCCATTTCCTATTGGTCCAGGCATTCTACTTTCCTGTATGTGGAGATAAGAGAAGTCAATTTCCTATTATAAAAACATCCTTTTCATCATTAGTCTGATTTTTCCCATTTTCATGATCTTTTATTCTTTATTGTTAATATGAAGAGGGATTCCCCCGAAATTATAACATAGTTTGAAGTATTTATAGGGTGAGAATCATACCTTAATTTGGGCCCAACAGGAATCCCACCATCATCCTTGGGGGACTTTGAGTTCCTACTCAGGAGAATTGATTGCACTACATTTCCACATTCTAGCATGGTGCCAAGCTCATCTTTCACCTACAGCGCAGTTTCTACAGAGGGTTGTGCTGTGTTGTAGGTTGCAGCAGTGGAGAATACATTTGGTTGATCTATATTTAAATGGAATAAGGTTTCCTTCCATTGGGAAGCTAGTAAGGAAGGTCCTTGATCCTTATTGCAACAATTGGCATCAGGACACACCATCATTTTCCCCTACAACGTAGTTTCTGTCTTGGACTGCGTTATTTTAGGGAGGAGTTGCAGTGGTGTTTTTCTAGAGAAGGGATCAGCCTTTCATCTAGAGAGTCTATTGGAGGAGGCTATATTATTTTCCATATCAAATCAACCACATCTTTCCAGCGGTATTGTTGTAGTGAATCTTTAGCCCTAGGGCTTTGGTTAATTTCTTGTATGTTGGTGTATTTCTGAAAACCCTCTTGGGTTTCTTGTTGGAGGTTGTACAGAGCCTTGATCTTCATGTGCATTATATTTTGAGGCATATATCAGCCATTTTATATTTTTTGTATTCATTTTTTGTAACAGTGCTCCTATGACTACGCTGTAGCAATATTCTGGCATTTTGATATAGTATCAGTACCTCATTATTGAGGGGATTTACTCATTGGAGGCTTGTGGGCTTGTATTGTATTATTTGTGCCTCATTATATTGTATTATTTTCTATTGTTATAACTAATGAGAAGGCTGAATATTGGTCTCATATTTTGATGTGATGTTATACACTGCTATTTCAAGCTTTTTGTTCTATATTCTTGCTTTTCCCATTTGGGAATATTACAAGTACCTTAAACGCACAACCGAGTATGGGTTATGGTACAGGAGGACAAAGGGAGTGAAGCTCCAAGTATTCATCAATGAAAATTGGGTAGGCAGTGCATCAGATAGGAAAAGTACTTCAAGTGTTATTTCCAGTGTTGGTTCTGCAGCTTTTTCCTGGTATAGCAAGAATCATAGGTTCATGGTCCTCAACTTACCTGAGGTTGAATACATGGTTGCAAGTCAAGCAACATGTGAGGCCATATGGATGATGAAAATACCTGTGGGTATTTTTAGCCATGAGATGGATCCGACAGTAATTTATTGTGATAATCATAGTTGTATTAAACTCTCTTAGAATCCAATATTGTATGACAGGTCCAAGCACATTGATATCAAGTATCATCACTTGCAGGATTGTGTGTAGAGGAGAATTATGTTGCTACAGTACATTCCAACTGAGGAGCGGGATGCAAATATATTGACAAAGGCATTGTCAAGATGCAAATTCTAATTCCACAGGTGTAGGATAGGGGTGGTACAAAGTCCCTTTCTTGTTAAGAGGGATTGCTAGGAATGTAGCAAGAAAGGATGAATTTGTCTTGTGCCTTAGTCAAATTTATTAATTCAATTTTCCACATCAACGAGATGATTTGGATTCCATTTAACTTGTGTGACATAGCCTTGTCTACCAGTTTACTCAATAAATTCAAGTTATAGGCTAGAAATAGATTTGTGCATTTAGTTATTGCTAAAATTTAGCAATTTAGTTCAGTTATTTTCAGTTTGAATCAATTAATTGGGCTCAAGTAATTAGTTGAGTCAGTTTAAGGTCATATGAGTAGAAGAATTGTTTTTAACTCAGTGATCTTTGAGTTAAACTAGTCAATCAGCTAAAAACAGGCCCAACACGCATTTAATTTGAATTTCCTAGCTGGGGTGGAGGAAAAGGCATGTTGTATTTATCAATTATATACTATTTGAGTGTACAAGATTGGAAGTTAAGAAGGTGAATCATTCCATGGGAATTGTGCAAGAAAGTAGGATAAAAATCCTACTTTTTAGGAACTAATTTCCACTATGATTGTTCAAGTAAATAGGAGAAAGATAGGGCCTTGAATTGGTTAAATTTTGGGCAGAGCAGGATAGTCAGCAAGAGAACGAGCTTACATTGCAAGGTGTGCTTCAAATCTGAAGCAAGTCATTGTAATAGTTCCTCATTCTCATATGGTTAATGAAAAGAAGCGAAGGGTTTTTTCCTTGTTGGGTTCCGCTATAAATTATTTTGTTATTATGGTGTTTTAATGGTTGCATGTCATTGCACGTGTTTCTAAATTGTGATTTCCATTCCGCATAATAGTAGAGGAAATTTGTAATCTCTAGTTTTCAATTTGAATACAGTAGTAGTAGAAAACTTATATTAATTTCTACACACAATTCAAAGAGGCTCCCACAAAGGAAGACTTCAAGCTTGCTTATAAGCACATATATCAATCTGTGGTTGAATATAGGAAACACTTTGGGTCTTAACATCCTTTCACCACCCAACCTAACACTCAGGTGAATAAAAGCAATGAAGAGAATTTATAAATTATTACTTGTACAATATATTGGTTATTATTTTTGGCCATAAAATAATGTTATTGATTGTAAAAAGTAGTAAAGAAATGTAGATACAAATGCCCTAAGTAATAATGGAACACATGAGCCTAGTGATAGTGGAGTGCTTCTTGAAACTGATGTTCAGCTCAATACTGGAGGTATTTCGTGTGTTATAAAAAAATTGTAGTATGGATTACAATTAAAAAATTTAAATGCAAATGGTGTAGTAATTATAACATGTCATTTTCTACTCTAGAGCATGTACATGATGAAACCAAACAAGAGGAGGAACATATGGCCATGTCTGAAAGTAATCTACTTCCCTCCACTACCGAAGCAGGAAAAGAACACCCTAATACTCTTTTTATAATAAAACACTTGTAATAATAATAACTATAAATATGGATTTAAAATTTCTTTATTATTGCAGTTGATGCTCCACCCCCCTTGCAGTGACATAGATGAATGACTAAGACAGGAGAAAGACATACAGAGTCCATAACAGCGAAAGGGGAAGAAAAAGTCCTTGTGAAATTCCTAAAAAGTGAAAGAGATTGAACAATAAATTATTGTACTCATTTATTTAGAGCACAATTTTTTTAGTACCACATTTTTTACTGATAGGTTGAATGCCTCATGGCATATGCACATGTAAATTTTTACCATATTAATAAAAAATTGTGATTTTTCCATTGGAAAAAATTAGAACGACCTTGTTTCATATTATGTAAACATATTTTTTGTGATAAGATTTATTGAGATGAATTATTTTGTGGATCTATGAATGAATGAATGTTTTCTATTTGTTTCTTCATGTACCTTAATGTCTTTGTTTCAATTATTTCCTAGTATATATATTTGGTACTGGCGAATTGAGAGTGATGTAAGGGGGGGGGGGGGGGGAGAGGGGCCATGAGAGATTCCACATTTACGTGGTTGGCCCTCTTCAGTAGAGAATAAATTAGGATTTGGATAATCTAGGAGAAAAACACCCTCGTTCCAATAGAGCAACAACAAATTCAATGTTGACTTCGTTATTGCTTTGTTGAGTGGAGGGAGGTTTTATCCAAGATTAAACTACTCCAATAATTTATTCTCAAAACGAAGAGGATATTATTTAGGTATTCATGTACTCAATTCTTTTAATTATTACTTATTCATGCAATTAAATTTAATATTTGGTCAAACTTAATCTAATTTTGCCTCATTGGTCTCATCAATATGTGTAGGACAACTAGTATCAATTCATATTTTAAATTGGAACAACTATCGAAAGAAAATAACTCAAAATGGTATAATTAAATTTAGCATTCAATTTTTTATTATTGTTATGTTGAGCCCTTAGAAATCTGTGGCAACAACAAAGGGGATAACCACCCAGTCTAGACCTTAAAGCAGTTCCTTTTCCGTTTGGGATAGTGGCTCCGACTGGGTTTAATGGGATCAGTTTCCCAGATTTGGGTTTTTGTATGATTTGTTGGATTTCTCTCAAAATATTTCCATAAAGAATTACTAAAAACTAAAACGAATTTATTCTAGAATGCAAAACTTCGAATTAAGTCTAATCTAATATAACCCAGGATAATACCAATTTATGCGAATTAAAATGATATCTATTCAATCTGTGATGATTTATATCATCACAGATTTAATAGGATCAGTACTTTTGTAAGATGATTCTCTTGAGAAATAGTTAATCAAAAGAAGATGTAAAATATATTGCATATATCTGATGATCATATATAAAACAAACCAATTTCTATCTTTATATCGTACAATAGTGCAACTAATATTTCAAACAAAAATAATCGATTTCATAAATAATTCATGAAAGCTGGATTCATCACTAATATTCAAAACAGAATTAGCATACATGATAATAGTACCATATGTGTACCGTCTTGTTCATCTGACCAGTGATAATAGGCCACATTCAACTCCTCTACCAATAAGTATTTCGAAGAATACATAAGTGCATCAACAATGATCAACAAAATTATATATAATTGAAAAGGTCGTGTTCCATTATTTTATCAAGGCATCTACAAACTTACTTACAAGAAATCATTCTTTGTAAATGTTCTTAATAAAATTCTGGTCCCTTCTCTAAATGCATGAGAAGGGTTTAAATACTATACTAACTACTTACAAAAAAATAGATTATACAAAATATCTTATTAGGTGGTTTCAAACAACCTTCCTCATCCTCAGTATCTACTTCCTAAAAATTGAAATTATATAAAAAAAAACAAACTAATAATCATGCTCGATGATAAGCTACTGCCAGCTGTGCTTTTCTTCTCACAAATGTCGGACATCGCTTGAACTTGTGGAGGTTTGCCAAACTGTGTCTTCATTTTTGCAGCAAATATAGCATCCAGTAAAAGTGGTTGTATTCTTTGTATAGAATTCAGAGAACAATTCAGTGTCATGATCTGACTGTGAGGATTGACCAATAACTGCTAGTATGCTTCCCAAACAATTTTCTTTAACTGTGTAAGTGCTTCTTCCCGGAGTTGACCTGCGTCTTTTCAAATTTGTTCTAAATCTATGATATTAGGAACAGATTTTTGATTTCCTTCTCTAATCAGCCCAGAAGTATGTAATATGTGGTTAATCATTTTGACCATATTCTTTGATATACCTGTTTCTCTGGCTATGGCCAATTCTGCTTGTTTCACTTGTGCATCCCAGTCCGTAAAAAGAATATATTTGAAAGTCTCCTTGATCTTTGGGAGATCTGACTTTCTCCCTTTTTATGAATCTTGCCATTCAATATAATCAAATATTTTAGTATTGAGTTCATTGAACTCAATTCTTTGATCAATGACTGTGTTTGTCAACTGTTCACTAATTTCCAGGTGTGGAATTATGTCTGACATTTGTACAAAAAACAGGTTTTGTTTTTTGAGAGTAAGGCACTTAATGTCGATGCTTCTTTTATGAATTCCTCTGCAGTAGGAATCGCTTGATATTTGGTAAGATCTTCTCTCAATTGTTCAATCAATAAATTTTTTCTAGATAAGTAATTTTTATGACTTATCTTAATCATTTCCATCTCTTGTTGTACTCTGAGGAGTTGTTGTTCCACTTTCTGATGTAGATTGTTTCTTTCTTCATCTAGTCACTGTTGTAGTTCCATGATTTTGTCATCCTTTTCTTGGACCAAAATTGATACTTCTGCTGCCTTATCCATTGTTGCAGTGGTGTATGAACCAGCGAATTGAGATAGCCGATTTAAATTTTCAATTGGATTTGATGGAGTATCTTTCCATACTACTTCCATAACTTTATTTCCCAGAGGTGTTTCAATTCTTCTTCTTTTCCTCTGTTTTCTTACTACAGCTTTATGAAGAGGGTTGTAGAATACATCTAGTGGGGGAATATCGGTCACTTTGAGGATAATCTTATCAGTAAGATTTGCAGGAATGATTTTTGTGTCTTGGGAGATTATCTCAGGAGTTTCAATGATTTCTTTTGTTGAAACTATTTGTCCCTGTGGAGTCTGAAATTCTGTATTTTTCTATGAAGATGATGCCTCTAGAGTATTTTTAATGTATTGCTGAATGAAGTACAAATTTTATCTAATTCACTTTTATTTTGTGAATCTGATTGTTCTGCTCTGATTTCTTGGCTTTATTTAGTCGTATAACTGGTAATCAAAACATCCTGAGGGATCCGTCTGATTCTTTGTTCTCTGAATTCATTGAATTTTTGTATTTCTTTTGGATTCAGGTTAAATTTGACAAAATTTAGGATTTCTTCAAAAGTCCCAACAGATTGCAAAATATCTTCAAATTTGTCATCAATGTGTACAACATGTTTTAGTTTGACTGTCAGAGTAAATTTGTTAGCAATATTTTGTGGGTCGAACTGCCTGGAGGGTAAAACGAGGAGCTTCAAAAGCTCAATCTTCTGACATTATTTCAATGCGTGATTAAAATTGTTGAGTGTGAATGAACCACATGAAATTGGGAAAATTAGCTATAAATACTTATTACTGTCTTTAAAAGATTTAGTGAGTCCATTACCAACAATTTGGTAAGCAACTTCTCTTGCCATCAACTTATCTGAAACATATAAATGAAGAATATGGAGGGAGTGGAGCTTCCAAAAATTATGATATATGAAAATGATTCTTCAACAAAGCATCTGCCTATCATTTGAAGGTCTGAGAGGGCTTCCTTAGTGAACCTAGGGCTCACCATGTCAAATATAAATTAATGTAACAGTGATACAACTCCATAACACAACCTATGAAAATGTGGTGCATAATTATGCTCTCATATCTCTTTATGACTCAAATGTATCAGGGTAGGATCTTCAGGAGTCCATTTCCATCCCATAACTGGAAAATTGGTAGAAAAACAGATGGAATAAAAAATATATGCACTCATAAGAAGTTGGGGAACAGATTTGGAGGAGGAAGTTATCGATTGGAGATATTCATTAATTGCCTTAACTAGATTCTCAGAAAGGATAGTTGCCCAATTCATTATGAGGGAATTAATGCAAGAGTCAATTAGGGGAAGACAATTTATGGAGAACTTGGTATTATCAGGTAAACCATATAATCTACATAGCATTTCTGCTGCAAAATCATAAGGATTTGCAAGTGACTCGATAGGATACATACCAGTTTTCTCATATTTGAACTTGTTGTCTAGTTTCCTCCAACCTTGAATTGCCTTGAACGGGTCTTCGTTCTTCTTAGAAAACTTTGCAACAAACTGACCATTGCAGGTGTCTTGTGGGTCGAGCAGCTTATACATGATTTTCAGATCTTCAGGTTTGAAAGAACCTATAATCTCATCCTTGCAGGTTATTAAATTTCTCTCTTTGATTATTGAATTATCAAGAACCCACCTAATCATGTCAGTATATGGAAGAAGAGTAGCTCTTGATGCTATCCTATGGAACAAAGAGCATGAAATATCTTTGAACTATAAATTTGAGGGTGTTGCATCATCAGCAGTCGCCATGATTTCTACTACTTCTGGCTCTTCGTCTTCGAGTATAGTGTAAATAACTTGCCACTTAGTTGCTCCTCCATCGGTAGTGCAAACAGTATCAGAGACTATAGGCAACATTCCTGTTTGTTCGAGTTCTGCAATAATCTGTTTGTCGTGTTTCTGAATCACTTTGCGGATGGACTTATCTTGAAGGGAAATCCCTATTAAGGACAAATTAAATGATCAAATGATGGAAGATCTATTGAAATGATCTATTTTGAAAGAAAATTCTAGGAAACAACTATATTATTAATTAATCATAACGAATTAATAACTTTTACATTGGGATGATAAAACACAATTAATATTTCCTGACATGATTTATCTTTGGGTAAAACCTTTATTCAAACCTGTCAAAAACATCACATCGCGCCCTTTAAACCTGTCTTAATGAAGCGTATTTACCTTTTGTTTGTGAGATATGCGATTTCGCGATATCGCGAAATCACAATATCGCAAAAGTCGCATTATCGCAAGATCGTAGAATGAGAACTTTAATAAGAATTTCTTAAAGTTGTACAATGAAAATCCGTGATATGCAATTTGTAATGTTGCTTGCGAAACTTTAAATTGGTGATCACAAAATCAAGATTTCGTTGTTTTATTATTTTAATTTTTTGATGAGAAAAGATTTATGTGAAAATGCAATTTGCGATAAGGATGTTTTATTAATTGCTTTTTATTTTGTATTTTTTGTTTTTTATTTAATAAAAAAGGTGATTTTTTTGGAGTTTTGATTTTTATCAAAAACAAAAATATATTTTTAAGAAGGGTCCCTATTTCTTATTTATCAAAGGTCTAGATTATTTTGAAAATAAAAATGGGGGGTTTTTGTTGCATAGCACAACAATTGGCAATTCACTTGGGAGAGCCAGATATCTCTAATTGGTTTATTTTGATATTTCTAAACTTTCAAGCCAAGGAAAAGATATATAGGAATAAAAATAATATGATTCATGAATTAAACAGTATTTTTTCAAAATATAATATATTTACCTATCTCATTTCTTCTTAATTAACCCCTTCAGTGATAATACATAGGTATCTATATCAATCAGTACTTAGATTTAAAAATATAAAGTAGGTATTCTCTAAAATTGGTTTCATAGATTTTTACTCATTTATCACAGATAGAGCCACTATTGCCAGCAGGCATTTATAGCCTTGAAAGGGTTATCTTTTAACCAATAATTATTCATGGTCCCGTCCGAATTTGATTTATTATTTCAAAATATAATTATGAAATATCATTTAATTTCTTTTTCTTGATACATTTTCAAAATCATTGTCCAGGTTTGGTGGCCTAATAATGACAATGTCATTCACTGATAGTAATTTAGACTGAATAAGATGTCTCGTGATGAGGCCCCTTGTCTATTGATTTTTATAATCATATAGCTATTACCCTGTTATAGTATGCATTATTGGTAATATCAGTCTATATTATTCTCTATGATCATGATAAACAAGCTCGTGATGAGATTTCTTTTTCTTTTGAACTTGTTCATTGTATATATTTCTTTTCTTTTTTGAATTATACTTTAAAGAAGAAATTTTATCAGATGGGATGAATCATTAGCTCGTTTAAGAGTTATGGATGATAATTATAGAGTTGGTAGATACCTTTTTATAGAGAATCTTTGCTAAGTTAAAAATTTCCTTTTCTGACTGATAAATAACAACTATATTTTATGATATCATGAGTCTTTTCATAAAGTAAATGTCTTCAGTAAATTTCAAATTATCTTAAAAAATAAAGTTTATTCAATTCTCATAGTTATAATCATCTTTTTACTTTACTTATTTATAGAAGCAAAAGATCAAAATAATTTATTAGAAGTTTTTGAAAAATTGAATCAACCAAAAATGATGCTATTTTCAAATTTTTTTTTCCTAAGGAAAAAATAAATTTTAAAAACTTGATTTTCTAAGAGAAATATTTTTTGAGAATTTGACCATTTACAGGCAAGGAATATTTCTTACCTAATAAGTCTTGCAAAAAAAAGGTGGAGAAGCCTATTTTCTCAATGATTTGAAATGGACCAAGCCATAATCTTTGGAATTTGGTATGCTTACCTTTTTCCTCATGTGCCTTATCCCATTTCAAAACAAGATCTCCTATTTCAATTTTTTTTGAACTAGTGGATGATGTGACAAATGAGTTTTTCACTATTTGTTGATGATGAGCATGTATAGCTTTAGCTTTTTCTCTCTGTTCTTCCATTTTAAAATTTTGATCTTGTCTAAGTTGAAGGGAAGACGAAGGATTTTCCTCAATAAACTGCACTAAATCAAATGATGGTATTGTTATGTTTGTGGGTAGAACAACTTCTTTCCCATAAACTAACATGAATGGAGAAGTACCTATTGAGGCTTTATGGGTGATTCTATCTGCCCAAAGAGAAAATAATAGTGTTTTGTGCCAATTTTTATGATTTTTTTATATAGTTCGTTTGATGATTCTGATGGGGTTTTTATTTGTAGATTCAGTGAATCCATTACCTTGTGGATAATAATTAGCTAAGTATTTTAATTTAAAACCTCTTTTCAAAGTAAATTCTATCATGGCATTTCTGGAAAAGTAAGATGCAATATCAAATATCAAAGCTGATGGGAGACCAAGCCTGGTGATTATGAATTGATCAATAAAATCTGAAATACTTTGCATATTAACCACCTTTAATGGGATAGTTTCTGCCCATTTTGTGAAATAATCTATTGCATTTAGAATATACTTATGTTGTTTAGAATATTTTGGAGTTATTTCACCTATAATATCTAACCCCCATTGTTCAAATGGTTGTTAGATATTTACTGGTTGTAGTGGAAATGCTGCTTTTCTTTCTCTTCATGTTGCAGTTTGACACACTTTACATTTTCTTGCATATTCATGTGCATCTTTAAATAGAGTTGGCCAATAGTAGCCAGCATGCAATATTTTATGAGCTATGGTGTTTCCTCCGAAATGATCTCCAGTTGGTCCATCATGTAATTCCTGCATTACTTTTTCAGCTTCAATTTTTTCTAAACATCTTAATAATACATAATCATAATTCTTCCTAAATAACACATCATCTATAAGTTGATATTGATTTTCTTTAAGCCTCAGAGCACGCTTTGCTGTATACTTGAGATATAATGGAGCATATCCATTTTTTAAGAAAAATTTCAGATTAGTATATTGTGACTGAGAATCATTTAGGCTTACCTCGGACAGTTGAATTTCATTTGATTGATCTTCTTTTGTTGGTAAATGAGAGGCTCCAATTAACATCCTGAAAAGATCTTGTCCTTTAAAAATTTTAGCAGGATGTATCTCTACATCATATTCTTGAAATGCAGTAACCCAATTTTCTCTCTTCTCTCCTACTTCTCGTTGGATTAATAATTGCCTTACTATTGAGTAAGGTACTATTATTTTAGTATGATTTTTTAGGAGAAAAGGTCTAAAATTTTCAAAGCTTTAAATATAGCATAAGCTTGTTTTTCCACAACTGAATAATTCAACTCATCACATTGTAGGTTAGAACTAAAAAACGCAATTGATGCTTCAATGTTTTGATCGTTTAACTGTGTCAAAAATGCTGCCTATGATGTATCAGAAGAAAATGTATATAATACAAATGATTTAAGAAAATAAGGAGTTGTTAAAGAGGGAGCTTCAATGATGGCTTTCTTAATCAACTCAAAAGAATTTCTCTCTTCTTTTCCCCATTTAAAAATTGAATTTTTCTTGATCATTGATTGCAGGGGTAAGATAATTTGGGAAAAATCGGGAACAAACCTATTTACAAAATTAATTTGTCTTAAAAATGATTGCATCATTTTTTTATTATGTGGTAAAGGGATGTTTTCATTTTCCTGAATCCTATCAAGGTCAATATGGATTCCTTTTTTAGAAACAATAAACCCTAATCATTTACCTTCTGCTAAGGTGAAATAATTTTTTTTTGGATTCAAGGAAATACCGAATTTTCTACATCTTTCAAAAATATGTTTTAGGTGATTAACATGATTGCTTCTATTCTAAAAGTAAACATTAATGTCATCTAAGTATATAAAAATTGAGCTATTGATTAGTCCTCTGAAAGCTATATCTATATCACGTTGAAATGTAGCACCATCATTAATCAACCCAAAAGGAATTTTTTGGTATGCGTATGTTCCCCACTTTGTTCTAAATGTTATCAAGATGTACCATAATCTGATTATATCCTGAAAATATGTCGAGAAAAGACATCAATTCATATCCTGCAACTGACTATAATATCTGTTCCATGCTAGGCAAGGGAAAATTATCTTTTTAGCAATATTTATTCAAATTTCTAAAGTCTATGCAAATCCTAATGTCTCCATTATTTTTTCTAACTGGGAACATGTTTGACACCCATTTCGAATGTCTAACAGGGAAAATGACTTTGGCTTTGAGCATTTTATTTAATTCAGATTTAATTTGAATTTCTAAATTTGGGTGGATTTTTCTAAGTTTTTGTTGAACATGATTATCATATGAGGTCATAGGTATGGTGTGCTGAATTATGGAATTATCATATGTCTTAAGATCTGAATAATCCCATGCAAAGATATCTTTATATGTTTTTAACAACTTAATAAATGACATCCTTTCTTCAGGTTTTAAACCAAGACCTAAGTTGATGTTTTGAGGTTTTTCTGGTGTACCAAGATTGATGAATTCAAATTTTAGAGTAGAACTCTGTGTTTTTGAATTGGTAGTATTCTTAAACCTATATTTCAAATCATAGAGATCTTCCATTTTGACTACAGATTTAGGAATTAGATTTGTATTTTGTTTATCCTCAATCTGTATATCATGTTCATGTTCATCTACGGTTTGACCTTCATAAGCTCTATCTAAAGTAAGAAATTCTACTATATCTACATCATTGTTGAATACTCTCCAATTTGTTACATTTTCAGGAATGGAAGGCCTAAAAATTAACTCAATTGAAAATCTGTCTGGGCTAAATTCTTCGGATGGTATAAGTCTAGATGCTACATTAGCAAGTAAATCGACACTTGCATTTTGTAATATAGGAACTGTAGAGATATTAAATGCAGTAAAATGAGAAGTAAGATTTTGAGCTAAAGTTTGATAATGTTTCAAATGTCCAGAAATACAATGAATTGTATTTCTAACTTGTCTAAAAATTATTTCAGAATATCCATATACTTGCAAATATTTAACATTCAATACAATAGCTTTATACAAGCCTTGTATCAATGCTTCATATTTAGCGGTATTATTTGTGCATTGAAATTAAAGTCCGCAAGCTAGCATTGTTTTCTCTCCTTGTGGATTGATTAAAATGCAACCTTCTCCTGCACCATCTTCTGATTTTGAACCATCAAAGTATAGAGTCCAAAATAAATATTGTTTTGGATTTTGATCGCTAAAATTAATGCATCTAGAAGAGTCTGTTTGAGAAAAGTTTTTGATTTGAGAAATAGCCGTGTTTGTTACAAAAGGTGAAATCTGGGCATTGAATGATCCAAGAAACGATTCAACCGAATAATTTCCAATAATATTATTGGTGAAAGCTACAGGTTAATTTGCTTCTTCTAGTTCAGTGGCTGTATGTTTCATAAATTTTTCGTGTTCAATTCGGATTTGATTTGGTTTACCATTGTATGGTAACCACATGTGCGACCAATCGGTAGCAAAATATCCATGTAAATTTTCAGACCAATCCATGCTTAGAATAAGACCATAAAATTTAGGGATGTCTGTGACCAAAATGTCATTTACTTGCAGCACCTTTGGATTGGATGATAATCTAATGGATATTGACAACATTTCTCTAATAACTTCTACTCTTGTTCTATCCAATTGAACTATATGTACAACAGATTTTTGAGGAGTGATGTTCAATTTTTTACACACTACTCTGGGCATGATATTTGAAGAAGCTCAAGAATCAATAAGACAATTATGAACATTTTTGTTGAAAATCTCATAAGTCAAAAGTAAAGGAGGAGTGTGAGAAATAGATCTATCACCAATTAAGACCAGATCATTGGGATTTACTTTATTTGGAGATGATGGGGGTTTTCCCATATCTTTAGAAGCTTGGGCTATAATTGGTGGTTGTATAGTATCTACAGGAATTCCTTGAGTTCTCTAAGTAAAAAATTTTGTTGTTGTTTGAGTTTGGTCATTTCATGTAATGAAATATTTGCTTTGGTCTTTTTCATATTTTCAACTATATTGTATTCCACTGTATCTGAAACTATCAAGGTTTTAGAAGTAGTAATAGGATCAGATGAGATAGGATCTGTTTAGGTAGTTTTAGATTTTTTGACTGCTGTTTTCTCATTTGTGGGGGAAGATTTTTGTTTCTGACTTGATATAGTTGAATCAGGAGAAAATTTGCTTCTAGTAGACACAAGCGTAGCTTCTCTTTCTTCTTCTCAGGGAAGAATGAAATCCCATAACCCATTCAGTTCAAATTCTTCCTCAGACTTTGGTTCTTGTTCAGATGGTGAGGGATCTCTAGTATCTTGATCGGATTCAGCATTTGAAATCAAATTTGGAGGTTGAGATGTTGAAGAAGGGTTTTTCTTAAATGGGCGAAATTATTTCTTAGGAGTTGACGTTTCAACAAACTGTTTTTTTATTTCAATCATGTCATTTAACATAGTCTTTAATACTTTTTGAAGACCTTAAAGATCAAATGGATCTTTCGAGACTTTCTTTTTAGCATCTTTATTAAATGTGACTTTCTTTGATTTCTTGTCTTCTATTTCTGATCGTTTTTCTAATTCCAAGTTTCTTTTCTCTACAACGAGGGCTTCTTTCATGTTCTCTAAAAGGGTAGCTTTACCAGCTCTATCTACAAAAATAGCTATATTAGAAGGTAAGGAAGAAATATACCACTCTATTTGTACATCAACAGCAGGCTTGGAAGCAGTTGGGATCTTGTTTAATAACTTGTTAAATCTGGATTTGAAATCTTTGATCCTTTCACCTGAATTTATCTTTAGATTGGAAAGGGCATTGATTAAAGATACAACAGTTCTATCATCTCCAAATTTTGCAATAAAAACTTGTTCAAGAGTTGCCCAATCAGCAATTAATCCTGCTGGAAGTGAAAAGTACCAGGATCCTACAGATCCTTGTAAAGTATAAGGAGACAATCTAACTACAATATCTTCATGAGAAAGTCCGTTCAGATTCATGGATAACATAAAATTATTGATATGTTCTTCTGCAGGAAGACCATCATCTGGATTATATTTAGGTAAACATTTTTCTGGGTGATCCAGAAGATGATTTGGATTTGCTATCAATACAGAACCAAGTTTTCATCCAAGGCCGATTAGCCATACTTGGATTTGAAGTTTGTGAAGATACAGAAGTAGATCCAGAAGTAGGGCGAATAGATGAAGAACTTACAACTGGAACATTACTACTTGTGATAGTACTAATTGTTTAAGTAGAGGAAATTGAAGAATAAGAAGATGTAGATTGAGTAAGAGGATGTGAAGAAGTAACTGAAGGGAAATTTGATGTGACTTCACTCGTATCTGACTTAGATATGGATATAGAAACTTTTTTGCAATGTGGTTCAATTGGAAACTCAAAAGGAGGAATTCCAAGTCTTTCACTTTTGGATCTAGTCAATATACCAGTTTCTCTAAATAGAGAAGTAATGCTTTCTTCAGAGGTTTCTGGGTTAACAATATTTTCTGCAAAAATTGATATTCCTTCTAATTTCTGAATTAAATACTGAACTTCGGGAGACTCAAGAGTGAATTCTGAAGCAGATGAATGTAGAAATATTTCAAGAGATGAGGGAAATGTTTCTACAATTTCTGATTTCTGAGTTGGTGATTTAGAATTTGATCGGGAAGTTGTAGGATTCTTTTGGGGAGATCGACTCTCATGAGGGATTCTAGTCTGAGGTTTAGATTTATATGTCGTTCATATTCAGGCCCTCCTTCTAGCGCCAAAATTGTTGAGGCCTCAGAAATCTATGGCAACAACAAAGGGGATAACCACCCAGTCCGGACCTTAAAGCAGTTCATTTTCCATTTGGGATAGTGGCTCTGAATGGGTTTAATGGGACCAGTTTCCCAAATTTGGGTTTTTGTACGATTTTTTTGATTTCTCTCAAAATATTTCCATAAAGAATTACTAAAAACTAAAACAAATTTATTCTAGAATGCAAAACTTTGAATTAAATCTAATCTAATCTAACCCGGGATAATACCAATTTATGTGATCTAAAATGATATCTATTCAATCTGTGATGATTTAGATCATCACAGATTTAATAGGATTAATACTTTTGTAAGATGATTCTCTTGAGAAATAGTTAATCAAAACAAGATGTAAAATATATCACATATATCTGATGATCATATATAAAACAAACCAATTTCTATCTTTACATCGTACAATAGTGCAACTAATATTTCAAATAGAAATAATTGATTTCATATATAATTCATGAAAGCTAGATTCATCACTAATATTCAAAACAAAATTAGCATACATGATAATAGTACCAGATGTGTACCTTCCTATTCATCTGACCAGTGATAATAGGCCACATTCAACTCCTCTACCAATAAGTCTTTAAAATAATACATAAGTGCATCAACAGTGATCAAAAAAATGATATATAACTAAAAAGGTCGTGTTCCATTATTTTATAAAGGCATCTAAAAACTTACTTACAAGAAAGCATTCTTTGTAAATGTTCTTAATAAAATTATGGACCCTTATCTAAATGCATGAGAAGGGTTTAAATACTATACTAACTAATTACAAAAAAATAGATTATACAAAATATCTTACGAGGTGGTTTCAAACAACCTCCCTCATCTTCAGTATCTACTTGCTATAAATTGAAATTATATAAAAAAAACTAACTAATAATCATGCCCGATGATAAGTTACTACCAGTTGTGCTTTTTTGCTCACAAATGTCATACATCGCTTGAACTTGTGGAGGTTTTCCGAACTGTGTCTTCATTTGTGCAACAAATATAGCGTCCAGTAAAAGTGGTTGTATTCTCTATATAGAATTCAGAGAACAATTCAGTGTCATGATCTAACTATGAGGTTTGACCAATAATTGCCAGTATGCTTCCCAATTAGTTTTCTTTAGCTGTGTAAGTGCTTCTTCCCGAAGTTGACCTGCATATTTTCAACTTTGTTCTAAATCGCTAAATATCAGGAACATATTTGTGATTTCCTTCTTTAATCATCCCAGAAGTATGTAATATGTGGTTAATCATTTTGACCATATTATTTGATATACCTTCTACTCTAGCTATGGCCAATTCTGCTTGTTTCACTTGTGCATCCCAGTCCTTAAAAAGAATATCTTTGAAAGTCTCCTTGATCTTTGGGAGATCTGACTTTCTCCCTTCTTTTGAATCTTGCCATTCAATAAAATCAGATATTTTAGTATTGAGTTCATTGAACTCAATTCTTTGATCAATGACTATGTTTGTCAATTGTTCACTAATTTGCAAGTGTGGAATTATGTCTGACATTTGTACAACAAACTGGTTTTGTTGTTTTGAGAGTAAGGCACTTAATGTCGAGCTTATTTTATGAATTCCTCTGCAGTAGGAATTCCTTCATATTTGGTAAGATCTTCTATCAATTGTTCAATCAGTAAATTTTTGCTAGATAAGTCATTTTTATGAATTATCTTAAGCATTTCCATCTCTTGTTGTACTCTGAGGAGTTGTTGTTCAACTTTCTGATGTAGACTTTTTCTTTCTTCATCTAGTTACTACTATAGTTCCATGATTTTGTCATCCTTTTCTTGGACCAAAATAGATACTTCTGTTGCCTTATCCATTGTTCCAGTGGTGTATGCACCAACGAATTGAGATAGCCGAGTTAAATATTCAATTGGATTTGATGGAGTATCTTTCCATACTAATTCTAGAACTTCATTTCTCAGAGGTGTTTCAATTCTTCTTCTTTTCCCCTATTTTATTACTAAATCTTTATGAAGAGGGTTGTAGAATACATCTAGTGGGGGAATATTAGTCACTTTGAGGATAATCTCATCAGTAGGATTTCTAGGAATAATTTTTGTGTCTTGGGAGATTATCTCAAGAGTTTCAATGATTTCTTTTGTTGAAACTATTTGTCCCTGTGGGGTTTGATATTCTGTATTTTTATGTGAAGATGATGCCTCTGGAGTATTTTTTAATGTATTGTTGAATGAAGTACAAATTTTATCTAATTCACTTTGATTTTATAATCTAATTGTTCTGCTCTGATTTCTTGGCTTGCTTTAGTTGTATAAATGGTAATCAAAACATCTTGAGGGATCCGTTTGAGTCTTTGTTCTCTGAATTCATTGAATTTCTGTATTTCTTCTGGATTCAGGTTCAATTTGACAAAATTTAGGATTTCTTCAAAAGTCCTAACAGATTGCAAAATATTTGTGTACAATAGGTTTGAGTTTTACTGACAGAGTAAATTTGTTAGCAATATTTTGTGGGTCAAAATGCCTGGAGGGTAAAACAGGGAGCTTCAAAAGCTCAATATTCTGACATTATTTTAATGTGTGATTAAAATTGCTGAGTGTGAATGAACCACATGAAATTGGGAAACTTGGCCATAAATACTTGTTACTTTCTTTCAAAGATTTAGTGAGTCCATTACCAACAGTTTAGTAAGCGACTTCTCTTGCCATCAACTTATCTGAAACATATAAAGGAAGAATATGCGAGGAAGCGAAGCTTCCAAAAATTCTCATATATGAAAATGATTCTTTAACAAAGCATCTGCCTATCATTTGAAGGTCTGAGAGGGCTTCCTTAGTGAACCTAGGGCTCACTGTGTCAAATATAAATTGATGTAACGATAATACAACTCCATAACACAGCCTATGGAAATGTGGTGCATAATTATGCTCCCATATCTATTTATGACTCAAATGTATCAGGGTAGGATATTCAGGAGTCCATTTCCATCCCATAACTAGAAAATTGGTAGAAAAACAGATGGCATCAAAAATATATGCACTCAAAAAAAATTGGGGAACAAATTTGGAGGAGGAAGTTCTCGTTTGGCAATATTCATTAATTTCCTTAACTAGATTCTCAGAAAGGATAGTCGCCCAATTCATTATGAGGGAATTAACACAGGAGTCAATTAGGGGAAGCCAATTTACGGAAAACCTGGTATTATCAGGTAGACCATATAATTTGCATAGCATTGCTGCTACAAAATTATAAGGATTTTCTAGTGACGCGATAGGATACATACCAGTTTTCTGATATTTGAACTTGTTGTCTAGTTTCCTACAACCTTGAATTGCCTTGAACAGGTCCTCGTTCTTCTTAGAAAACTTTGCAACAAACTGGTTGTTGTAGGTGTCTTGTGGGTCGCGTAGCTTATACATGATTTTCAGATCTTCAAGTTTTAAAGAACCTAGAATCTCATCCTTTCAGCTTCTTAACTGTCTGTCTTTGATTATTGAATTATCAAGCACCCACCTAATCATGTCAGTATATGGAATAAGAGTAGCTCTTGCAGCTATCCTATGGAGGAAAGAGCATGCAATATCTTTGAACTGTAAATTTGAGGGTGTTGCATCATCGGCAGTCGCTGTGACTTCTACTACTTCTGGCTCTTCATCTTCGAGTATAGTGAAAATAATTTTCCACTTAGTAGCTCCTCCATCGGCAGTGCAGACAATATCAAAGACTATAGGCGACATTCCTGTTCGTTTGATTTTTGTAGCAATCTGTTTGTCGTGTTTCTAAATCACTTTGCGGATGGACATATCTAGAAGGGAAATAATTTTCCACTTAGTCATAATGAAATAGCTATATTATTAATTAATCATAATGAAACAATAACTGTTACATTGGGAGGATAAAACACAATTAATATTTCCTAACATGATTTATCTTTGCGTAAAACCTTTATTCAAACCTGTCAAATCCATCACATCATGCCCTTTAAACCTATATTAATGAAGCGTATATACCTTTTTTTTGTGTGATATGCGATTTCATGATATTGTGGAATCGCAATATCGCAGAAGTCACATTATCGCAAAATCACAGAATGAGAACTTTAATAAGAATTTCTTAAAGTTGTACAATGAAAATCCACGATATGCGATTTGTAATGTCACTTGAGAAATTTTAAATCGATGATCACAAAATTGGGATTTCACTATTTTATTATTTTAAATTTTTGATAAGAAATGATTTATGCGAAAATGCGATTTGTGATAAGGATGTTTTATTACTTGTTTTTTATTTCATTTTTGTGTTTTTTTTTATTTAATGATAACAGTGATGTTTTTTGGAGTTTTGATTTTTATCAAAAAAATATATATATTTTTAAGAAGGGTCCCTATTTCTTATTTATCAAAGGTCTAGATGATTTTGAAAATAAAAATGGGGGGTTGTTGTTGCATAGCACAACATGTTATTACGCATTTGTTTAATTTATTACCAAATATTGAAAATATGTCCACTTATTCACTTTGTCATTGCACTTGCTTGAACATGTTCCCTTATTTCATATACTCTATTACATAGCTAAGATTTAAATATGGAAAAATTGTGATTAAACAGGTATAACAAACAAATTTATGTCCTTTTCAAGGGATTCCTCCAAATGTAACATCCCTATGTCAACCTGATTTCCATCTTTTATAGCCTATGTACTTTAGTATTTAACTCTTTAAACATATGCAAACTAAATCACCCTCACCATTCATCTTTGTAATAACCGAACTTTATAGCTTTATGATTTCATCATTTGTGTAGTGTTAAATTTATATTTAAATTCACTACAAGATTTATTATGTTAGAAAACAATTGTGTGACTAGAAGTTATAACCTGCATATACTTTGCATGTAATTTTCGAAACAACCAGATGATTCTATTGTTGACAATTCATATTGGAATTTAGTTGTTTTCAATAAAAAATTAAATAAACCAACATGTGTATTAAGTTCATTTTGAGTTTGTTTGAGGTGAAAATTTATATAAAAGTTCTATATCCCTCCCATTAAATCAAGTTATTATTCTTCGATACTTTTCTCTCTCCTTTTTTCTCTTATTATATTTTTTTATGTCGATGAATATTTTTCTCAGGTATATTTCTTCACTTTATATTTATGGTTTATATTGTTGATGAGATTGAGTTCTCATCATTTTATATTAAAGAAATGGTCCAAAATTGCTCTTCTCTTTATAATTCCTTTGTCTATAGTTCCCTAACTAGAAATACTTGCAACAATGACAAGAAACATAGATTTGGTTTCTTGGCCAATGCCCCACCCAAGCAATAGGTCACACATTCAAATTCATTATGGAGATATTGAGGGCATCCTCCCACCCCCACACAATAGTTTCAAGCTCTTGCAATGTGTATAGGGTTACCTTAAGGCTTCCCTCCTATCCCACATGAAACACAACCTATATGTGGTTCACATCTTACAGTTTCAATCAAATATGCTCCATTTTGTAGTAAATTAGATACACTAGGGAAAGCACTAGCCTTATCAAGCACTAGACATGTCCCATAATTCCATATAGTTAGATTCACCATCAATGTAGCCATTGCTATATAAATTCATAGACATTTTGAATCCCCAATAGGACTACCACTATCCAGATACAACCAGTGCTCTATTGAATTAATTCCCAAGTCTCTCCTCCCAAATGCCCTAGCTTATCACCACACCTATTTTATTGAGGCCACTAATATCTCAAAAATCTTCTTAAATCATGACATATCCAACACAATAATTCCTCTGTAGACTCCCAACATTCATTATTCCAATGGAATAATATTAGGAATGATGTCTCATCATATAATATAGAGCCCTCAATAAAATTGTTGTAAAAAAATGATATCCTCTTCCTCGAATTGATGATATACTAGACCACCTTCAAGAACTTAAATATTTCACCAAATTTGACCTAATAGTAGGCTATCATCAAGTCCATATGTTAGAAGGGGACACTAGAATATATCATTTAATACTTTTGAGTCATTTAAATGGTTAGGGGTGCCATTTTGGCTCACTAAGGGCCCAACCACCTTCATGAGATTTATTGATGACATGTTTTTCCACACTTGGGGTCTTTTATTGTTATATATTTGGATGACATTTTAATTTTTAGAAAGACATGGGATGAACATATTCCTCATGTCGACACTACATTTGGCCTTTTGAGGATGCATCATATTCAATTCAAGGAAAAAAATATTTTTTTTGATAGACAATAGCTCCCTATTTTGGTTTTGTGGTAACTTAGGATTACATTTTTCCTAGAACCATCAAATATTTAGGCCATTGTCAACTAGACACTCCATCATCCACAACCAAACTTCAAAATTTCATGCATGGAAGTGTCAATTTAAAAGAAAAAAGAATCTCGCACTTTTAATATGTCATGTGTCTATTGTACTGGCTCTCTCACCAAAAATTATATACTTGGTCCAAAATAATAAAGACTATTTCATGAGACTTAGGGAAGAACTATGCTTAGATATATTATGATGCCTTCTGGAACTACAATGATCTTATGAAATTGAATAATATATATCTCAATCTGCTATAGGTATTGTCAAATACTATTTATGCTCATTTAGGTACATGCATTTGATATGAATTCTTATACTTGTTGGGGGTAAATACATGTAGTCATAAGTCGTCAATTTTTTCTTTGTATTCCATGTTGTCCAGTTAATTTTATCATGTATTGTTGCTCCAACATTTTCTAACATAAAAAGTAGGTTATAAAAATGCTTCCATGTATTAAAAGCCGAAGTTGATCGGCAGGAGGTCAGACTTGGTTGCCTAGTATGCAGAGTCAATTCTTGAAAATGATTTTGGTGATTTTGAATTCCCACATTTTACTTCCAAAGTGAATAACTTCCATTGTCTATGCCAAGTCATGTCAAAGTTAAAATTTCACTTTTTATATGAAATGGAGCATTTAGATTCTTGCCAACACATCACAAAAATGTTGTGAAATTTCATTGGGTGTTATTTTTTTTAAACTTATAATATTGATATTCAATAAATATTAAACTTTGATTTCATGACCTACACTTCTATCTCTCGCTACAGAGAGAGCTTATATGAGGATGAAACTTTTGGTCACCGACAACTTGCTAGACTGGTGGCATCAAAGGTCAATTTTATTATACAAAATGTTTGTAATTTCTAATGTAGTAACTTAATTTCGTATCCCCACTCTTACTATGGGGCTTATCTGTTGATTTTGTTGTTTTCTTGATAGGTTTTTTATTACCTTGGTGAGCTCAACGACTTCTTGTCATATGCGCTAGGTGTTGTACATTTGTTTAATGTGTCAGAGGATTTAGATTATGTGCATGATTTTCTTGGTAGGAATATTTATAGCCATTGTTTATTAAGCATTTGTAATTAATTTATTTTCAAGTCTATTATGCATCATGATATAAAATTGACTCAAAGTTGCTTATCAAATGCTCATTTTTCAAGTTTTAATAATTTGGTTGTCTCATTACTCTTTCAGCGAAATCATTAGATGAGTACTATGATCTTCGAATGAAAGTTGTAGAATCTGGTAAAGATTCAATGGAGATAGATCCTAGAGTAGAGGAAATAGTAGAAAGAATGCTTGACAAGTACATAGTAAAAATGTTGACATTTTTTTGGTGTTTTAATATGCATAATGCTTGTTAGTGGAACATGTAAATGTTTCTTCTTATATTTGTATAAAAATTAAAAACATATGCAGGTTCATACTAAATGGAAAGTTCCAGTAGGATTTGGGAATTTTGTTGGAGTACAGAAGGCTTGATAAGTTAGAAGAGGTGATCTTAAAAGGTGATAATGTTTTTGGAATTCTTCCATACTGCATTAATGTTTCTCATGTATTTGTCGGTAGAGGAGAGTATCGACATGAGGTAAAGATGTATAACATTGTTGTGCATCTATGAAGGAATTATATGTTTTCTTTGTTGATTTTTAAACCTTCTATTGTTTTTCACTAATTTATAATCATTTGCATGGTACTTTACTATTAATTAGGAATTTCGGACACAAAATTTTACAATAATTGTTTAATACTCGAGATATTGCTTAAGATCGGAAGAGGCAGACTTATTTGACTTATAAAATATATGTTGGTTTATCAAATTCTTGCACTCCTTGTTAAAATTTATCAAAAACTACCATCAACTTATTATTTAAGCATTTTTTGGTGCCTCGTGTTTCTGAAGGATCTTGGCACTGCTCCAAGTGTATTAGAGAAACTCCTAAGAGGGGACAAGGTAAATTTTTAGGAAATATTGATAATGGTTGAGCTTAGATTGATACTTGGTTGCATGTTTCTATGTTTGAGGAAATTTAGATAATGGATGAACTTAAACTAATAGTTGGTTAAAAATTCACTATTTAGAATTGAAACCAATATTTTTTCTCCTTTTTTTGTAGGAAGATGCCTTGTTGGAATTTCATATAGAATTTGGTTTGTTTAAAAATGAGGATCAAGATTTTCTGATAAATTTTAGAAAAAAACTTCTTGAGCCCAAGTAGAAAGGCACTAGAAGTGCAGATGTCAAACAATCATCAATTTTTCCAGGTGATGTTTCTAATAATGAAAACAATGCTTTGGCTCAAACCCCTGTTGCAATGGACCTATGTTGTTTGAAGAAATAAATTGTATCCTTCTTTTTAATTTATGTGGGAAAGCAAATTATCCTTGCCAATTAGAACTCTGGTACAATCATCCCATGATGAATAATGATTAGGGAAATCTTCAATACAAGGATACTGAGAGCATACGGGAATAAATTTTCCTACCTATAGAAATAAATTTACGTGCCCAACAAACCAAGAATTAAGCATCCTCTCTATCCATTGTTGGAAATAATTGTAAACAAAATAACTACACAACATGAGAAAAAGACTTTAATTTTAAAAAATTATAAACATGAAAGGACAATAAACCATCCATCCCAAGGCCGCCCTAGTCAATCTTTAAAATTGGTTGTTTAGTTTGGAGTCTAGGGACTATTAGATTGATGAGGATATTTTTTTGAGTTACATATATACTTACACAGACATTTTTATACTTACAATGACTAGTGTTTTATGGGTAAGTGCATCCACTCCTAAGTGAAGAAGCATTAATGGCAATGAAGAAACTGCTACCTAAGTATCTAGAAGGTGATCTTGCTTCTCTTTGTTCGTGGGATGATCAAATCCGATTCCACTGTCCCTGATCAATTCCATTACACTTCATTGACATGCAAGACAATAAGTGATCTTATGTTTATTTTAGTAAGTTATTCTATCTAATATAAACCTTCATCCCATAATTACTTACTTTAATATGGGTTTTCATTTTTGTTTTCAATCAAATACTCTCGAATTGCCCATAAATTTTGTACGTTTATGTATATGTGTGTTTACCATCATAAGATAGGTATAACATGAATTTCTCAAATCACACCTTCATGATAAACTAAAGGATTTTAACTTATAATAAATATATAATTAAAAACTTTATTATAAATCTTAGAATTATTCCATTTTTTTGCAAACATGGGATTGGCATAATTCCCAAGGATAAATAGGCATGTGCCTTGAAGGTGCCATAAAAATTTACACCGCTTAGCTTCAAACTTATGGAAGCAGAGCTGACATAGAAAAATGTATGTTTATCATGTATTGTCATCATATTACAATGATTTCTTTATTTGTGACATGTGTTTTACATCTTGAAGTGATTTCACATATAAGGAACAAGTGAATCTGCTTTTTGTGGGCCTGAGTAATATGTAAGGAAGTCATTGATGAAAAAATCAATGGCGGATATCCACTAGATCACAAAAATAAAGTGAAAGCAATGGTATCACAAGTATCTTAATAACATCAATATCAATGCTAAGAAAATAGAAAAACCTTAATCCCTAACGAGTGTCACAATCTGTATATGATTCTTAACACACCCAAAAATTACCTACGGTTATGAACTTAAATAAGATCAATTGAAAATTATTTCATATTACATTTCAATTTATGTTATATAGAGGACTTCCAAAATCCAAATATTTTTCTTGAAAACAATAGATAATATCACAATTTCCCTAGTTGAAGAAACCTTGTGTTAACATTATCAATTCAATCCCTTATGTGATTTTGACCCATTATACCCAAGAAGAAGACTTTCCAAACACCACATAACTCATATCATATTTCGAAGAAATATTTTTGAGCTTATCTGCATCTATTTTGGTAAACACAATGAGAGTATCAAAGTCAGCAAGTATTTGAGTAGCAGCATCTAGCTACACAAAAGTTAAAACAAATAATGATTTCAAATGTGTGATATAAAAATTACTTTACATTCAAAGGTGTAGTCATTTGTCCAAAATTCCCCTAGAGTTTTGTAGCTAAATCACTAATTACATACCAAGATACAGATTATCCCTTGTCAACAATTTTCTTGTACTTAAAAGAATAACAACAAATAATAATATTAAAAGGATAACTAATAAAAAACTTGAGGAAGTGGCAGACAACTTTTTTTTCTAAGCTTAGTTACAAGATTACAGTAAAGAAGATAAGATAATTTTATTAGTGTCCAATGAATGAAAAAAATAGGTCAAGGGAATTGAAATAAAATTATTTGCAGGAGTTCTTGGTGCTCTCCTAAATCATAATGTAACTAATTTTCTATCCAAAAATATGCATGAGAAGAGCATGGAAGCGTTAGCACAAGAAAATTTCTAATGAAGAAAAAGAGGGAGCTCGACCTAGAAATAACAGTGGGACCCTAACTCAATGTCTAAAACATAAATGGAAATATAGGTAGAGGTTATAGGAGAGCCTCTATCACACCCAATCAGTAAGGTAGTACCAATGCAAAGTCTCACAATGTCATCCAAATAATGTAAGGTTGAGATCTAGTCCCATGCACAACATCTCATGTCTACTCCATATGTTCAATTTTTATACTGAATTTACCTACCCTACAAGATTTTGAATATTTATAGTTAAGTTATAATGCCCATTTTCTTCCTTTATAAATTATAATCCCTAATGACACCTACATTTGGTTGAATGGATTTGTTTAGCTACACATTTTTGTTGTATAGCATCAAAATCCATACTCATATATAGTAGCCATGATTTGAAATATCAATTACTTTTGTAAGTCTCAGTCATGCATTCAATGTTCTTCTCCTCATTTTAAGAATTTATTTCTCTCAAGAAGTATGGTCTTGAAGGAGACATACTATGAAATTTATTAATGGTTGATTTGTTGTATTAGTCCACAACAACTTCTCCTTTTGTAGATTGTTTGTGCATACTTTTTCAAATTTTGTCTTTTGTAACCCATGGGTGCTTCATTCCCCAATCTAAACATGACTTTCCAATATAGATACAAAATACTCTATGAAGGGAATACCGCATGCATGTATGGTAGGGGAAACTCCACTATCAATTTCTTCCCTCTTGTCACAATCAAATATTTTTTCCAAAATTTTGATGTTCAATTTCTTCCAGGATTCCTCAACTATTGATGAACTTACTACCCCTTTCTTTATACAAGAACATGCTCACTTCCCCTCCTTTATTTCCTCACTAGTTTTGCGTCATCATGCTCCTTTCGAAATTGTGCATCAATATTCGAGGTGATAGATTATAAATCTCAACCCCGTTGTTAGAATACAAAGAAAAATGAATTTACCTGTTAAGTTTGAGTCCAAAATTTTCCTTGCACTTATGTAATTCCATTAGTATTTTCCAACTTTTTTTTCTCATTTTTCTTTATCTTTTTGTGACACGCTTCCACAAAAGGGAATCAATGAGAAATTTCTATTATTTTTTTCAACATCTCCTCTCCCTTCACAACTTCTTCCACCATGATTTCTATGATCATGCCCTCCCCAATATGATGAATGAGATTCCATCAAAATAACATACGAGATTAAGAAATAAAAGAACAAATAATAGTTTTGAGTGTTGTTTTGCCAGCAAAAACTTTGTTTTGAGTTCCTCCCTTCATGCTAGCCAAAGTTGTTTTTTAGTGTTGGTCTACCAAACTTGTTTTTCAGTGATCTTTGAGTTAAACTAGTCAATCAGCTAAAAACAGGCCCAACACGCATGGAATTTGAATTTCCTAGCTGGAGTGGAGGAAAAGGCATGTTGTATTTATCAATTGTATACTATTTGAGTGTACAGGATTGGCAGTTAAGCAGGTGAATCATTCCATGGGAATTGTGCAAGAAAGTAGGATAAAAATCCTACTTTTTAGGAACTAATTTCCACTATGATTGTTCAAGGAAATAGGAGAAATATAGGGCCTTGAATTGGTTAAGTGCTAGGCAGAGCAGGATAGTCAGCAAGAGAATGGGCTTACATTGCAAGGTGTGCTTCAAATTTGAAGCAAGTCATTGTAATAGTTCCTCATTCTCACGTGGTTAATGAAAAGCAGCGAAGCGTTTTTTCCCAGTTGGGTTCCGCTATAAATTATTGTGTTATTGTGGTGTTTTAATGGTTACATGTCATTGCATGTGTTTCTAAATTGTGATTTCCATTCCACATAATAGTAGAGGAAATTTTTAATCTCTTGTTTTCAATTTGAATACAGTAGTAGTAGAAAACTTATATTAATTTCTACACACAATTCAAAGAGGCTCCCACAAAGGAAGACTTCAAGCTTTCTTATAAGCACATATATCAATCTGTGGTTGAATATAGGAAATGCTTTGGGTCTTAACATCCTTTTGCCACCTAACCTAACATGCAGGTGAATAAAAACAACGAAGAGAATTTATAAATTATTACTTGTACAATCTATTGGTTATTATTTTTTGCCATAAAATAATTTTGTTGATTGTAAAAAGAAGGAAAGAAATGTAGATGAAAATTCCCCAAGTAATAATGGAACACATGAGCCTAGTGATAGTGGAGTGCCTCTTGAAACTGATGCTCAGCTCAGTACTGGAGGTATTTCGTGTGTTATAAAAAAATTGTAGTATGGATTACAATTAAATGCAAATGGTGTAGTAATTATAACATGTCGTCTTTCTACTCCAAAGCATGTACAGGATGAAACCAAACA
Source organism: Pinus albicaulis (assembly GCA_034641835.2). Classification (NCBI taxonomy): domain Eukaryota; kingdom Viridiplantae; phylum Streptophyta; class Pinopsida; order Pinales; family Pinaceae; genus Pinus; species Pinus albicaulis. The sequence continues at coordinate 371,543,631 of CM076577.1, forward strand.
AGAGGAGGAGCATATGGCCACGTCTAAAAGTAATCTACTTCCCTCCACTATCGAAGCAGGTAAAGAACACCCTAATACTCTTTTTATTAATAAAACACTTGTAACAATAATAACTATAAATATGTATTTAAAATTTCTTTATTATTGCAGTTGATGCTCCACCCCCCTTGCAGTAACATAGATGAATGACCAAGTCAGGAGAAAGACATACGAGTCCATAAAAGCTAAAGGGGAAGAAGAAGTCCTTGTGAAATTCCTAAAAATTGAAAGAGATTGAAAAATAAATTATTGTATTCATTTATTTAGAGCCCATTTTTTTTAGTACCACATTTTTTACTGATAGGTTGAATGCCTCATGGCATGTGCACATGTAAATTTTTACCATATTAATAAAAAATTGTGATTTTTCCATTGGAAAAAACTAGAACGACCTTGTTTCATATTATGTAAACATATTTTTTGTGATAAGATTTATTGAGATGAATTATTTTGTGGATCTATGAATGAATGAATGTTTTCTATTTGTTTCTTCATGTACCTTAATGTCTTTGTTTCAATTATTTCCTAGTAGATAGATTTGGTACTGGCGAATTGAGAGAGATGTGGGGGGGGGGAGGGACCATGAGAGATTCCACATTCACATGGTTTTCCCTCTTCAGTAGAGAAGAAATTAGGATTTGGATAATCTAGGAGAAAAACACCCTCGCTCTAATAGAGCAACAAAAAATTCAATGACGACTTCGTTATTGCTTCGTTGAGTGGAGGGAGGTTTTATCCAAGATTAAACTACTCCAATAATTTATTCTCGAAACCAAGAGGATATCATTCAGGTGTTCATGCACTCAATTATTTTTAATTATTACTTATTCATGCAATTAAATTTAATATCTAGTCAAATTTAATCTAATTTTGCCTCATTAGTCTCATCAATATGTGTAGGACAACTAGTATCAATTCATATTTTGAATTGGAACAAATATCGAAAGAAAATAACTCAAAATGGTATCATTACATTTAGCATTCAATTTTTTATTATTGTTATTACGCATTTGTTTAATTTATTACCAAATATTGAAAATATGTCCACTTATTCACTTTGTCATTACACTTGCTTAAACATGTTCCCTTATTTCATATACTCTATTACATAGCTAAGATTTAAATATGGAAAAATTGTGATTAAACAGGTATAAAAAACAAATTTATATCCTCGTCAAGGGATTCCTCCAAATGTAACATCCCTATGTTAACCTGATTTCCATCTTTTATAGTCCATGTACTTTAGTATTTAACTCTTTAAACATATGCAAACTAAATCACCCTCACCATTCATCTTTGTAATAACCAAACTTTATAGCCTTATGATTTCATCATTTGTGTAGTGTTAAGTTTATATTTAAATTCACTAGAAGTTATAACCTGCATATACTTTGCATGTAATTTTCGAAACAACCAAATGATTCTATAGTTGACAACTGATATTGGCATTTAGTTGTTTTCAATAAGAAATTAAATAAACCAACATCTGTATTAATTTCATTTTGAGTTTGTTTGAGGTGGAAATGTAGATAAAGGTTCTATATCCCTCCCATTAAATCAAGTTATTATTCTTTGATACTTTTCTCTCTCCTTTTGTCTCTTATTATATTTTGTTATGTCGATGAATGTTTTTCTCAGGTATATTGCTTCACTTTAGATTTATGGTTTATATTGTTGATGAGATTGAGTTCTCATCATTTTATATTAAAGAAATGGTCCAAACTTTCTCTTCTCTTTATAATTCCTTTGTCTATAGTGCCCTACCTAGAAATACTTGCAACAATGACAAGAAACGCAGATTTGGTTTCTTGGCCAATGCCCCACCCAACCGATAGGTCACACATTCAATTTCATTAGTGGAGCTCTTTAGGGCATGCTTCCACCCCCACACAATATTTTCAAGTTGTTGCAATGTGTATAGGGTTACCTTAAGGCTTCCCTCCTACCTCACATGAAACACAACCTATATGTGGTTCACATCTTAGACTTTCAACCAAAGATGCTCCAGTGTGTAGTAAATTAGATACACTAGGGAACGCACTAGCCTTATCAAGCACTAGACATGTCCCATAATTCCATATAGTCAGCGTCACCATTAATGTAGCCATTTCTAGATAAATTCATAGAAATTTTGAATCCCCAATAGGACTACCACTATCCAGATACAACTAGCGCTCTATTGAATTAATTCCCAAGTCTCTCCTCCCAAATTCCCTAGCTTATCACCACACCTATTGTATTGAGGCCACTAATATCTCAAAAATCTTCTTAAATCGTGACATATCCAACCCAATAATTCCTCTGTAGACCCCCAACATTTATTATTCCAAAGGAATAATAATAGGAATGATGTATCATCATAGAATATAGATCCCTCAATAAAATTGTTGTAAAAAAACAATATCCTCTTCCTCGAATTGATGATCTACTAGACCACCTTCAGGAACTTAAATATTTCACCGATTTGGACCTCATAGTAGGCTATCATCAAGTCCATATGTTAGCATGGGACACCTATAATATATCATTTAATACGTTTGAGTCGTTTAAATGGTTAGGGGTGCCATTTTGGCTCACTAACGACCCAACCACCTTCATGAGATTTATTGATGACATGTTTTTCCACACTTGGGGTCTTTTATTGTTATATATTTGGATGACATTTTAATTTTTATAAAGACATGGGATGAACATATTCCTCATTTCGACACTACATTTGGCCTTTTGAGGATGCATCATATTCAATTCAAGGAAAAAAATCATTTTTTGGATAGACTAGGTCCCTATTTGGGTTTTGTGGTAACTTAGGAATAAATTTGCCTAGATCCATCAAATATTTAGGCCATTGTTAACTGGACACTCCATCATCCACAACCACACTTCAAAATTTCATGCATGGAAGTGTCAATTTAAAAATAAAAATAAAAATCTCGCAATTTTCATATGTCATGTGCCTATTGTACTGGCTCTCTCAACAACAGTTATATACTTGGTCCAAAATAATAGAAGACTATTTCATGAGACTTAGGGAAGAACTATGCTTAGATATATTATGATGCCTTCCAGAACTACAATGATCTTATGAATTTGAGTAATATATGTCTCAATCTGCTATAGGTATTGTCAAATACTGTTTATGCTCATTTAGGTACATGCATTTGATATGAATTCTTATATTTGTTGGGGGTAAATACATGTAGTCATAAGTCGTCAAGTTTTTCTTTGTATTGCATGTTGTTCAATTAATTTTATCATGTATTTTTGCTCCAACATTTTCAAACATAAAAAGTAGGTTATAAAAATGCTTCCATTTATTAAAGGCTGAAGTTGATTGGGAGGAGGTCAGGCTTGGTTGCCTGGCATGCAGAGTCAATTTTTGGAAATTATTTTGGTTATTTTGAATTCCCACATTTTACTTCCAAAGTGAATAACTTCCATTGTCTATGCCAAGTCATGTAAAAGTTAAAATTTCGCTTTTTATGTGAAATGGAGCATTTAGATTCTTGCTAACACGTCACAAAAATGTTGTGAAATTTCATTGGGTGTTATTTTTTTGAAACTTATAATATTGATCTTCAATAAATATTAAACTTTGAGTTCATGACCTACACTTTTATCTCTTGTTGCAGAGAGAGATTATATGAGGATGAAACTTTTGGTCACCGACAACTTGCTGGACTGGTGGCATCAAAGGTCAATTTTCTTATTCTAAATGTTTGTAATTTATAAAGTAGTAACTTAATTTCCTATCCCCGCTCTTACTATGGGGCTTATCTGTTTATTTTGTTGTTTTCTTGATAGGTTTTTTATTACCTTGGTGAGCTCAACGACTTCTTGTCATATGCGCTAGGTGTTGTACATTTTTCTAATGTGTCAGCGGATTTAGATTATATGCATTATTTTCTTGGTAGGAATATTTCTAGCCATTGGATGCTAAGAATTTGTAATTTATTTCTTTTCAAGTCTATTATGCATCATCATATAAAAGTGACTCAAATTTGCTTATCAAATGCACATTTTTCAAGTTTTAATAATTTGGTTGTCTCATTACTCTTTCAGCGAAATCCATAGATGAGTACTTTGTTCTTAGAATGAAATTTGTAGAATCTGGTAAAGATTCAATGGAGATAGATCCTAGATTAGAGGAAATAGTAGAAAGAATGCTTGACAAGTACATAGTAAAAATGTTGACATTTGTTTGGTGTTTTAATATGCATAATGCTTGTTAGTGGAACATGTAAAATTTTCCTCTTATATTTGTATAAAAATTAAAAACATATGCAGGTTCATACTAAATGGGAAGTTCCAGAAGGATTTGGGAATTTTTTTAGAGTACCGAAGACTTGATAAATTAGAAGAGGTGATCTTAAAAGTGATAATGTTTTTGGAATTCTTCCATATTGCATTAATGTTTCTCATGTATTTGTCGGTAGAAGAGAGTATCGACATAAGGTAAAGATGTCTAACATTGTTGTGCTTATATGAAGAAATTATATGTTTTCTTTGTTGATTGTTAAAACTTCTAGTGTTTTTCACTAATTTATAATAATTTGCATGGTACTTTACTATTAACTAGGAATTTAGGACACAAAATTTTACAAGAATTGTTTAATACTCGAGATATTTCTTAAGATCAGAAGAGTTGGACTTATTGGTTTTGCAAATTATTGCACTCCTTGTTAAAATTTATCAAAAACTACCCTCAACCTATTATTTAAGCATTTTTTAGTGCCTCATGTTTCTGAAGGAGCTTGACATTGTTCCAAGTGTATTAGAGAAACTCCTAAGAGGGGAAAAGGTAAATTTTTAGGAAATCTTGATAATGGTTGAGCTTAGATTGATACTTGGTCGCATGTTTCTATGTTTAAGGAAATTTAGAGAATGGATGAACTTAAGCTAATAGTTGATTGCATATTCACTATTTAGAATTGAAACCAATATTTTTTCTCCCTTTTTTTTAGGATGATGCCTTGTTGGAATTTCATAAAGATTTTGATTTGTTTAAAAATGAAGATCAAGGTTTCCTAACAAATTTTAGAAACAAAATTATTGAGCGCAAGAAGAAAGGCACTAGAAGTGAAGATGTCGAACAATCTTCATTTTTTCTAGGTGATGTTTCTAATAGTGACAACAATGCTTTGGCTCAAACTCCTGTTACAATGGACCTAAGTTGTTTGAAGAAATAAATTGTATCCTTATTTTTAATGTATGTGGGAAAGCAAGTTATCCCTGTCAATTAGAACTCCGACAAAATCATCCCATGATGAATAATGATTAGGGAAATCTTCAAGACAAGGATACTGAGAGCATACAGGAATAAATTTTCCGACCTATAGGAATAAATTTACGTGCCAAAAAACCAGGAATTAAGCATCTTCGCTCTCCATTGTTGGAAATAATTGTAAACAAAATAACTACACAACATGAGAAAAAGCCTTTAATTTTAAAAAATTATAAACATGCAAGGAAAATAAACCATCCATCCCAAGGCTGCCCTAGTCAATCTTTAAAATTGGTTGTTTAGTTAGGAGTCTAGGGACTATTAGATCGATGAGGATATTTGTTTGAGTTACATATATACTTACATAGACATTTGTATACTTACAATGACTAGTATTTTATGGGTAAGTGCAACCACTCCTAAGTGAAGAAGCATTAATGGAAATGAAGAAACTGCTACCTGAGTATCCAGAAGGTGATCTTGCTTCTCTTTGTTCGTTGGCTGAGCAAATCCGATTCCACTATCCCTGATCAATTCCATTACAATCCATTGACATGCAAGACAATAAGTGATCTTATGTTTATTCCAGTAAGTTATTATATCTAATATAAACTTCATCCCATAATTAATTAGTTTAATATGGGTTTTCATTTTTGTTTTCAATCAAATACTCTCGAATTTCCCATAAATTTTGTACTTTTATGTATCTATGTGTTTACCATCATAAGATAGGTATAACATGAATTTATAAAATCAAACCTTCATTACAAATCTTAGAATTATTCCATTTGTTTTCAAACATGGAACTGGAATAATGCCCAAGGAGAAATAGGCATGTGCCTTAAAGGTGCCATAAAAATTTACACTGCCTAGCTTCAAACTTATGGCAGCAGAGCTGACAAAGAAAAATGTATGTTTATCTTGTATTGTCATCATATTACATTGATTTCTTTATTTGTGACATGTGTTTTACACCTTGAAGTGATTTTACAGATAAGGAAAAAGTGAATATGCTTTTTGTGGGCCTAGGTAATAAGTATAGAAGTCATTGATGAAAAAAATCAGTGTCAGATAGCCATTAGATCACACAAATAAAGTGAAAGCAATGGTATCGCAAGTATCTTAGTAACATCAATATCAATGCTAAGAAAATAGAAAAACCTCAATCCCTAACTAGTGTCACAATCTGTATATGATTCTTAACACACCCACAAATCACCTACGGATATGAACTTAAATAAGATCAATTGAAAATTAGTTCGTATTACATTTCAATTTATGTTATGTAGAGTACTTCCAAAATTCCAATATTTTTCTTTGAAAACAATAAATAATATCACAATTTCCCTAGTTGAAGCAACCTTTTGTTAGCATTATAAATTCAATACTTATGTGATTTTGACCCATTATACCCAAGAAGAAGACTTTCCAAACACCACATAACTCACATCATATTTTGAAGCAATATTTTTGAACTTATCTGCATCTATTTTGGTAAACAAAATGACAGTATCAAAGTCATAAAGTATTTGAGTAGAAACATCTAGCTACACAAAAGTTAAAACAAATAATGATTTCAAATGTGTGATATAAAATTACTTTACATTCAAAGGTGTAGTCACTTGTCCAAAATTCCCCTATATTTTTGTAGCTTAATCACTAATTACATTCCAAGATATAGATTATCCCATGTCAACAATTTTCCTGTACTAAAAGGAATAACAACAAATAATAATATTAAAAGGTTAACTAATAAAAAACTTGAGGAAGTGGCAGACAACATATTTTTCTAAGCTTAGTTACAAGAGTATAGTAAAGAAGATAAGATAATTTTATTCGTGTCCAATGAATGACAAAAATAGGTCAAGGGAATTGAAAGAAAATTATTTGTAGGAGTTATCGTCACTCTCCTAAATCATAATGTAACTAACTTCCTATCCAAAAATATGCATGAGAAGAGCATGAAAGCATTAGCACAAGAAAATTTCTAATGATGAAAAAGAGGGAGCTCGACCTAGAAATAACAACGGGGCCCTAAATTAATGTCTACATCATAAATGGAAATATAGGTAGAGGTTATAGGAGAGCCTCTATCACACCCAATTAGTAAGGTAGTACCAATGCAAAGTCTCGCGATGTTATCCAAATAATGTAAGGTTTATATCTAGTCCCATGCACAACATCTCATGTCTACTCCATATGTTCAATTTTTATACTGAATTTACCTACCCTACAAGATTTTGAATATTTACAGTTAAGTTATAATTCCCATTTTCTTCCTTTATATATCATAATTCCTAATGACACATACATTTGGTTGAATTGGATTTGTTCAGCTACACCATTTTTTTGTATAGCATCAAAATCCATATTCATATATAGTAGCAATGATTTGAAATCTCAATTACTTTTTTAAGTCTCAGTCATGCATTCAATGTTCTTCTCCTCATTTTAAGAATTTATTTCTCTCAAGAAATGTGGTCCTGAAGGAGATATACTATCAAATTTATTGATGGTTGGTTTGTTGTATTAGTCCACAACAACTTCTCCTTTTGTAGAATGGTTGTGCATACTTTTTCAAATTTTGTCTTTTGTAACCCATGGGTGCTTCATTCCCCACTTTACACATAAATTTCCAATATAGATACAAAATACTCTATAAAGGGAATATTGCATGCATTTATGGTAGGGGAAACTCCACTATCAATTTCTTCCCTCTTGTCACAATCAAATATTTTTTCCAAAATTTTGGTGTTCAATTTATCCCAGGATTCCTCAATTGTTGAGGGAACTTGCTACCCCGTTCTTTATAAAAGAACATGCTCACTTCCCCTCCTTTATTTCCTCACTATTTTTGTGTCATCATGCTCCTTTCAAAATTGTAGATCAATATTCGGGGTGATAGATTATAAATCTCAACCCCATTGTTAGGAATACAAAGAAAAATTATTTTACCCCTTAAGTTTGAGTCCAAAATTTTCCTTGCACTTATGTGATTCCATTAGTAGTTTCCAACTTGTTTTTCTCCTTTTTCTCTATCTTTTTGTGACACGCTTCCACAAAGGGGAATCAATGGGAAATTTCTATTATTTTTTTCTCCATCTCCTCTCCCTTCACAACTTCTTCCACCATGATTTCTATTATCATGCCCTCCCCAATATGATGAATGAGATTCCATCAAAAGAACATAGGAGATTAAGAAACAAAAGAACAAATAATATTTTTGAGTGTTTTTCTACCAGCAAAAACTTTGTTTTGAGTTCCTCCCTTCACGCTTGCAAAAGTTGTTTTTCAGTGTTGTTCTACCAAACTTGTCCACCCTAATTTGTTCTCATTTTTTTTTTCCAAATATTATCTCCAAAGTACGAAACTGAAAAATAAGATGAATTGGGGTTTCAAGTACTTTTTTAGGGCTTCGGGGGAAAAGTTTGATAAATAGGGGGGGGCAGCCCTAATCTTGCATGGATGTTTTGGTTTATTCCAATTACCTATTATTGTACTTTGAAACCATGGAAAAATTCACATCTTGGCCAAATCCTCACTTTAATTATCTTTCCAAGGCTGCATGCAACCATAGCATGCCCATTTTAGAGCAAGTTATTTTTTGTGTCACATTCAACAGCGGATCTCTTGATTTGGGAGGTCATATTGTCTGGCTTTAGCTGGTTATTTATGAAATCTTTGTAAACAAATTTTGAGAAAAATATGCATACATTTGGAACTTATGACTAGGTTTCACTAAGATTAAGGTTTGCAATGCCTAGTAAATGGCTTGTATAGATAAAAAATAAATTATTTTAGACATACGCTAACAATAATACATGAATATGCATAGTGGTTGCATTAAAAGTTAAGGAATGCAGTATTTGTTAAGCATTGCTCCATTAAATTAATTTTATGGGAGCATGTGATCTAATTAGTAACATTCGTAAACCACATATAGGTGAGGTCTTCTTTGATAGTTTATACTCAACAAAGTGTATGCTTTAAGGTGGAATTAGACATGAGTTTGTGTCACGTAATATGATCCCAATGTTAGGAATCTAATTGTGTATCCATTTCTATGGATTTGTATTATTACACACAATATATTTTCTCCAGTTTATTTTATGATGAAAAAAAAATATTTTTTTTTCCTTTAATGTAAAATTGATAGATTGTTCTAGAGAACCACATATTCCAATGGGTGATTGGTATTTCTTTAATTGTCGGCATATTTCGAGAAAAAGAAAAAAGTTGTCTGCTAGAAAAGAGCCAAAACTTTATGGAAATGAAACCTCTTTTGGATCTCAAGAAAATCCTTCCAATCATTGTACATGTGTTTTCAATGCCCCAAAGAAAATATATGGTGGATGTGTATTATGTAGGTTAATTTTATATACATGTGAAAATAATTCTTTCTCTTAAAAAAATAGTTTCTAATAAAAACTATAATTCAAACTATATTCCAAAACTAATCCTCTATTTATTTCAAATTCTAATAGCCCTTTCCAGTTTTAATATACATCATGGCATTTGAAACATTGTTATGATACTTTCCATATAGTGTATACCTTAAGAACCTCTTCAATCCTTGTCATGCCCAGTGAACTGAATAAATCGGGTTCAAATATTGAGTATTTTCCAAGGAAATTGATGGGTTAAATCATGTTGGTGATTTCTAGTCTTGCAAAACAGTGTTAATTACACAAGTTCTAATTAGAAAATATTTAAGAGAGAAAAGCTAGATTTTTTAATCACAATTGGCCTCTATGAGGCAGGTGTGATATGATTTCAATGGAATTATTCCTCTTGTTATCACTCAGTAATTTCTCCAGGTTCAATAGAAATAGTCCGAGGTAACCACAAACCAAGTTTTAGGTACAGAATCTAGCCAATATGTATCCAAAGAGGGCTCTCTCTTTAAGTTTTAGCTTTGTTTTTGAAAGATATTAGGCTAGTTATGAAAGTTTAGGAATTTTGATTGTGTTTGGGTGATGGAATTAAATAAAAGAGGAGTAGGACTAAATAATTTATGCCATTGGGCTAATGGAGTCAAAGAAGATAGCTTAACTGGATTTAGTTTCTTAACAAGGGATGGTTTCACAGGGCAAAGTAATCAAATAGGGAGCAAATAAAGATTTAAATTGAATGTAATGGACTCAAAATGGGTGAAGGGAAATTAAGAATCCTTCAACATATTTCGAAAGAGGGAACTTGAATGATTATTAATAAAGATCAATTAATAATTCTTTACCAAATAATCAAAATGAATAAACTAGAAAACAGGAGCAATTAAGAATTCACTATTCATAATAGTTTTAGAGGAAAAACATTAAGAATAACAACGATTGAAAACATATTGCACTCAAGCACTTTCTTAATTATTCTTTTTTGGTTATCATTCAGATATGAAACATAGATGATATAATAAACAAGTATAAAACTTTAAAACAAAAGAGATAGAAGACTTATTGATCCGTTATCTGACTCAAGAATCCTATGAAAATTCCTTTGCATCAATTATTATCCAGCTGGCCATGCGAAATTTGTCCAACAGCACTTTATTCCAAAATAATTAGTATTACAGAAAATTCTAAGAATCCACCCCAAAAATACTTCCAAGAGTGAAGTATTTATACAAATTCTAAACTAAAATATCTTGAAAAAATATCAAGATTAGTTCACAAATCTCTCCAACTGTTTTACATAAATAGAACTAAAGTAAAGGACACTAAAACTAATGTATCTATTTAGAACTATTTTTTATGGATAGGTGATGAAAAAGAGGAGAATTCAAATTTGATCCAACTCTTAGTTGATGATGAGGCAGCTAAGTCACTAACTGCTTCCTTTCTTTATGCATTTTGCTCCAAAAATTCTGCAAACATGGGGTCCAATGATATCTTCGTATTTATCAATACGTAATAGATATGTAAAACTTGAAAGAGGTTATTGTGGAATAATATGTTTTTTAGATAAACCTCTTTCAGTTTTTTAAAATTCCTCTCCAGCTGTGCACAATAGGCTCTGTAAAAATATGTGTAAAACAGAGTTTTACAGAGTCTGAAAAATAGCCTGTAAAGATGTGCATGTATCTCTGATTCTGAAATCACTGTGAAAAAAGTGAGATATTTTTTTGTAGATGGTTCTCTTAGGAACAAAAACCTCCTTCAGTTTTGTATTATGTATTTCGGATTGGCCACAATATTCTCTGCAAAATGATGACTAAAACATGAAATTTCTGCAAGAATGTTCCTTCTTGTTGTGTTTTTCATCTTTTCACTTTTTTGTTCTTTTGATTGTTTTACTTTCACTTTAGACAAAATTCAATGTTGGTGAAAGTATTTTCATTTCTTTTTACCATTTTACTGCCTCTGTATTTACTTTTACTGTTTACCTTTGACTGCTCTGTAACTTCATTTTAACTTTCACTCTGACTTTTACCTCATACACTTTAACCTGTTTGATCCCTGTTTATCCTTTTTGCCATTACTTACTATAGTAAATAACCAAAATTCATCCAAGGATATTTTTACAAAATGTCCAACATGTCTTCCCACCATTGTGCTTCTAGTATTCTGGTTCTTTGAAGCTTTCTCAGGATCTCATCAGTTTTTGTGTACCTGAAAAAGGTAGGTTGAATTGGAAACAAGTTCTTTACCTCATGTTCGAGATAAAACAAATTTTCCAGACTATCATAAAGAATTTGTCCTATAGGCAACGCTTTTTCTATGGATGAACTTGTCTATTGACTTGCCTGGTTGTCTGCATAAAATGATGAAAATAACGTGCACTTGTTTGTTTTATTCATAAAGTCAAGGTTGGCGGGGGTTTTATTATTTTGGACGAATGACGTATGCGGGAAAATGTTTTTTGTCGTATGTGGAGAGCGATAAGCAGTATGTATCGCACCACTTTTGGGGATGGGTGGTATTCAACCAGGAGCCAGCGATCCCATACACCTTGTGATGCGTGGCGAGGCACTGTTCGCAAAACCACTTTGCGATCGTGCGCTATCATTCGGCTGTGGAGGGCCAAGCGATATGGATGACAGCCATTGGTTGTGGAGTGGTTGATCAGACTGTTATCGGGGAAGTGATATAAGGAGAGTTTAATGAGGGCGGGCCCAATACAATCAACAATCATTTAATCATATCGGGAACGATGTCATTGGTTGGGTAAGTTATTAATTAACCGTGAGGGTTAATTAATCGTTTTTTAATGTGGCGGAGAGTCAGGGCTCTTAATTAGTTAGAGATTTAACTAATTAATCTGAATTAACACGGTATTATGGTTATATTTTAACCAAGGGGCAGGATATGTAGAATTTTGGAATTTTTCATAATTATAATAATACGGGAATCGGTTGATTTATATAGGGAATTAAATAATATAAGTTAAAAGTTAATATGTGAAAATGAATGAAAAGCGCTAAGTATGAAACATTAGGTTTATGTATTTAACTTATGCTTGAATGAAAAAGGGTTTTTAATGGAATATTGTGTAATTTTCCTAAGTAAAATATGATTTTACTTAGGAAAAGACTTATGGAAGTAAATGAATGAATTATGGATGGTTTTAAGTACTTAGGCTTTTTAAATTATTTGGCCGAGGGTTCGGTCCCTCCAAAAGTCAAGGAAATGCCTTGAGCCCCTCTAATTTTCAAATGCTTTAGTACTTAGGGGAAATTAGCAAAATTTTTAGGGAAAACTGAGAAGGGAAGTTAATTATTTGACCTTGTTTTTCTTGAAATCCTTCCAGTGTAATGTCTGCCTTGCACTTGTGATGAAAGTAAATATTAACACATTCAAAGTCATTATCCATCACATATAATTCTACAACATCATCTACCTACCCTACCTACTTTAACCTAGCATTTTTTCTTCTTTATTAGGGTGCACTTAAACTAGCTAACCCTTATCACACTTTCTTTTCTCTTACATGTAGAAATCTATCTAAGTCTAACCTTATTACATCCAAGGGCTCAGATTAAACTGTTGAGCTCCTTTTATTTACTCTACTTATCTACTTATCTGCCAAGATTAAACAGTTTGGTCAGATTTTATTCTCTATCTCTAAAACATAAAATTGAAATATGAACTAGCCAAGCTTAAACTGTTTGACTGTTCATCAATTATGGCATAAAATACAAGTTGCACACAATTTTTTTATTTACATAAGAGAAAAAAGTAGTGGCATTTAGACTTGCACACTTTCCTTGGCCTTTCTTTTGGTGGGGTTCATTTTCTTTTACTTTTTTGGCCATTTTTATTTTTTTTCACCCTTTGATTTTTCTTTTAGTGTATACCCTCTTTACATTTTTTTAATTTTATTTTTATTTTTTAACAATATGGAAAACATTTGAAACAAGGAAAGGTATGAACATATTACATAGCCCATCAAGTCAATCATGATATATGACACCTATTGGTATAGGAGCATAACACCTCTAAAGACATGTAATCCCTTAACCTCACCTTTGGTTACTATTTTTTAGAAACATAACAACGTAGCTTCTTATATATAGGTTGGATGGATGTTTTTCATGCAACTTGGTCTCAGATTCAATTACAGTATAAGCATATACTCAAAATAGATGAGTATTTCTCATTATCATAATAATTATATTGTGTAGTGCCTTTGGAACACATAAATATGAGCTAGTGACTATTCATGCATGTTTTTCGTGTGGATTTAGGTTTCATGATTTTGATAAATGGGCATTTGTGGATGGCATTGTTATGCTCTATTACCGATTATAGATACTTCATTATTTCATTATGTTGCATAATGTTTGTCTTAGTTTTTTTTAGAATTGAATGCTTAATTATCTTATGTTGCATGGTAAATGTGAGAAGGAGTACTATGTTGGTTGTCACTCAAAAGTTTATTTCATTGGCCACAGGAATGGGGATTGAATAGTTTTTTTTTTTAATTCTCATATACCTATGTATATTTGATTCTAAATCGCAATCGATGAATATCTGACATTTCATCATAATAAATTATAGCCAGATATTTGACTCCATACTAATGGAACAAATAATCGAATGCATAACATTGTCATCTCATTAGACTATTACGATGTCAACTCTTTGATCCTAAATATCTGACTGAAACTAGCAATGTTCGATTCAAATATCCAACCGCAAAGCATCGGATGATTAAAACCATTCTTGCCATCATGGGAGATAGATATATGATGCTAGGCCCATCCAATATCTGACATGTAGTGGAGTCGAATATCTAACCACAAAGCATCATATGTTTAAATTCATTCTTGGCCATTATGTGTGAAGGATATCTGATGTTTGGCCTGTCCAATATCTGACGCATAGTAAAGTGTCGAATATTCAAAAAAATCCCACTAACGAAAATTATGACTTGCATGTTTTGGATATTTGACAACAATGAGTCAAATAGCTAATGAATATACATTGAATTTTCTCCCCATTTTTACTTGTGTATGTGATCAGGGTCCTCCTCCAACAGACACTCACTCAACCCTTCTTGTGGAGCACTTTGGGTCTCTTGTACCCCTTCTCCCTTTCAAGATAATTTCCATCTGTGTTGCAGACATATGAGCACCCCATCTTAACGAGAGGGTCAATCTCCACAAGTACTAGCTTGTCTCTGAAGTTCTGATCATGCCATCTTTCAATTCAAGCCATTAAGGTCATGATCGGTCATTTTTTTTTAAGTTTTAAATTATTCCTTTAGAGATCCTAAGTGTTGAACTACTTTCTTTCTCATGCCAAACACTTGATATCTTCACAAGCACACTTCTTCCAAGAAAGAAATATATTGCATATCTTGATAAGAGACAATGATTGTGCAGTCCCTAGAGACAGTGACTATGCAAACCTTGCCCACAATGTTTCACAGTTCTTGCTCACAATCACTACGTAATCCTTACTTACAGTGATTAAGTAATTCTTTATCACAGTGATTGTACAATCCTTGTTCACATTCACTTCAAAATCCTTGATCATAGTGATTGTGTAGTCCTTACCATTAGTGATTGCGTAGTCCCTGCCCACAACGATTATGGATTCCTTACTCCAAGTTATTATATATTTCCCTGTGACAGTGTAAATATATCCTTTGCAGCTATTGATTGTGCATTATTTATTAATAGTGAGAGTGTACTTCTTCAATATGGTATTGTCATACCTCTTAGTGGCAGTCAATTCATTCTCGATTCCTAGTTTCCCAACATGAAACCTTAACCCTAATTGCATGTCTGCTCTCCCTATATAAAGATTCCAGTCCAAGGCTCATTTTCACGATCATCTTTTTCTTTTGAGCTCTGCACACTTTTGGAGTACAAGGAGCATTCTCTCACTTGTGATTGCAAATTCCCAATCATCTAAGTGAGTTTCTAAACTATCACTTACGATTTTTCAAAAGTCGCCTTGGCTTGTTTTCATTCTTGCATGTGTTGCTTGTGTTTTCTTTTGTTTTTGCATGTGTCGTTTTCACTCTTCCATGTGTCACTTTCAATTTTTTTCACATATCCTAAGATCACAATGGAACATATTCTAGAGGAAGCTCTAGTGCACTCTCTTGCACTAATCAATGTTATTTATCATTAGAACATGTGTTAGGCACATTCTTATGCCATATCACACCTTTTGGTGGTATTCGATACTGTATTTTTTAACCCTATACAAAAATTTCTTGCAAACAAATTCTTAAAATAGAAAAATAAACAATGATGAGAGCATAATATATACAAAGATATTTTCTCCTAGAACCCAAATCGGGAAAACCAGATTTATTTTTCATCATATTCCTTTCAACGTTACACAATACATATATATACATGTTGAAGCATTCTTAAACCCCAATCCATTAACCCTATATTAGAACATAATCATAGTTCCCTTAACCTGACCTACAACATACCATGGGAAAAAAACCATGATGCCCTAAACCATGTGTGAAAACCATGCGCAAAACCATGGGTAGGTCCACCCACCATATTTGGGTCATCCCCCCATCCTTGGGTCCACCCAAATATTATTGGATTCATATTAAAAATTAAAAAACAAAAAAAAACTTGGGGCACTACCATGAACACCATGTAAGGGGGATATCGCCCCCCTACAACCCCCCCCCCCCTCCCGCTACACCCATCACAATGTAACAACACATGGGGATAGTCATAGAAAGAATATAACACACCCAAAAAACACATGTGTCATAAAGGTACATCTCAAGTGTCGCACTTGGAGATAAGTGTCGCTTTATTGTCATTTTGTTGTATGTATGTTGGTTTTGGGTACTTTGTATCTTCTTGTTATGTGCATAGAATCTCAAAAGTAATATGGGATATTAATTGTCATGAAGGAGGTAAAGAGTCACATGGGAGGTGAGAGGTCGCCTCATTTATTATAAATAAACCCTCATAGCCCAAGAAAGAGACTTTTTACCTTGGCTTCTCTAGCTTGGCTTAGGAGAGAAGATCATTCTTTAGAGGAGAAAGTGGTGGCTCTAGTGTTGCATCATTGTAATTGTGTATCTTGGAACTTTCACTTAATATTTGAAGCCCTTAGAGCAAGCAAACTTTCATGCATTTATTGTGGATGTTGTAATACTATTTTTTTTAATGTTTGCGGTATATGTTTGTGTTCGTATGTACTAAACAAAATGAATTGTTTCCTTGGATTTGGTATATATCTTGTTGAATGTGCATTGTTACTTGCTTTTATGATCATTGTTACCTTGTGAACTATTTTGCAGGGTAATTAAAAACTCTTTCTATGCTAATATGTGTCTTTATTAGGATAGTACTATTAATTTTCTTCTAAGGACTCTCTTTCTCTCTTATTGTATGTGAAAGTACCTTATATACATTGCAATTATATGCTTCAAAGTTTCAACTTACTTGCTTGTTTAAAAGGTTGTTTGCATACTCACTTATGTTGTTTATTGTATCCAAGGCAAACCTTTAAGCTATGGTGGTTGGGCTTATTATTCAGATGGGACTCCTAATCCAAAGAGTGTGAGGTCTAGTTGGGACTTCATACTAGGGAGACCCCTTATGTATGCATAATTCTAGCACCAGCAAAAAGTGGCATTAAAAGGAGGCGAGATGACAAGTTGAGCTCGTTGAGTCTGTTTTGAATTTCCATATTGAAATCTCTCATTCCAAAATCATAATCCCGATATGCTTTTCTAATAGAGTGAATCTTATAATACCCATGGAACTAATTTACAACTTATCTCAATAAAAGTTTGATGGTGAGGGAGCAATATCCATATACGAACATATACTTCACTTTATTAAGTTTTGGGATTTGTATGAAGTGAATTGTGAATATGTTGCTTATAAGTTATTCACCCTCACACTTGAAGGTCGAGTTAAGCAATGGTGTCACACTTTACCAGTTTCTTCTATTCATTCATTCAAACAAATATTCAAGGAGCTTCAACGAGCCTTTGATAGGTATGATTATCAAAATGTATATAAAAGAATAAAATAGCTTAGAATGAAACCTGATGACTTGTTAGAGGAATTTATTGATCAATTTCTTCACCTTTGTTATTAATTTTCTGAGTAATATGTTGATTGAGATTTCATGAGTGAGAAGTTTCAACATTTTATTCTAATCTCATTGAAACAATTTGAATATGAATCCCTGTTTGTTTTTTTTCTTCCAACTTATATTGATCATGAGGCACCTCAGATCCTAGAGGAACTGTTTGGTCAATTTAGTGTGTCCTAAATTTCTGCATTTAATTTGTCAATCCGGGATTCGTAAGCTGATGAAGTGCAGCGCACTATATGTGCGAGATAACCTATTTCTTAACTTTTTGTCGTTTTTGGTTTTCTAAGATGAAATGGAAATTCTAAAATGAAAACAAGTATGGTTATGTTTGTTCAAGGAAATGATATCCTCTATAATGATTTACCAACTTGAAACTTAAAAAAGAATTTGAAACATACAATGACAAAACTTGAAAGGAAATGAAAATGTGCTGCTGAAATGAAAAGGTGCTGCTAGTCTAATAAATCAAAACAGTGAACTAGTGAGCATGAAACCAAACTATTCTTGTTGTTGTCTAAACACAAAAGAAACTATGCTGAAAGAAATCCAAAAGTTGCAATAAAGTAAATCTAAATCAAATTACATCAACTTGTCTTCTGATCCCTCATCATTAGTCCAACTATGATTTTCGAAAGTAACCATAAACAACTTGAGTAACTGATATCTAACTTGCAGAAAGTAAACTAATATCAAACCACACATTCATAATTCAATCCCTCACCATCAGTCCAGCTGTGGCTTTCGGAGGTAACCGAAGATGTCATGCACAATTTAATATTTCTAACTTGCAGAAAGGAAACTAATATCAAACTACACATCCATAATTCAATCCCTCACCATCAGTCCAGCTGTGGCTTTCGGAGGCAACTGAAGATGTTATGAGCAATTTAATATATCTAACTTGCAGAAAGGAAACTAATATCAAACTACACATTTTATAATACAATCCCTCACCATCAGTCCAGCTGTGGCTTTCGGAGGCAACTGAAGATGTTATGAGCAGTTTAATATATCTAAATTTAACTACTGAAGCAAATGAGCAAAACTGAATTAAACAAAGCAGTACTGAAATTAAACAGAAACTAAGAAAAACAAATTAGCAGTAGAACAATGTTAATTCCATGTCATTAGTAAAAAAGCTATGAAAATGCCCGGGCTACCTATCTATAGCCTGAAACAAGAACACTGATCAATGATTAATAACATAAAACATGAAAGACAGAAGTGAAATGGAAAGCATGAAAGTTTATAAACAGAAATGAAGCATATGTATCATGAAAAATGCAATGTATAAACATGTGAATGGATTATGGCACAATGAGCTTTAAAGAAATAAAATAAGAACTATACACTAATGCACAAAACCTTAGCTGAGCAGGGGCCCTCTACACCAGCCTTGGCAACGATATTCAAGTACGAATTAAGTTGGAAAACAGAGTCTTCTTATATTAAAATGCAGTCATAACAGTAAGGTAGTATTACGGCACTAAGGCAACATAATTACATTACAGAGCAGACTAATAAAAGATAACAAAGACTAATTGAGACTAACTCTATATGCGTATGCAAACGCGTTATATATAACAAAAGAAATATAACTGTCTCCTAAAGTTTATGCTGGTGGAGAACACGTAGACCATTACATCCACGGATCTAGGATCATGGCCGTGTTGGAAAGTAAATCTATGAGGAGTGGATGCTTGAATTCGGCTATGGATCCATGTACAGATGTCGACTCATCCTCCGCAACTCAGAAACGGCCATATGAACCTTCACGTGACACGAAACAGAGTCCTGTCACTGTGAGACTCTATGGTTGACTTCCATTTGGACGCCTTTGACCGCAACTTCTTTAGATGAGTTTGCTCGAACCAATAGGACACGAACCATGTCCACATCATTTCTGACTTGCCCATGTGGCTCGTTTTTCCTGTAGACACCTGTAACATAGAGTTTCACAAAATAGCTGCGGAAAGTTGCAGCAGCTGCGGAAAGTGGCAAGATTCCACAGCTAAATGAACAAAATCTAAATCAAACAACAGACACAAAAATATAGTTAAAAACCATGTTAGATGCTCTTTTGCAATTAATATACAATGATATTGACAATTTGGGAGGTTCAAGTGAGTGAAAAAGGTATAGAAAAGTGTATGGAAAAGATGCAGAATTGAGACTCAACATACCCCCACTGTGAAGGTGTTGCATGTCCTCATGCAACCAAAATTTTGATATTCCTTCCTTAGTTCATGTGCCTTGACACTTCAGCCAGCACATCTAATCCTCTCCTCCTCTTCCTTGGTGCTGCCAACATTCTGGGTTTCCTCATTAAGCACCTAAATTTGATATTAACCAGTGCTCTGCTCAACTTCTGGCATTTCCTTTTCAATTTCTTGTTCTTCTTCTGCCATATTCCCAGATGTAGCATGGTATTATCATGGATGATTTTGTCCAGTTTGCCTTGTTCCTTCAATGTCTCATTTTCATTTTTGATGTGTCTATTTAAAAGCTCTAGCTCAAAGACTTCCTGTTTTAGTGATTGGACTAGATCATCTTGTACTGTGTGAGGCTGGATGGACGAAGTACTGGGACCTGTAGCTACTTTTTCCAAAGATTCTATATAATCATATACTTCTTGTTGCTTGGGGTCTATATCAGGTGTCATTTTTATTGGGCTGTCCCCAAAATGCTGTGAAGGAGAGTTATCTTCAAAATCTGGCTGAGAAGGGCTCACATCAACATCTTGCTGAGAATGGGATGGACTATGTTCAATGTCTGACTAAGAATGAAATGAACCAGGTTCACTAACTGATTGAGAGTGATATGGACTATGATCAGCTGGGGACTGTTCAGATGTTTCCTCTCCCAAATCAATGAAATGAGGACCCTTCATTTGCGTTTTCCTCAATTTCCCCTTAAGTCTGCTGCTTCTTCTCACACGCTGTGGTACACTATCCTTTTGTTTTTGTTTTCTTTTCTCTGTCTTCTTGGCCATAGATGATTGTTTTTGAAGATAAACTAATCTTTCAGATAACACTTGATGATCTTCTTCTTCAGAAGAAGGGGTTTGATGTATAGCCTCAATAGTTTTTCTCTCTTTTGGTGTTATTGGCTTTTTACCCTTAGTTTATTTCTTCTTCCTCTTTGACAGTCTCTCTTCCCTATCAGTTCTTTCAATTGTAGTAGTAGGAGTATTTTGAATTTCATCATTTGTTCTCTTTCTCCTACTCCTTCTTGATGTGCTACCTTCAGGAATTTCCTGAGGTTCCTCAAAGAAATTTCTAATCAAAAATTGTTCCTATGTGTCTTTCTTCTCCTTTAACTCTTTTTCAATCAAAATTTTTACAAGACCGTGGTGATATAGATGTGGTTCTACATCTCCTAAATGCTTATGAACAGTCACAGACATTTTCTTCAAACTATTTAATAGAAAATATGGGAGATTGAGAGTTTGATTATCTAGAAAATTCATCAGCAATCTGGTGTGGTACATATACATGGACCCAAAACGGCCTTCACAGGTAATGAATTTTTGAACAACTAGCAACAAAGTAGCCCATTCCTCTTTCAATGCATGAACAGGAATTCCTCTTTTAAAAATAGTTATGTCCATACCTTGGTTTCGTAAGATTGTTCTCCAGGCTTCATCACTAATGCTTTTATTCTTAAACCAACGCTCACCCTCTTGAAGAAGTTCCGTGGCAGATGCTATAGATGCTTCATTGACCGCAAACTTAAGGTCTCCAATCTCTACTTCCAAGCCATTAAATGACCTTGCGAATGCTTTTGTCACTTCTTTATGATAACCTCTGAATTTTTGGATAAACCGCAACCACTTTGCTTTCTTCAATATATCCCTTACTTGCGGATATCCCTCCATGAACTTAGGTCCTTCCGGTTCTGCTCTTAGCAATTTACCCATTCTTCTTTCTGCTCTTCACAAATTTGCCTGCGTGAGGGTTCAATGGAAATAGAACGGCTGAATGCACAGAGATGAGCACAATGATTGTGGGTAGATATCAAAGAGTGGGATACAGACTATAGCGTAATAGAGAACGAAATGGAGTGAACAGAACAGAGAGGGGTTTTCGTGAGCACGACAGAGACACGACTGTGAGATTAACAGAGTATAACACATCCGGCAGTGTTTTGAAATTTGGTGGCTGCGAAATAAATGCGAGCACGTTTAAACAACGGCTATGGATTTATGCGGCTGTAAGAGTCCATGGTCAAATCAATTACGTCTCATTGTCACCGGTGGAATATAGGAATATGAGTGAAGATCGGGGGTTTAATTATGGAATCGTTTGAGAATGAATGCGGGAGGATCATATGGAGATCGTGAAAGGGTTACGGAAGTTGTCAATATAATCATTGCACATAATGGATGGAGCTTATGGTTTAGAACTATATAAAAATGTGTTTTTCAATGCTATTTGAAATGAATTTTACTCATACCTTGGAATCTTTTGCCTTTTTCCTTGGTCTTCAACTAGTTGCTCTTTATTGGTGTCTTGAATGCTCCATGTCTTCATTTTTTATCCTCTCACCTGCATTTTATTTCATGATTATGGAAATAACATCTGGCTGTACATTCTTTTGAAAACAGAGTTGTAGCTGCGGAATCTGCTTCTGGCTGCGGAAACTGGAGTCAGCTGCGGAAACAGATGTCAGCTGCGGAAACTGACACAACTATTATTTGGATGAATGAACATGAACGGATGACAAATGACTAGATGGAAATGGTTATGAAAAAGAATTTTATTGATGAAATGGAATGAAACAGATAAAATGAAGTGGAATGGAGTGAAATGAAGTGAAATGAAATGGAATGAAGTGGAATGGAATGGAGTGAGTGGTCACAAAACTTGTGAAATGAAAGAGAGATTTTTTTTTTTGGAAAATATAGAGTGTCAGGTGTTCCTGATTTTCACCCTATATTTTCTGTATAAGACTGCCAATCAGTGATTGGTTTTCAGGCTTATACAATTTTTTTTTTTTTTTTTTTTTAATTGAAAAGAACAAAAGCTAGGCTGGTGGAGAAGAAGAATTCTTCTGTACCAGCCTGATTGCAGAATTCTCTTGAAACACTTTGACAAAATCCTCTTTTGAGAGTGGCTTATGATAAAATTTCAATCTGTGGCCATTCACAATAAGAGGAGTTTGAAACTCATCAATGGTCTTGATTCTTACCGCTCCATTGCTAAAGATCTTGCCAATCTCATATGGCCCAAGCCAATGAGTCTGAAATTTTCCTTGAAAATCTTTAAACTTGGAATCAAATAACAATGCCCAATCTCCTTCTTGAAACTTCTTCTCTTTGATGTACTTGTCATGCCATTTAGCTCTTTGATATTGAACTAGATCGGTTCTTAAAATTGCTTCTTGTCTGATCTCATCTAGCTCATTCAACTGCTCCATTCTATGCTTTTGGGCTTCTGATAAGTCCATCCCCAACTGAACTGCTATCTTGAAGGTCTTGAATTGGAACTCAATGGGGAGCAAGACTTCTTTCCCATAAACAAGTTCATAGGGAGAATGTCCTGTTGTATTCCTCCATGTAGTTCTGTAGGCCCACAAGGCTTCTGGAAGCCTTTCTGCCCAATCTCTTCTATGTAGATGAGCAGTTTTGGTGATGATACTTTCAAGAACTTTGTTTGTGGACTCCACTTGACCATTTGCTTGTGGATGGTAAGGAGTAGATCTTCTGTGCTTGATTTTGTATTCTTCCATCAACTTCTCCACAAAATTGGATGTGAATTGGCTCCCCTGATCTGTCACAATTTCTCTTGGAACACCAAAGCGAGTAAAAATATCCTCATAAAGAAAATGAACAACTGAATTTTCAGTAGCAGATACTAATGCTTTGGCTTCTACCCATTTAGTAGCATAATCAGTACAAACCAATATATACTTATTTTGCTTAGATGGTGGATTAATAGGTCCAATGAAATCTAAAGCCCATTTTTCAAAGGGTTCAATGAGTACCTGTGTTTGCAATGGCATTTCATTTGAAAGGGTAGGTTTCCCTACTCTTTGGCAGCTGTCACACCTTTTGACATATTGTTTTGCATCTTTGAAGAGGGAAGGCCAATAATATCCTAAAGAGAGGATTTTATAGGCCGTCCTTTTGTATGCAAAGTGTCCACCGCATGGTTCATCATGACATGCCTTAAGAATATCAGGCATTTCATCTTCCCTGACACATCTTCTGATCACAAGATCTGGCCCTATTTTAAACAATTCGTTAGAAATCCATGAATATTTTGAACTCTCCTAAATAATTTTTCGTTTTTCACTTGGAAATAAATGTGAAGGTAGTTTCCCTGTAACCAAATAGTTAGCAATATCTGCATACCAAGGAGTTTTAATAGTTACTGCAAACAAGTATTCATCAGGAAACTTATCCTCTACGGGAGAATCTTCTTTAGTATTCTGAATCCTAGACAAGAAATCAGCTACTGTATTTTGTTTTCCTGGTCTATCCAACACAGTAATATTGAATTCTTGCAAAAGTAAGAGCCATCTTGTCACTCTGCCATTAGTAACGGGTTTGTTCATTAAATATCTAATTGCAGAATGGTCAGTATGAATAAAAGTTTCATAGCCTGTTATGTAATGTCTAAACTTATTAATTGCATGAACAACGGCTAAAAACTCTTTTTCAGTCACAGTATAGTTCAACTCTGTGGGAGTCAAATTTTTACTGGTGTAATAAATGGCATAAGGAATTAAATCTTTTTGACCCAACACAGCTCCAAGAGCTGTATCTGAAGCATCTGTAGAAATATGGAAAGGAAGTTTCCAATTTGGTCCTCTCCAGATAGGTGCTTCAGATATTCTTGTTTTCAAAGTTTCAAAAGCGGATTGACAATCAGGATCCCATTTAAATTCACAGTCTTTTGTAAGCAACTTGAAGAGTGGAGATGCTATTTTAGTGAAGTTTTCTATAAATCTTCTATAGTAACCAGTAAATCCTAGAAAGCTTCTAACATCTCTTTGACAATTTGGAATAGGTAACTTGGAGATGACTTCAACTTTTGATCTATCAACCTTAATCCCATCTCCTGAAATATGATGTCCTAAAACAATCCCTTCGGTAAACATCATAAAGCATTTTTCATGGCTTAATGAAAGGTTTGTTTCTTTACATCTTATAAGAACTTTTTCCAAATTTTCTAATGCCTCTTCAAATGAATTACCATAAGCTGTAAAATCATCCATATAAACCTCTACACAATCATGGATTAGATCAGAAAAAATTCCTAGTACTACTCTTTGGAATGTTGCAGGTGCATTACATAACCCAAAAGGAAGCACTCGGTAGGCAAAAGTTCCCCATGGACAAGTAAATGTGGTCTTATCTTGATCTTCGGGTGCTACCTGAATTTGATTATAGCCACTAAAACCATCCAAAAATGAAAATTACTTTTTACCTGCTAATGTATCTAATACCTGATCAATAAAAGGCAAAGGAAAGTGATCCTTCAAAGTTGCTTTGTTCAATTCCTTGTAATCAATGCATACCCTCCATTTACCATTCTTTTTAGGTACTATAACCAAAGGAGAAACCCATCGGCTATCTGAAATTGGATAAATGAAGTTTACATTGAGAAGTTTTTGGAGCTCTTCTTTCACTATCTCCCTAAGATTTGGATTCATCCTTCTTTGAGGTTGTCTGATTGGTCTACTGTTTTCCTCGATATAGATATGATGGATGCAAGTCTTAGGATCAATACCTTTCATGTCAGTATACTCCCATGCAAATGCAGTAGAATGTTTTTGCAAGATTTTGATTAGTTCTTTTTGTTGTGATTCTTCCAAATGTTTGTTGATATTCAGTGTTTTTCCTGGAAAAATCTCAATGGTAGAACTACCAAACTCTTCCATAGAGTAAAGAGACATTTGTCTTGATGATAAATATTCTATGTCAGATTCCAACTGAAATTGTGTGGGGTCATATTCTGAAGATATTTCAAAATTTTCTAATGTGTTCAGAATTTGACTATCCTCACTGATTTCAGAAATGGTAAAGACAGGTTGTATAATGTCCTCATCATCGACCCATTCATTGTCTCCTAATTCTGTGATTGCTTTTGCTGGAGGATACAAATTGAATTTCTTTGTCAAATTACCATTAGAAATGTACATGTCCCCGGATCTACAACTAATAAAAGCATCAGCTGTGGCTAGCCAAGGTCTTCCTAAGATAAGTGGGTGCCCTCCTAGATTACTCTTGGGAGTCAAAATCATAAAATCTACTGGATATTCCCAAGAATCTAAGGAGGCTGAAATATCTTCTAATACACCATCTGGTTTAATAATGGATCGATCTGCAAGTTGCAGTAAAGTAGGTGTAAAAAGAAGGTTAGGAAGTTTTAGCTGGTCCATAGTTTGTCTACTCATAATGTTGATAGCAGCCCCTAAGTCAATCAATGTGTTTAGAATTTCTATCCTATTTATATGTGTCTTGACAATTGGACTTCCTGGATCTACATACTTCTACATGGTAAATTTTCCCATCATAATATCTACAATCTTTCCTACCAGGTGGATTCTTCTTGTGTCTTTTAGTTTCCTTCCTGGTCTTTTGAAACTCAACTCCTTTATGGTTTTTGCTAGAATAGGAATTTCTCGAATGGCTTGTAGCAAGGGAATCTTGATACAAACATTCTTCTATTCATCTAGAAAGTCATAGTTAGGCAACAAGATTTGTTTTTCCACCCCCTTGTCAATTTGTAGTCTTTCAGGAAAAGGAGGTGTAGATGAAGATGCAGGTTGCTCAACTATAGGAGTTGTGGGTGTTGACTTTTCTTTTTATTTTTGAATGTTTGAATTTTGAAGAGATGCTTCCTCAGAACCCTTATTGACTTGAAGAGAATCCTCCTCAGAGGTATCTTGCTCTTGAATATCTATAGAAGGTTTTTCTAAAACTATACCAGATCTGAGTTGTACATCATTGAGAGGAACAATCATATAGGTAGGAAATTGTTGTCCTTCTATCATGTAAGTATTCTGAGGATTTTTATTGTTAGGATTTGGCAATGGCTGAGCTGGAAGTTGATTTGTCTTTTGTTGGTATGGGAGCATGAATTGAGGATTTGGATTTTGTTGAGAAGGTTTTTGTTGTGGAAATGGCAATGAAAGTTGTGGATTTGGGTTTGGAAGTTGTGGAGCTTGTTGATTTTGAAAAGATGGAGGATATTGATAAAATTGAGCAAATATTCCATAAGGATTTTGCATCCCTTGTACCCATGGCTGATATGGATTCTGATGTTGGGGCCAAGGTTGTTGCCAAGGATTCCAATTTGGTGGGGTTTGAAGATTCATAGGGTTGTTAAACCCTTGAGTTTGTTGTCCCTGCCAAGGTCTTCTTGCAACAAAACAGAGAGATTCTACTGAATTTGAGTCTTCTTGAAAAACAACTTTGAGTCCGGGAATTGAAGGACAATCCTTGATCTCATGATTCTCTGAGCAAATCATACATGTTTCTACAAATTTTGCATCCAAGGGACATTCCCTTAAAGCATGTTTCTTCCTACATTTCGGACAAAAGATGGCTAAAGCATCTGTTTCTGCTTTTTGCTTGTTTTGGATTTTAAGGGTGTCTAGTTGTTCACTAAGGCTCCCTAAGATATCAATTTTGAATTCATCAAGCATGTTACCAATCTCTACCCTACTTACTGATCCAGTTGCAGATTTGTTAGCCCTAATAAGAGAAGGATCCCTAGGCCCTTTTCCTGTTTTAGATTTTCCTCTTGAGAGATGGACACATAGTTTTGTTATGTCACGAAGTGGAAGTTGAGAAATGTCTCCTTTCCCCATCATGTTTAAAATATCTATCCATTCATCTCTAATGGTTTTTAATATGAGGGCTTTCAAGGTTTCATCATCTAAGTTGCTCATATTTGCTCTTTTCAAGTTGTATTGAAATCTTTCAAGTAAATCTTCCAAATTTTCATCTTCTTTTTGCATCATTTTGAATACCTCATCCTTGTGATTGGTGGGCATACAATAGTCCAAGTATCTGTCCAAAAATGTTTGTTTCATATCATTCCAAGTCCTAATAGATTGAGTAGCTAATCCCATGAACCATTTCAAAGCAGCTCCCTTCAATGTTGAAGGAAACAGTTTGAGTTTTTGAGAGTCTTCCATATAGTCATAGGTTCGGCACACAACTTCAAACTCAAACAGAAATGTTTCAGGATCCTCAATTCGCAATCCATAAAAGTTAGGGAGGACAGATGGTGAGATATTTTTCATTGTTGCATGAGTTTCCTCATCAACTATAGGGAATCCAAACAAGTTGTCTCCTTCCCTATTTCTACCATTATTTCCTTCACCATTGTTGTCTCCATTGTTTCCTCCTCTTCTACCTCTACCTCTACCTCCATCTAGTACTTCCTCTGCCATGATAGTTTCTTTAGAGTCCTTAAAGTCCTCTAGTTCTTCTACCAAGGGAGGATGAGAGAGAGTCTCTTTGTTTTCTAAATGGGATTTAGTAGGTGGTATAGGAGAATCCTCTAATTCAGCTGCTCCTTGAATTCCAAAAATCTTAAGGCTAGGGTAGATGGTGGTGAATCTGGTCTATGCCTTGAAGAAGATGGAGTTGTGAAAATTGAACTCTTGGCTTTAGCTATAAACCTTCCTCTAGAATCTCTTGCTCTATGCATGTAATTTTTTTTTTTTTTTTTAAAGTTGGGCTAATAATTCTCTTTCTGATCTTCCAGGTCACACTAGGTTCAAGAAGAGAGCGTACTTAAGAAATTACTAAACCAATAACTCTCTTTTCTGATCCTCCAGATCACACTAGGTGCAAGAGGAGAGCATACTTCAAGAAGTTATCAAGTTTTCCCTTCTTTTATGATTTTTTTTTTTTTTTAAGAAATTGGCTACCTAGTTACACTTCCCCGGCAACGGCGCCAAAATGTTTGGTCAATTTAGTGTGTCCTAAATTGTTGCATTTAATTTGTCAATCCGGGAATCGTAAGCTGATGAAGTGCGGCGCACTATATGTGCAAGATAACCTATTTCTTAACTTTTTGTCGTTTTTGGTTTTCTAAGGTGAGATGGAAATTCTAAAATAAAAACAAGTATGGTTATATTTGTTCAAGGAAATGATATCCTCTATAATGATTTACCAACTTGAAACTGAAAAAGGAATTTGAAACTTATAATGACAAAACTTGAAAGGAAATGAAAATGTGCTGCTGAAATGAAAAGGGTGCTGCTAATCTAATAAATCAAAACAATAAACTATTGAGCATGAAACCAAACTATTCTTGCTGCTGTCTAATCACAAAAGAAACTATGCTTAAAGAAATCCAAAATTGCAACAAGTAAATCTAAATCAGATTACATCAACTTGTCTTCTGATCCCTCATCATTAGTCCAGCTATGATTTTCGGAAGTAACCATAAACAACTTGAGTAACTGATATCTAACTTGCAGAAAGTAAACTAATATCAAACCACGCATTCATAATTCAATCCCTCACCATCAGTCCAGCTGTGGCTTTCGGAGGTAACTGAAGATGTCATGCACAATTTAATATTTCTAACTTGCAGAAAGGAAACTAATATCAAACTACACATCCATAATTCAATCCCTCACCATCAGTCCAGCTGTGGCTTTCGGAGGCAGCTGAAGATGTTATGAGCAATTTAATATATCTAACTTGCAGAAAGGAAACTAATATCAAACTACACATCCATAATTCAATCCCTCACCATCACTGGGCACGTTGGCTTTCGGAGAGCAACTAAGTCCTCAATATGAAGCGATTTAATATATTTTAGAAGGATAAATTTGCGAAAGGGAACTGTGGAAACACTACATTTCATAATACAATCCCTCACCATACGATTGTTGTGGCTTTCGGAGAAACAACTTGAAGATGTTATAGGCGAGTTTAATATATCTAAATTGAACTGAAGAAAATGAGCAAAGCTGAATTAAACAAACGATGCGAAATTAAACGAAACTAAGAGAAAAAAAAATTAGCGATAGAACAATGTTAATTCCATGTCATTAGTAAAAAAGTTATGCAAATGCCCGGGCTGCCTATCTATAACCTGAAACAAGAACACTGATCAGTGATTAATAACATAAAACATGAAAGACAGAAGTAACATGGAAAGCATAAAAGATTATAAACATAAATGAAGCATATATACCATGAAAGATGTAGTGTATAAACATGTGAATGGATTATGGCACAATGAGCTTTAAAGAAATAAAACAAGAAATATACAATAATGCACAGAACCTTGGCAAGTGCAGGGGCCCTCTACGCCAGCCTTGGCAACAATCTTCAGGTACGAATTACGTTTGGAAACAGTCTTCTTATATTAATATGCAGTCATAACAGAAAGGTGATATTACGGCACAAGTGCAGTGTAATTACATTACAGAGAAGACTAATAAAAGATAATAGAGACTAACATCGTCTAATATCATATGCGTATGCAAACGCGTTATTTATAACAAAAGAAACATAACTAATTCCTAAAGTTTATGCTAATGGAGAACACGTAGACCATTACGTCCACGGATGTAGGATCATGGCCGTATTGAAAAGTAAATCTATGAGGAGTCGATGTTTGAATTTGGCTAAGGAGCCATGTACAGATGTTGATTTATCCTCCGCAATCCAGAAACGGCCATATGAACCTTCACGTGACACGAAACAGAGTCCTGTCACCGTAAGACTCTACGGTTGACTTCCATTTGGATGCCTTTGACCGCAGCTTCTTTAGATGAGTTTGCTCGAGCCAATAGGATACGAACCATGTCCACATCATTTCTTACTTTCCCATGTGGCTCGTTTTTCCTGTAGACACCTGTAACATAGAGTTTCACAAAATGGCTGCGGAAAGTTGCAGCAGCTGCGGAAAGTGGCAAGATTCCGCAGCTAAATGAACAAAATCTAAATCAAACAGCAGACACAAAAATATAGTTAAAAACCATGTTAGATGCTCTTTTGCAATTAATATACAATGATATTGACAATGTGGGGAGGTTCGAGGTGAGTGAAAAAGGTATAGAAAAGTGTATGGAAAAGATGCGATTTGAGACTCAACAATCATCAATAAAAGTAACATAATAACGAGAGCCACCAAAAGATGATACCTGAGCAGGTCCCCATACATATGTATGCACAAGCTCTAATTCTTCACTCTTCTTTTCTTTCCCAACTCTGAGAAATTTGACTCTATTCTGTTTTCCATAAATACAATTCTCATAGAAATCCAAATCAATATTCTTCAAACCCGACAACAAATTTCTTGAGTGAAGAATCTTCATCCCCTTCTTACTCATGTGTTTGAGCCTATGATTCCATAATGCTGCATCTTCTCCTTTGGAAGTTAAAGCATTAACAGAGTTAGATATACCATTGCATAAATACAATGTACCAACCTTTTTGCCTTTTGCTATTACCAGAGCTCCTTTGGTGACCTTCCAAGTTTTATCTATGAAAGTTGTGACAAAAACTTCACCGCCTAACTGCCTGTTGAAATCATATTTTTCTTCAGATATGGAACACGCGTTACCTCTAATAGCCATTGGTTTCCATTCTGTTGTTTTACAAGAAATTTACCCATTCCAACAATTTTACAGGGTTTATCATCACCCAAACGTACTTGTCCAAAATCTCCTTGAACATAGTCATGAAAATATTTCTTATCAGGTGTGGCATGGAATGAGGCCCCTGAATCTACCACCCAGGAATCAGTAACATTTTCGAAATAAAGAATCAAAGCATCTTGTAACACATCACCTGTCACATTTTCTTCATGATTTTTTTCTTGTTGTGCGTCTCCTTCTTTTCCCTTCCAAGATCTACAGTCTTTATTTAGGTGTCATTTCTTTCCACATTTCCAACACACTATCCCCGATATGGACTTGGATCTGCCTTTCCTTGATTTACTGCGATATGCTGAGCTCTTTCCTCTTTCCATTTTTCTTTCCGGGGACTCTGCACTCAAAGCATTACCCGATGTCTCACTGGAGCTTTTCTATCGCATTTCCTCACCAAGGATAGCACCAACAACATCATCAAAATTTAAAGTACTAGATCCAGAGAGAGAGTTACTAATGGCCATAACTAAACCATTCCAACTTTCTGGAAATGAGCACAAAATAACAGAGCCCTAACTTCATCATCAAAGTTTACCCCTATAGAACTTAACTGACTGGTAACTGTATTAAAATCATTTAAATGGTCTGCAATAGATCAACCTTCTGACATCTTCATATTAAATAAATGTTTCATAAGAAATACCTTGTTTGAGGCCAAGGGTTTTTCATATAGTTTCACTAACACTTTAATCAAACTCTATGTTGTTGTTTCCTTCAAAATACTGAAGGCTACCAATGCTGCGAGGCATAACCATACTATTCCAAGTTTCTTTCTATCGAGAATCTCCCATTCTGCGTCTGTCATAGTCATCGGCTTCTTTGTTTTTCCGCTCAATGGTAGGTACAGATCTTTTTGATACAAATAATTTTCCATCTGCATTTTCCACAACGGGTAGTTTTGGCCATTAAAATTCTTGACCCTAAACTTACCATCTTCCGCCATTGCTACCACTTGAACCAGGAACCCTTCTTTCTTGTGAGTTTATCAACCAAATAGACCTTCAACTCTGATACCAATTGTTAGAAAATTATATATTACAGAGCAATGCAACACATAAAATATGCAGAAAACACAAGCACACAAAACACATAAAACCAGAGAGACAAAGATATACGTGGTTCACCCAGTTTAGGCTACGTCCACCCTGAACAACCAATCCTTCCTTTCTATTATCCAGAAAAATGAAGAGACACAACCTACAATAGATCCACTGTAATATCCTCTATTCCTTCTCACAGTCTCCCTATCTGTTTTGCTCTTTGAGAATACACATATAATACGTAGTCGCGATACAATACCCTCATACAAGCGAGGGGTTTCCTTCTAGGGAAAAAAAACCTAAACTAAACATAACTTCTACTGTCAGATCATCCGCCTAATGAATGACCCAGATTGACTAGAAATTACTATACGTTTACAAAGCATTTTTACATTTGTTTTTAGCTTCAGGGGCGCTGCCCCTGAAACCCCCCGCCAGGGGGGGCTCCATAAAGTCGCAGGTGCCCCCTCCTAGACCCCTAGGAAACGTTTAATCATGGTTGGCGTTGCCAACCCATTAAGGTACAGGGGTCCAACATCATGATACAAAAGAAACAAGACAATCAGGCTCCACACCCAACAATCTCCCACTTGGAGACTGATTGTGGCAACTCCACCTATGCTTCATTTGCTGGAAAATGACTCCACTTTGGACCTGGCTGTTTCTCATCTTCATCATCATACTTGAAGACCAATTTAAACTGAGAATATTCTCAATTTCTCCCTGGTTACAACTTTTTTTATCATATCTGCAGGATTCTGGCTAGTGTGTATCTTTTCCAGCTTCAATTGTCCATCTTCCAATATTAACCGTATGAAATGGTACTTGAGCTGTATGTTTTTAGTCCCAGAATGAAATGCTGAGTTCTTCGCAAGATGAATGGAACATTGGCTATCATTGTAAAACGTGCCCATATCATACTTCTTACCCAATTCATCCATAAAGCTTTGTAACCAAACCATTTCTTTAGTAGCCTCTGTAGCAACAACATACTCTGCTTCTGTTGTTGAAAGTGCAACAACACTTCAAATTTTTGAAACCCAACTAAAAGCTATTCCACCTATAGTAAATACATATCTTGTAGTGCTCATCCTGTTATCTTTATACACCTTATATCTGCATCAACATGTTAGGGATCTGTAATTTATTAGCAAGATTGGCAGAGTCCAATTACAGAAACAACATCGTTTCAACCAACTTTGGGATTCTAGGATCTAGCCCTCCTGAATCCGGAGAGGGATCTCTCCAATGAGTGCAAAGATGGATTTGTCTTTGAAGTTTGGGGTAATGGTATTAGGCTAGTTATGAAGACCAAGGGTTTTGTTTGTTTTTGGATGGTTGAACATGATTACTGTTTGAGGTAAAAAGTCCCAAATGCAAAGAGGTTCAAAGGTGAGAAGTTGCAAGAAACCAGAATAAGCTTTGGCCAAGATGAAAGACAATTGCGAGTCTTAGTCCATTGGGCTATGGAGTCTTAAGAGGATTTAATTGAAACAATCAGGTTCGAGAGTGGTCTATGGGGCAAGTCATATATGCCTAAGGATCTCTTTAAGGTTGGATTTATGGAATGGAGTGATACATCAAGAAGGGGAAATAAACAGATGAAGAACGAAGAGCAGCCCAGGATCTGGTAAGTACTTTGAAACTAGCCAGCCTTTGACCAGGCACTTAAGAAAAACATAGAAGCAAACTAGGATCTGGTAAGTACTTCGAAACTAGCCAGCCTTTGATACACTTCCAATAGAAAACATATAAAAAACGAAGGGAAACTTGAAGGCAACCTTTGGAGTAGAAACTAGCGGGTCGGGCTCACCACAAATCCTCTCCTAGCTCTTCTTTACTTAGTTACTTTCGAGACAATCACAAAGATAACACAGAATGGCCTAAGATCTAGTAAGTACTTTGAAACTAGCCAGCTTTTAACACATTCTAAGGGAAACAATCAAACAGTGGTGCAGACAAAATTGGGACCAGGGCTAACCATATCTTCCTCAGTTCATCTTCACACAACATGTATTGATAGTAACATTCAAGAATAATATTCAGCTAAGACAATAAGATGAGGGAACGCTAGCATTCCTATGTTTAGACAGAATTAAATCATTCCTAAATAACGCAGTTGAAAGAAAACATTTAAATAAAGGTTTTTCAACCAGAGAAGGTCACTGATATACAGAAGTTCCTAACCTTGTTTAAACTGTTCTTTACAGAAGAATATGAAACATAATGAAAACATAAACAAAATAACCAGTTGCAATGAGAATAACATCACCGTCAACATAGACCAGGATCCCATAAATCAGCTTGTATTGATGCTCCAAACCGGTTACAATCTTCAAGTCCAGTGTTTTAATTCATCTTTCTTTCACAACCTAACTTATCTGTTACAAGAAGAGCTCCAAGAGCTAGTGAATCACTATTTACAATCAGAAGTCTTCAGCTCAGTTACATTACAATGTTCAGTAATTACATCAACTACCAACCCCTCACTCATCTTCTACTGAAGTATTTATAGAAGGATGAGGAGGTGAGATCTGATAAAAGATCTCAAATACAATTAATACAGAGTTAATGTCTTCTTGGCCTTTGGGGGGCTCAAAGAAGAAACTGTACAGGTGTTTCACTGTATTAATTGGTTTACACTTATGAATTAAGCTCGGTGGGAGATTTTGTTGACCTTTGAGGCTTTGTGTGATGCTAGGGTGACTCTACAGACATCCTTTCATTAAATTCCTGGCAGAAGTAACTCATCGGCTGCGTCGAGGCAAAATATCTGACCCTGCTCAATAAATTTTGTTCCTGATTGAATACTTTGAGGCACAGGTGGTGCTTTAGTCACTGGGAGGAATCAATTTGCCTCCATTTGTGGCGGTGGAGTGTTTTCCTGATAAAACACTTTAGGTTTTCCTTTAAATTGTGTTTTAATTTGGGAATTAGGCTTTTGATAACTGTCTTAGCCGTAATCCCTGCTAATCTGTCCATTAATTCTCTATTCTGGTTCATCCTGGTCTTCGACACTGATAATCTTCAACTGTGCCTATTTCATGGTTTTCTGGCTGTCGTTCCAGGCTGCGCAAGGTTTATAAGGCATCAATGCATGAGAAAACATCAATGAAATATGCATTTTAACCATACGGGTGATTTTCTTTGACGAATAAAAAACAGAAGGGTCATCACCCTCCTTCTCAGAATCTTCTTTGAAAACCACAAAAAATGATTTAAAACCCTCCATAATATGAAAACTTTATTAAAAAATCCTGCTTTTATAGGTTCAACTACATTGGAAAGCGCGGAGGGAGCGTGGCCGTTGGATGGCATCATCCAACGGTTGGGATTAATCTGGGAGATCATAGAATGGGCAGAAGAAAGATTAAGTCCGAGCCGTCAATCTGCAAAGATCGATGACCGCGATTAAAAGGGGTGGTTAGAGGAAAAGGATGAATCTGAGCCGTCGATTCGCGCTGAGATCAACGGTCGGGGATGATTGCGGGGGGTCCGGGTGTATGGAGGAAAAATATTGGGGGTATACCCCCACAGGGAAACTGCGCTATTGATCTGGATCAATTTGGACGGTCAAGATGGAATCAGGGGATGTTGAAATTCAAATGGAGGGAATCTGGGTGATTAATTTTGGACCGTCGATCTGTAGATCAGATTGACGGTAGAGATTTCGTTGCCATTGCACGGAAACCTGAGTTATTGCGTGGGCACCTTTGTTATCCATCGGACACCTTCGAAGAGCGATATTTGTTGGCTGAGTGGGCCCAGATCGGACGCGGAGATTGATTTCGCTGGGCATCCTAGTCCGAGCTATAATGCGCGATGGTCGACGGCTACACGGCGGTTTTCAAATCATACAAGGGACACGCGGCGGCAAGCGTATGGAATTGCTGCCGATTGGGAAAAAACTGCCTTCTGCTAAAGAGCGATACGATGGAAAGCACGCGGGTTTGGAAAACAACGCATGGATGGGGGGGGGGGTCCATAGGAATGGCGTGCTCCGCACTGTCCGATCTATGGAGCAGATAGACAGTGGAGGTTGCTCCACAAATTATACGGGCGGAAACTTTGGAAATGAATTAAAAACCCAAAAACACAAATTCATAAAGGTTTTTAATGTTTTGGGTGGAGAAAATATTGGAAAGGATAAATGCTCGTGAGGTTTAGCAGTTGGTTCTAGCACTCGAGCGCATGGGCGAAAAAGGGTTAGAGGCTTAGCCCAAGGGGGATTAAGCCCCATACATAAAAATATGTATTTTTCATGGTTTTTTTTTTAATGTTTTTTCAAAGGAAAAGAAGGTTGCGGTAAGGTTAAAAAGTGGGTTTTTAACCTTATAAAATGGATGTTATGAAAAGGAAAAAAGGAAGAATCATGAAATTGTGGGGTTTTCATGGGAAATGGAGGGACAGAAAAAGAGGTTAGTTTGGAAGAAAAGGAAGGGAAAAAATGGGTCTGTAGCAGTATTTGACTTTGGATTTTTGTAGGATTTCAAATGTTTTTAGGATGTAAACAGTAGAATGGGATCTGGACAGAGGCTATGATGCCTTCAAGAGTCTTCAAGAGCCAACAGTTTTTGATAGGGAAAAATTGTTCCTTGAAGGCTCAAAACAAATTTAGCCACCTTTGGTATAATCAAATTTTACAGGTGGCTAACAGTGGCTCCACTTGGGGATGGTGCCTTCTTGAAGGCATCAAGAATTCAGACTTGATCTCTCTGGGAGGCTGACTTGTGCCTGATCCATTATTTTCTCTGGGATGCTGACCATGTGCCTTATCCATTGGATTGCTCTTATTTTGCTGGATGATCTTGCTTTGCTCTGAAAAATAGCATCAGTTATGAAAGAATAATGGACTTCATCAATACAACTTTCTACCTACCCAATCCTACTTATCTAACATTTTTTCTTCATCAGAGTGCACTTGGATTGGCAAAATATTTTCACAACATTTTAGTCTTTTGAAAGCATAAAAACTAATCTAATTCTACTCCTTATTTCTCCCTAAACTCAGATTAAACAGTTGAGCTCAGATTTTTCTCTACCTAATCTACTGTCTGTTGGGATTAAACTGTCCAACAGAATTTCATTCTCTAAATTCTACAACAGAAATTTTTAAAAACAGTCAAGTCAAGATTAAGCTGTTTGACTTGCTGTGATCTATGGCATAAAAACAAGCTGCACATAGATTATTATTTGCAGAAAAATAAAAATAAAATGGAAGGCTTAAGATTTGAAAGTTTCTCATCATGGCCTTCTCTTTTCTTCACAGCTCTGTTTTTGCTTTATTTTTGAGTTGTCTTTGCTTTTCTTCTGGTTCAGATTTTGAGCAAATTAGAACCAGTTTTTCTCTTTTGTGACTCAAAAAATAAAATAGTTTTGAGTCATCTCCCTTTGGAAACTTTGGTTCAGATTTTGATTTTGTTTGAACCTTCAATTTCTAACCTAATCTATCTACTGATAAGCCAATATTGAACAGTTTGGCAAATCGAATTCACTATCCTATCAGCAGAAAATTTTAAAGCTAATTATTCAAGATTAAACAGTTTGACTAACTAGAAGTGTGTTTTTGAGGAGTGGCATTTGAACTTGCACACTTTCAGATTTTGTCTCTTCTTTTGGCATGGGGCTTTGCCTTTCTTGTTTTCATTTCTGCCCTCTTTTCTTTCTTTTTTTTTGTTTTTGTATTTCTTGATTTTTCATAACTTTGAATGCAATGGTGGATGGAATATTCATAATGGAAAAAGATAAAAGGCTTCAAAACATAAAATGGATCAAGAGAAGTAATGCTTAAGCATCCTGCCATTGACAGGACCCCCAAACAATTCTGTTCCATCCAGTTCCTGTAGGAAAAATGAATTATTACTCGCAACTGAATGAATAGAGTAAGGGCCAAGCCAGAGGTTGTCAAATTTTCCATGCTTGCCCTTTTCTTCCCTCCTTGAGTCCCACTTTAAAACTTTGTCCCCAATCTTGAAATTACTAGCCTTAGCTCTTCTGTCAAAAAGCTTTTTGATACTGTCCTGTTTGTGTAATGCTTTGTTATACGCTTCCTCCTGGTTTGCTGAAGATGAATGGTCTGATTTATTCTTTTCGTCATGTCATTTTCTTCAGTTTGAAATTCTTGAATCAACTTCATAACTGGTACACCAAGGCTATTTGGAAAAATTGCATCAGTACCATGCACAAGCTGGAAAGGTGACATACCAATAGATTTTTTCAAAGTTAATCTGACAGCCCAAAGTGCGTGGACCAGCTTTGTGTGCCAAGACTTTTTATTGTCTTCCAACAGTTTCTTGATTATGTTAACTAAGCTTTTGTTGGAAGATTTTGCAAGTCCATTACCTTGAGGGTAATAGGCCATGGAATGCCCCAATGTTATCTGATATCTATGACAGAAGTCAACCATCCTCTTTGATCCAAATGCTGCTGCATTATCAGTGATAATTTTGGTAGGACATCCAAATCTAGAGAGAATGTTAGTCTCCATAAATTTTATGATAACTGAATCATTGGCCTGCCTACAAGGAATGGCTTCTATCCACTTAGTGAAATAGTCTGTGGCAGTAAGAATCCACCTATGCTGGGCAGAATATGGTGGATGGATTTCTCCTATGAAGTCAAGTCCCCACTGTTGAAAAGGAGCTTCAACAGTGATTGGATGCAGTGGAAGGGGTAGCAATTTTCTCTTGCCTTCAGACAGTTGGCATTTATGGCAAGTAGTAGTCATCTTGTGTATATCGGGAAAAAGAGTAGGCCAATAGAAACCAACCCTCAAAACTTTGTTGGCTGTTGACTTCCAGTACAAATGACCCCCACACTCTCCTTCATGGAATTCCTGCTTAACCTTCTCTGCATCAAACTCAGGCAAACATTTAAGCAATATACCACTTGCATTTTTCCAATAAAGACATCTATCTATAATGCAATAGCTTACTGCTTTCAGCTTCAAGAACCTTGCCTTTGTTTTTTTCAAACCAGGAGGTGTATTTAAATTGAGAAAAACATAAACAATATCAGCATACCAAGGAGAATTCATAAAATGGTCTTCAACAATGGGAGTTGAGAATTCTTCTTGGTCATCTAAAGCATTAATCATATGAATATCAAGAACTTCACAATTTGATTCAGCCATTAATCTAGCTAGACCTTGGCCTTTGATGAGCTTAGTGGGTTTTATCTCTAAATCATATTCAAGAATAACAACAATCCACTTACCTCTCTTACCATCTAGGTCCTGTGTTAGAATGTCCTTAACAACTGAATTTGGGACAAAGGCAATGATATGAGAATGAAGGATGTATACCCTGAAGTCTTTTAAAGCCTTAACCAAAGCAAAAGCTTGCTTCTCCATGATGTTATACTTCAATGGGGCATCCCTCAATGCCTTACTAAAGAATGCAATGGGCTGCTCTTGTCCTTGTGGATTTTTCTGTAAAAGGACAACAGCTATGGTATGTTCTGATGCAAATGAGAAGATATAAAAATCCTTTGAAAAATCAGGACTTATGAGAACCGGTGTTTTGGTTAATGCTTGTTTCACTAGTTCAAAGGATGTCTTTGCTTCCAAGGTCCATTTTACCCCTTGCTCCTTCTTTAACATGTTTGTGATATTCCTAAGGAGCTTAGCCAAGTTGGGGATGAACCTTCTCAAAAATTTAATCTTTCCAATGAAAGATTGCAACTCTTTGATGTTTCGAGGATGAGAGATTTGCAATATGGCCTCAATCCTCTTTGGATCTATCTTTATACCCTCCTCAGAAATAATGTGCCCAAGAATTTTACCCTCTTGGAGACCAAAAAGTGTTTTCTTAGGGTTTAAAGATATCCCAAACTTTCTGCATTTCTCGAAAACTTTTCTTAAATGTTCTAAATGCTCTTCATCTGTTTTTGAAAACACAGTGACATCATCAAGATAGATAATGATGAAGAAGCCCAATTCTTCCGAGAATGCTATGTCCATGGCTCTCTGAAAGGTTGCTCCAGCATTCATTAGACCAAAAGGCATTTTCACATACATGAAAGTGCCCCATGGTGTAGTAAAAGTTGTCTTTAATTGATCAACAGGGTGAACTAAGATCTGATTATACCCTGAATAGCCATCAAGCAAAGAAATTCTTTTGGACCCTACCACCCTTTGTAAAATATGATCCATTTTTGGTAAAGGGTAGTTGTCTTTCAATGAAGCTTTGTTTAAATCTCTAAAATCTATACAAGCTTGATTTCTCCAGTCTTCTTCCTAACAAACACCATATTATACACCCATTCAGAATATCTAATAGGGACAATAATACCAGCATCATACATCTTCATGATTTCCTTCTTAACCAAAGGCATTGTTATTTGAGTCTCAAAAGTGTTTTTCATATTCATACATATTTCCATTATGTCATAACCATCTAGCCCTTATTTCATAGCCATCTGACCTAAAACCCTACATCAAATAACCATTTTTCATAAATATATAGGTTGGGATCCTTGTTTTCCAAAGTTATTTATTTTATGTATTTAAA
This sequence comes from Pinus albicaulis, assembly GCA_034641835.2. Classification (NCBI taxonomy): domain Eukaryota; kingdom Viridiplantae; phylum Streptophyta; class Pinopsida; order Pinales; family Pinaceae; genus Pinus; species Pinus albicaulis. Next base: position 371,584,615 of record CM076577.1, read on the forward strand.
GTGAATTTATGATTAGAAACTAGAAAATTAACATAGTTTCATATATCTATATATGTGTTGTGAGTTTTGTGACATGTGTAGGTCAAAAAGGAGACTTCTAGAAGACCCTTATGTGGCACTCTAAGGCCAAATTCGAATTTGGTTGGAGAAGATCATGGGATCATGAGAACATGTGTCTCACTTCCTTGTTGTATTGAAACTCTAAGAGGATATGTGTCTCACTTCCTTATTGTATTGAAACTCTAAGAGGATATGTGTCTCCTTTCTTAAGTTGTGTTGAAATTCTAGAAAGACATGTGTCTTATCATTTCCTATTTTGATTGTAACTCTAGAGTTGGAGGGAGAGATTCATGGACTCTCATTAATGAGATGACTCCTCATATTTTGTATAAATAGGAGAAGTTTTCTCCTATCATGGTTAATGAAGAAGTAATGAATAAGTAGGAGAAAATAGGAGTATTTTGTAACAAAGTTCAAGATGGAATGGGATGTAGATTTGTGAGATTTTCAATAAAGAAATTCAGTTCTTTGATGATGTTTTGATTACAACTTTAAGGAGCTGAAAGACTTCACCAAATTGGTAGCAGAGGGCCCCTGCTATCCAAGGAGGATTCTACATGCTTTCTAGATAAGTAGCTTTTAATTCATGTCTTGCATTATTTGTTTAACTAAAAGATCCTCATCATCTTACAATCATTCTTTTTCTTAAAATGCTCTTCCAAAATATCATAATTAGATGAAAAAGATTTGGTTGTATCATGTTGAGTATCTTAGTTGCCTTTACGTTTCTGAAGTTGAATTTGTAGTTGTTTTTATTAACTACTGTAGTTATACTCATTCTAACTCTTCCACAAGAAGAAGCTCTTCCAAAAGATTATAATGATGAATGGGAAATGGATATAGTATTGTAGGATTAGAAGTTGAATTCGTAGTTGCTTTTATTAGTTACTGTAGTTATACTCATTCTAACTCTTCCACAAGAAGAAGCTCTTCCAAAAGATTATAATGATGAATGGGAAATGGCTATAGTGTTGTAGGATTTAATTGTAATTTCTTTTTGTTCATTATCACAGTTACACTTGTTCTAAACACTCTTCCAAAAGAAGAAACTCTTCCAAAAGATCCTTATGATGTCCAAGGCATGACTGTGATCTTGAACGTTTTAGTTGTGTGTTTTCACTAAGTACCATCGTTGTTCTTGCTCTTAAACGCTTGTCCAAAATATCATAATGACGAGTGGGAGATGGCTATGATATCTTAGTTTTTCATTTCTTTCAGTCTTTATGCTTGCATTTGCACTCAATTACACAGTCAGGATTGTTCTAAAAACTCTTCCAAAAGAAGGAACTCTTCCAAAATACCAATCATGATAACAAACAGACTGTAGAATTCCATAGACTAGTTGCATGTTAATTCAGTTAGAGCACTCCGGAGGTAGATTACATAAAAACAATACGAAAAACACATACAACGAAGTAAGGAAGAGGTCACTTAAGCACATATAGTGCACCACACTTCATCAGTTTACTAGCCCTGGTTGATAATTTATGTTAGCAATTTAAGACGTTAAATTGACTACACATTTTGGCGCCGTTGCCGGGGAAGTGTAATTAGGAGACCTTATTTCTTACATCTAAATTTTTTTTTAATAATTCTTAAGTATGTTCTCCTCCTGCACTTCGTGTGATCTGGAGGATTAGAAAAAGGATTGTTATATAAAAAAAAAAATTAATTAATAATTTTTTTAGTATGCTCTCCTCCTGCACTTAGTGTGATCTGGAGGATCAGAAAAAGAATTATTATTTAAAAAAAAAAAAACAGGAGACAAAATAAAACTTCATCATTTCAATTGATTCAACAATTTAAAAAAAAAAAATTTGTTTTCATGAAAAACTTTGATTTCAATAAATTGTTTTGTTTAATGAATATATATGTGTATTTTTAAATTTTTGAAAATATAACATACATAATTTTATTAAACAAATCAATTAAAAAAAAAAAAAAATTAAATTGTTTTGTTACTAAGATATATATGTATATTTTTAAAATTTTTGAAAATATATATATAATTTTAATAACAAATCATTTAAAAAAAAATATTTTCAATAAATTGTTTTGTTTAGTAGAATGCATATGTATATTTTTAATTTTTCAAAATACAACATATGTCATTTTATTAACAAAAACAAATTTAAAAAAAAAAAAAAAATCATTTTGTTTAGTAAAATATACATGTGTATTTTTAATTTAAAATATATATAACATGTAATTTTATTAAAAAAAAAAAAAAAAAAAAAAAAAAAAACCAATAACAAATCAATAAACAAACAAACAAAAACAAAAAAACCAATGAAATGGCCATGGCATTTTGAAAAATTTTGAACAATAAAACAAAACCAAAGAAGTAGATCCAACCTTTGCAATTGTTAAACAAAATCTGCAATCAAAAGTTCCACAATGCCGCCCAGCACTCTACAAATCTGATGAAAATATGCTGGGATCGAATCCTGATAAGAAATCATAGAAATTTAGGAACAAGTCAGACTGCCCAAGAGAAACTGGAGAATATCTTTGTGCAGAATACTCGTGATAACCATTTCTCTGCAAATCTAAGAGATCATCAACATTGAAAAAGCATTGAATAAGAAAAGGAACTACCATCAAAACTCTCAGATTTAAATTCGTTGAGCAAGAAAAAGAAAAACAGAGAGGAAAGCCATAGGAAACGAAAATTTGCTCAGGTTCCAAAATTATGTTTTTATGATGCCAAGAAGCCAATCTGCACATCACCCTGTTTTCTGCCACCATCTTCAGATCATCTACCCGAAAACCAAGGTTTTGAGGGCTTCCAGGCTGAGCCAGACAGCAAATCTGAAGCAGAAAAGGAAGTGGTTCCAAAAAGTCGGCCTCGTGTTTATTTATCAAGGGAAGAAAGTAGTTGCGAGAAACACGCTGATGGGCCTCACAATTCTCATCAGACATCTCTTTTATCTGGCCAAAGCAATCGATCTTGTGGAAGCAAAGAGCACTCAGTTTCTTCGCTTGCACTTGGTAAGAAGAAAGGCAATAAGTGTGAGAATTCCGTTGGCATTAACAGGAATCGAAATTTCAAGAAAAGCCACATTGACATGCAAACTAGAATAGAGGAGAAAAAAAAAATTGTGAGAAAAGCAAAAGTGAGAACAGGAAGGCAACGAGAGAAATGGAGTCATAGGTCACGCATAAATTTTAGAACGGTCAAATTAAACATGATATGGAACAATTGAACAGATTGATTCTCAGAAATCTCACGGAACTAATGAGAAAAACGATGTTTGCCAGCGCATTCAGAAAACGCAATTGTTATTGACACGTTATTTTCAAACACGATTTCTGATCGATTGAGGATGAATTTTGAAAATCCACGACATGGGTTTTTTCGCCAACATGGTTAATTAGATAACCCAGAAATCGTTTTACAAAATTCGTGGCGGTCTGGGAGAATTTCTCGGTTCTTTGAAGGCCATTTTTGCTTGCCGCGTGAGAAAAAAAATGGTTTTGTACAGTGGAGAATTTCAGAACGACACTCTGAATTGATTATCCAGTTTCCCTGATTTCCAGGAAGTGGAATTAGAATAAAAGACGAATTCCATCAATTTGATTCAATCCACATTCAATACGATGGTTTGCATTTCTGGTTTTGAGCATAATGTTCACTGTGGGTGTGGTGGAATGCAGCGTCACATACAACCATAAGGCTCTGCTGATTAATGGGCAACGCAGAATTCTCACAGAATGGAATTTTGAAGCTGATTGATAGCTAACATGCTTATATACGTTTCCTTAGTTTGACATCAGGGGTTGTAATGCATTGTAAAATTTGATCAAAGTTATTTCAGCATATATGTGCTCAGCTTGGCTGAAGCATACAAGCGGAAGTTCTCTTCTGGTTTGAAGCATGAAAAACCTTATTAGAGCTGAATGAGGACATTCAAAGGAAAAGAAATTGGTCAATCCTGGTTTCAACCAAGGTGATAGGTTTGATGGACCAAGTTTTGTTTTCACGTGCTAACACTTGTGGTCAGCTGATATCCATTGGGTGATTTGTCTCTTAATTTCAATCGATTCAATTTTTTTATTTTTATTTTTATTTTTATTTTATTTTATTTTTATTTTTTTTTCATTTTAAAATAAAAAATAAAAAAATTGCATTTCTCTTTTTCAATTTTGTTTTGATTAAAAAAAAAAAAAAAAAAAAATTGTATTTTTCAATTGTTATTAAAAAAAAAAAAAAAAAAAAAGGCATTTCTGTTTTGATTTAAAAAAAAAAAAAATTAATAATTTTGAATCAATGAAATGAATAAGTTATTTGCTCACTTTTCTGAAAGTATTGATTAAATTTTGGACTGATGATGAAAGATGAATGGCTAACTTTTTATTCAAGATTTTTAGCTACAGAACCGTCGACATTCTGCAGCTAAAGTCCAATTCCGCAGCTGTTCTCCAATTCCGCAGCTCAAAAACCTCATTGTTCAAATCAGCCTAACTTTCTCATACAAAATCAGATTTTGATGATTCAAGTACCGTTGGAAAGGTCTCAACAAGATCTACACAGTGAGAAATCTATCATTAAAGTTTGAAATGGCAAAATTGCTGAAAAGAAGCAACAGTCAACTTGAGGCACTAATTCCAAAACAGGTATAAATTCTTTTGATTTTTCCTTTGAGAACTTGTTTCATTAATACAAATTCTTAGTTTTGTGTGTAAATATCATAACTAGAGAGATTGATCACCTCTCTCCTTTGATAATCTTACATTCCATTGCAGGAGAAGTATTAGTTTTTTTGCAGGTTCCAAGAGGAAGGACAAATGACTATAAGAAGATGGTGTCTCTCTAAGAGACAAATTTGTTTCATAAGAGGATGATCAGCAACAAAGAGGAAATATGCTGATGCAAAATCAGATCCAAACACTTGAAAAACTTTCAGATACTATTGTCTCCATCACATCCATACCTCATAATAAACTATTCACCTCATTTCACTTCATATTTTCCATTTACATTCACATCCACTTTCCATTTCTTTTTGTCCATTCATAACCCACAAATAAAAGCAAGAGGCTCATTCACATGCTTATTTCCCATTTCCATTTCTACTCTCCATTACCATCTTCCATTTTCATCTTCCATTTCTTGTCATTTTCATTCCGCAAATAAGCCCTGCTTCAATGCAAATTATTGAGTCCATAGTCCTTTGAGTCTAAGTTCTTTGTAAAAACACCTTGAGGCTTGCATGCCTTAATGGAAAGTTCTCATGTTGACAAACAATGGGAATACATTAATGTCTCTTGTTCGTCAGATCTTCTAGGTGACTTGACATCAGCAAAATCATTCGTACCTAGCAAGATGTGTTTGGGCATCTTGACTCTCATTGTCATCAATGGTGAGAGTTCTCGTGTTGACTAGTGGCATCCATTAATGGCCACTAAGTCAACAATTTCCTACTATGTTCGACATCAGAACATCTTTCACATAGTAGGAATTGTGCCAATGAGTTTTGAAGACATGAAGACTATTATTTTTAGCATTTTGGAGCAGATTTAGCAAGTTTTAGTAGGAGCAATAAAAAGTCATCTCATCTCTTTATCCATGACTCCTCTTGTTCAGCCACTTGAAGAAGAATATGATCAGAATTTTGCAGCCACCACACATACACAACTCATCCACATTTAAGGTAAGTGAAGGTATGTTGTTTTTTAATTTTTAGTCATGTAATTCATTAGAATGCTAAAATTGTAACTTTGGAAAAATTTCTCACTCCCTTTTTCACATTGTCATATCTTTAGTTGGGGGAAGGGACATCATTTCATATCCACATGTCATACATTATCACACATTTTCATTTCATTTCCATCCACATATACTTCCCAACCAACTATTGTTGCAACATGATCCAAAAGATTATATGCCTTGCAAATGATCAATTCATTGACGAAGTAATTGATTGTAAATGTTTTCATGAACTTTGATGCAACAAAGAAAATAAAGCATTGTTACACAAGAACCATTGCTCAAAAAGAATTGGTTGTCACACAAGAACCAACCATTAAAAAAAGGGTTGCAATCAAGTGTATTATACTTTGCCAAAAAGAAAATATCAAGAAGCAAAGTTTGGAACGAATTTATATGAGTCAAAGATCAACTCATGGACAAATGAATCATTGCAATAGTTGCATGAGGACATGCAAAAACTTCAGTTGGGGGGTATGTTGAGTCTCAAAAGTGTTTTCCATATTCATACATATTTCCATTATGTCATAACCATCTAACCCTTATTTCATAGCCATCTGACCTAAAGCCCTACATCAAATAACCATTTTTCATAAATATATGGGTTAGGATCCTTGTTTTCCAAAGTTATTTATTTTATGTATTTAAAGTGAATTTATTATTAGAAACTAGAAAATTAACATAGTTTCATATATCTATATATGTGTTGTGAGTTTTGTGACATGTGTAGGTCAAAAACGAGACTTCTAGAAGACCCTTATGTGGCACTCTAAGGCCAAATTCGAATTTGGTTGGAGAAGATCATGGGATCATGAGAACATGTGTCTCACTTCCTTGTTGTATTGAAACTCTAAGAGGATATGTGTCTCACTTCCTTGTTGTATTGAAAATCTAAGAGGATATGTGTCTCCTTTCTTAAGTTGTGTTGAAATTCTAGAAAGACATGTGTCTTATCATTTCCTATTTTGATTGTAACTCTAGAGTTGGAGGGAGAGATTTATGGACTCTCATTAATGAGATGAATCCTCATATTTTGTATAAATAGGAGAAGCTTTCTCCTATCATGGTTAATGAGGAAGTAAGGAAGAAGTAGGAGAAAATAGGAGTATTTTGTAACAAAGTTCAAGATGGAATGGGATGTAGATTTGTGAAATTTTCAATAAAGAAATTCAGTTCTTTGATGATGTTTTGATTACAACTTTAAGGAGCTGAAGGACTTCACCAAATTGGTAGCAGAGGGCCCATGCTATCCAAGGAGGCTTCTACATGCTTTCTAGATAAGTATCTTTTAATTCATGTCTTGCATTATTTGTTTAACTGAAAGATCTTCATCATCTTACAATCATTCCTTTTCTTAAAATGCTCTTCCAAAATATCATTATTAGATGAAAAAGATTTGGTTGTATCATGTTTGTTGAGTCTCAAAGTGTTTTCCATATTCATACATGTTCCATTATGTCATAACCATCTAGCCCTTATTTCATAGCCATCTGACCTAAAGCCCTACATCAAATAACCATTTTTCATAAATATATGGGTTAGGATCCTTGTTTTCCAAAGTTATTTATTTTATGTATTTAAAGTGAATTTATGATTAGAAACTAGAAAATTAACATAGTTTCATATATATATATATGTGTTGTGAGTTTTGTGACATGTGTAGATCAAAAAGGAGACTTCTAGAAGACCCTTATGTGGCACTCTAAGGCCAAATTCGAATTTAGTTGGAGAAGATCATGGGATCATGAGAACATGTGTCTCACTTCCTTGTTGTATTGAAACTCTAAGAGGATATGTGTCTCACTTCCTTGTTGTATTGAAACTCTAAGAGAATATGTGTCTCCTTTCTTAAGTTGTGTTGAAATTCTAGAAAGACATGTGTCTTATCATTTCCTATTTTGATTGTAACTCTAGAGTTGGAGGGAGAGATTCATGGACTCTCATTAATGAGATGACTCCTCATATTTTGTATAAATAGGAGAAGCTTTCTCCTATCATGGTTAATGAAGAAGTAATGAAGAAGTAGGAGAAAATATGAGTATTTTGTAACAAAGTTAAAGATGGAATGGGATGTAGATTTGTGAGATTTTCAATAGAGAAATTCAGTTCTTTGATGATGTTTTGATTACAACTTTAAGGAGCTGAAGGACTTCACCAAATTGGTAGCAGAGGGCCCCTGCTATCCAAGGAGGCTTCTACATGCTTTCTAGATAAGTAGTTTTTAATTCATGTCTTGCATTATTTGTTTAACTAAAAGATCCTCATCATCTTACAATCATTCTTTTTCTTAAAATGCTCTTCCAAAATATCATTATTAGATGAAAAAGATTTGGTTGTATCATGTTGAGTATCTTAGTTGCCTTTACATTTCTGAAGTTGAATTTGTAGTTGTTTTTATTAGTTACTATAGTTATACTCATTCTAACTCTTCCACAAGAAGAAGCTCTTCCAAAAGATTATAATGATGAATGGGAAATGGCTATAGTATTGTAGGATTAGAAGTTGAATTCGTAGTTGCTTTTATTAGTTACTATAGTTATACTCATTCTAACTCTTCCACAAGAAGAAGCTCTTCCAAAAGATTATAATGATGAATGGGAAATGACTATAGTGTTGTAGGATTTAATTGTAATTTCTTTTTGTTCACTATCACAGTTACACTTGTTCTAAACATTCTTCCAAAAGAAGAAACTCTTCCAAAAGATCCTTATGATGTCCAAGGCATGACTGTGATCTTGAACGTTTTAGTTGTGTGTTTTCACTAAGTACCATCGTTGTTCTTGCTCTTAAACGCTTGTCCAAAATATCATAATAACGAGTGGGAGATGGCTATGATATCTTAGTTTTTCATTGCTTTCAGTCTTTATGTTTGCATTTGCACTCAATTACACAGTCAGGATTGTTCTAAAAACTCTTCCAAAATACCAATCATGATGGACAAACAGACTGTAGAATTCCATAGACTAGTTGCATGTTAATTCAGTTAGAGCACTCCGGAGGTAGATTACATAAAAACAATACGAAAAACACATACAACGAAGTAAGGAAGAGGTCACTTAAGCACATATAGTGCACCACACTTCATCAGTTTACTAGCCCTAGTTGATAATTTATGTTAGCAATTTAGGACGCTAAATTGACTACACATTTTGGCGCCGTTGCCGGGGAAGTGTAATTAGGAGACCTTATTTCTTACATCTAAAAAAAAATTAATAATTCTTAAGTATGCTCTCCTCCTGCACTTTGTGTGATCTGGAGGATCAGAAAAAGGATTGTTATGTAAAAAAAAAATTAATAATTCTTGAGTATGCTCTCCTCCTGCACTTTGTGTGATCTGGAGGATCAGAAAAAGAATTGTTATGTGAAAAAAAAAAAAAAGGAGACAAAATAAAACTTCATCATTTCAATTGATTCAACAATTTAAAAAAAAAAATTGTTTTCATGAAAAACTTTGATTTCAATAAATTGTTTTGTTTAATGAATATATATGTGTATTTTTAAATTTTTAAAAATATAACATATATAATTAAACAAATCAATTATAAAAATAAAATGAAAAAAATAAAATAATTTTTTTTTGAATTGTTTTGTTTACTAAAATATATATGTATATTTTTAAAATTTTTGAAAATATATATATATAATTTTAATAACAAATCAATTAAAAAAAAAAAAAAAATCAATAAATCGTTTTTTTTAGTAAAATACATATGTATATTTTTAATTTTTGAAAATATAGTATGTGTAATTTTATTAACAAAAACAAATAAAATAAATAAATAATAAATAAATAAAAATCAATAAATCATTTTGTTTAGTAAAACATATATGTATATTTTTAATTCTTGAGAATATAACATATATAGTTTATTAACAAAACAAACCAATAACAAATCAATAAACAACCAAACAAAAACAAAAAAACCAATGAAATGGCCATGGCATTTTGAAAAATTTTGAACAATAAAACGAAACCAAAAAAGCAGATCTAACCTTTGCAATTGTTAAACAAAATCTGCAATCAAAAGTTCCACAATGCCGCCCAGCACTCTACAAATCTGATGAAAATATGCTGGGATCAAAGCCTGATAAGAAATCATAGAAATTTAGGAACAAGTCAGACTGCCCAAGAGAAACTGGAGAATATCTTTGTGCAGAATACTCGTGATAACCATTTCTCTCGTGATAACCATTTCTCTGCAAATCTAAGAGATCATCAACATTGAAAAAGCATTGAATAAGAAAAGGAACTACCATCAAAACTCTCAGATTTAAATTCGTTGAGCAAGAAAAAGAAAAACAGAGAGGAAAGCCATAGGAAACGAAAATTTGCTCAGGTTCCAAAATTATGTTTTTATGATGCCAAGAAGCCAATCTGCACATCACCCTGTTTTCTGCCACCATCTTCAGATCATCTACCCGAAAACCAAGGTTTTGAGGGCTTCCAGGCTGAGCCAGACAGCAAATCTGAAGCAGAAAAGGAAGTGGTTCCAAAAAGTCGGCCTCGTGTTTATTTATCAAGGGAAGAAAGTAGTTGCGAGAAACACGCTGATGGGCCTCACAATTCTCATCAGACATCTCTTTTATCTGGCCAAAGCAATCGATCTTGTGGAAGCAAAGAGCACTCAGTTTCTTCGCTTGCACTTGGTAAGAAGAAAGGCAATAAGTGTGAGAATTCCGTTGGCATTAACAGGAATCGAAATTTCAAGAAAAGCCACATTGACATGCAAACTAGAATAGAGGAGAAAAAAAAAATTGTGAGAAAAGCAAAAGTGAGAACAGGAAGGCAACGAGAGAAATGGAGTCATAGGTCACGCATAAATTTTAGAACGGTCAAATTAAACATGATATGGAACAATTGAACAGATTGATTCTCAGAAATCTCACGGAACTAATGAGAAAAACGATGTTTGCCAGCGCATTCAGAAAACGCAATTGTTATTGACACGTTATTTTCAAACACGATTTCTGATCGATTGAGGATGAATTTTGAAAATCCACGACATGGGTTTTTTCGCCAACATGGTTAATTAGATAACCCAGAAATCGTTTTACAAAATTCGTGGCGGTCTGGGAGAATTTCTCGGTTCTTTGAAGGCCATTTTTGCTTGCCGCGTGAGAAAAAAAATGGTTTTGTACAGTGGAGAATTTCAGAACGACACTCTGAATTGATTATCCAGTTTCCCTGATTTCCAGGAAGTGGAATTAGAATAAAAGACGAATTCCATCAATTTGATTCAATCCACATTCAATACGATGGTTTGCATTTCTGGTTTTGAGCATAATGTTCACTGTGGGTGTGGTGGAATGCAGCGTCACATACAACCATAAGGCTCTGCTGATTAATGGGCAACGCAGAATTCTCACAGAATGGAATTTTGAAGCTGATTGATAGCTAACATGCTTATATACGTTTCCTTAGTTTGACATCAGGCGTTGTAATGCCTTGTAAAATTTTTGGAAGAATTTGATCAAAGTTATTTCAGCATATATGTGCTCAGCTTATAGAAGAGTCACATTGGCTGAAGCATACAAGCGGAAGTTCTCTTCTGGTTTGAAGCATGAAAAACCTTATTAGAGCTGAATGAGGACATTCAAGGGAAAAGAAATTGGTCAATCCTGACTTCAACCAAGGTGATAGGTTTGATGGACCAAGTTTTGTTTTCACGTGCTAACACTTGTGGTCAGCTGATACCCATTGGGTGATTTGTCTCTTAATTTCAATCGATTCAATTTTTTTTTTTTTTTTTTTTTCATTAAAATATATATTTATATATATATATATATATATATATATATATATTGCATTTCTCTTTTTCCAATTTTGTTATTAAAAAAAATAAAATAATAATAATAAAAAAAAAAAAAAAAGCATTTCTCTTTTTCAATTTTGTTTTGATTAAAAAAAAAAAAAATGAATAATTTTGAATCAATGAAATGAATAAGTTATTTGCTCATTTTTTTTTTTCTGAAGATATTGATTAATTTTGGACTGATGATGAAATATGAATGGCTAATTTTTTTATTCAAGATTTTTAGTTATAGAAACCGTCGACATTCTGCAGCTAAAGTCCAATTCCGCAGCTGTTCTCCAATTCCGCAGCTGAAAAACCTCATTGTTCAAATCAGCCTAACTTTCTCATACAAAATCAGATTTTGATGATTCAAGTATCGTTGGAAAGGTCTCAACAAGATCTATACAATGAGAAATTCATCATTAGAGTTTGAAATGGTAAATCATGAAATAAATTGCTAAAAAGAAGCAACATTCAACTTGAGGCACTAATTCCAAAATAGGTATAAATTCTTTTGATTTTTCCTTTGAACTTGTTTCATTAATACAATTTCTTAGTTTTGTGTGTAAATATCATAACAAGAGAGATTGATCACCTCTCTCCTTTGATAATCTTACATTCTATTGCAGAAGAAGTATTAGTTTTTTTGCAGGTTCCAGGAGGAAAGACAAATAACTACAAGAGAATGGTGTCTCTCTAAGAGACCAATTTGTTTCATAAGAGGATGATCAACAACAAAGAGGAAATATGCTGATGTAAAATCAGATCCAAACATTTGAAAAACTTTCAGATACTATTGTCTCCATCACATCCATACCTCATAATAAACCATTCACCTCATTTCACTTCATATTTTCCATTTACATTCACATCCACTTTCCATTTCTTTTTGTCCATTCATAACCACAAATAAAAGCAAGAGGCTCATTCACATGCTTATTTCCCATTGCCATGTCTCATCCACATGCTTATTGCCCATTTCCATTTCTACTCTCCATTGCCATCTTCCATTTTCATTTTCCATTTCTTGTCATTTTCATTCAGCAAATAAGCCCTGCTTCAATGCAAACTATTGAGTCTATAGTCCTTTGAGTCTAAGTTCTTTGTAAAACACCTTGAGGCTTGCATGCCTTAATGGAAAGTTCTCATGCTGACAAACAATGGGAATACATTAATGTCTCTTGTTCGTTAGATCTTCTAGGTGACTCGACATCAGCAAAATCATTCGTACCTAGCAAGATGTGTTTGGGCATCTTGACTCTCATTGTCATCAATGGTGAGAGTTCTCGTGTTGACTAATGGCATCCATTAATGGCCACTAATTCAACAATTTCCTACTATGTTCGACATCAGAACATCTTTCACATAGTAGGAATTGTGCCAATGAGTTTTGAAGACATGAAGACTATTATTTTCAGCATTTTGGAGCAGATTCAGCCAGTTTTAGTAGGAGCAATAAAAAGTCATCTCATCTCTTTATCCATGACTCCTCTTGTTCAGCCACTTGAAGAAGAATATGATCAGAATTTTGCAGCCACCACACATACACAACTCATCCACATTTAAGGTAAGTGAATGTATGTTGTTTTCTAATTTTTAGTCATGTAATTCATTAGAATGTTAAAATTGTAACTTTGGAAAAATTCCTCACTCCCTTTTTCACATTGTCATATCTTTAGTTGGGGGAAGGGACATCATTTCATATCCACATGTCATACACTATCACACATTTTCATTTCGTTTCCACCCACATATACTTTCTAACCAACTATTGTTGCAACATGATCCAAAAGATTATATGCCTTGCAAATGATCAATTCATTGATGAAGTAATTGATTCTAAATGTTTTCATGAACTTTGATGCAACAAAGAAAATAAAGCATTGTTACACAAGAACCATTGCTCAAAAATAATTGGTTGTCACACAAGAACCAACCATTAAAAAAAGGTTGCAATCAAGTGTGTTATACTTTGCCAAAAAGAAAATATCAAGAAGCAAAGTTTGGAATGAATTTATATGAGTCAAAGATCAACTCATAGACAAATGAACCATTGCAATAGTTGCATGAGGACATGCAACAACTTCAGTTGGGGGGTATGTTGAGTCTCAAAAGTGTTTTCCATATTCATACATATTTCCATTATGTCATAACCATCTAGCCCTTATTTCGTAGCCATCTGACCTAAAGCCCTACATCAAATAACCATTTTTCATAAATATATGGGTTAGGATCCTTGTTTTCCAAAGTTATTTATTTTATGTATTTAAAGTGAATTTATGATTAGAAACTAGAAAATTAACATAGTTTCATATATCCATATATGTGTTGTGAGTTTTGTGACATGTGTAGGTCAAAAATGAGACTTCTAGAAGACCCTTATGTGGCACTCTAAGGCCAAATTCGAATTTGTTTGGAGAAGATCATGGGATCATGAGAACATGTGTCTCACTTCCTTGTTGTATTGAAACTCTAAGAGGATATGTGTCTCACTTCCTTGTTGTATTGAAACTCTAAGAGGATATGTGTCTCCTTTCTTAAGTTGTGTTGAAATTCTAGAAAGACATGTCTTATCATTTCCTATTTTGATTGTAACTCTAGAGTTGGAGGGAGAGATTCATGGACTCTCATTAATGAGATGACTCCTCATATTTTGTATAAATAGGAGAAGCTTTCTCCTATCATGGTTAATGAGGAAGTAAGGAAGAAGTAGGAGAAAATAGGAGTATTTTGTAACAAAGTTCAAGATGGAATGGGATGTAGATTTGTGAAATTTTCAATAAAGAAATTCAGTTCTTTGATGATGTTTTGATTACAACTTTAAGGAGCTGAAGGACTTCACCAAATTGGTAGCAGAGGGCCCCTGCTATCCAAGGAGGCTTCTACATGCTTTCTAGATAAGTAGCTTTTAATTCATGTCTTGCATTATTTGTTTAATTAAAAGACCCTCATCATCTTACAATCATTCTTTTTCTTAAAATGCTCTTCCAAAATATCATTACTAGATGAAAAAGATTTGGTTGTATCATGTTGAGTATCTTAGTTGCCTTTACGTTTCTGAAGTTGAATTTGTAGTTGTTTTTATTAACTACTGTAGTTATACTCATTCTAACTCTTCCACAAGAATAAGCTCTTCCAAAAGATTATAATGATGAATGAGAAATGGCTATAGTATTATAGGATTAGAAGTTGAATTCGTAGTTGTTTTTATTAGTTACTGTAGTTATACTCATTCTAACTCTTCCACAAGAAGAAGCTCTTCCAAAAGATTGTAATGATGAATGGGAAATGGAGTATCTTAGTTGCCTTTACGTTTCTGAAGTTGAATTTGTAATTGTTTTTATTAGTTACTATAGTTATACTCATTCTAACTCTTCCACAAGAAGAAGCTCTTCCAAAAGATTATAATGATGAATGGGAAATGGCTATAGTATTGTAGGATTAGAAGTTAAATTCGTAGTTGCTTTTATTAGTTACTATAGTTATACTCATTCTAACTCTTCCACAAGAAGAAGCTCTTCCAAAAGATTATAATGATGAATGGGAAATGGCTATAGTATTGTAGGATTAGAAGTTGAATTCGTAGTTTCTTTTATTAGTTACTATAGTTATACTCATTCTAACTCTTCCACAAGAAGAAGCTCTTCCAAAAGATTATAATGATGAATGGGAAATGGCTATAGTACTGTAGGATTTAGTTGTAGTTTTTGTTGTTCACTATCACAGTTACACTTGTTCTAATCACTCTTCCACAAGAAGAAACTCTTCCAAGAAATTCTTAAAAAGTTCAAGACATGACCGTGATAATGAATGATTTAGTTGTGTGTTTGTACTAAGTATCATCTCTGTTCTTGCTCTTAAACGCTTGCCCAAGACATCATAATGACGAGTAGGATATGGATATGATATCTTAGTTTTTCATTTGCTTTCAGTCCTTTATATTTGCATATGCATCCAATTACACAGTCAGAATTGTTCTAGCTCTTCCAAAAGAAGGAATTCTTCCAAAATACCAATCATGATGGACAAACAGACTGTAGAATTCCATAGACTAGTTGCATGTTAATTCAGTTAGAGCACTTCGGAAGTAGATTACATAAAAACAATACAAAAAAAACACATACAACGAAGTAAGGAAGAGGTCACTTAAGCACATATAGTGCACCACACTTCATCAGTTTACTAGCCCTGGTTGGGTTGTCCGTGTCTCGCGCAATCAGCTTATAGATATAGTCGACATTTTCCTCCTTGGGTACTGGCTCTATATAATGTTTACCTTCCGAAGTGTCTAAGGGTACGACTACCCTTGTGCCATTATTTTTGAACACCACGCTTCTTTTTTTTAAGTTAATGATACCACCCATGTTGATGGCCCAATCCAATCCTAGTAGCGCAGGGTAGGGGTCTGCATCCTCGATGATTTGAATGACTTCGAAGTCAGCCCAGACTTTTAATCCTACGATATCTACCATAATCCCCAAGAGCCTCCCCAACGGTACAATCTTTTGGTGAATAGCCATGCGTAGCTAGATCGTGGACCATTCTAGCTTTGGTTCACCCATGAGTTGCCAGGTTTGCTTAGGTAATATATTGGCGTCTAAGCCAAGGTCTAAGATAACCCGATCCATCTCGTAGTTGTCGATCTGGGCCGTCAACCACATCTCCCTCCCAGTGTGTTTCCGATACCTGTATAATTTGTGCACATCCTTAATATTGGGAGACATGGTGGCGCGTGTTGCACAATTATCTATTAAAGCATGTAGATTTTGCATTGCCTAGGGGTTGCGCAACAATCTCATACATGCCTGTAGGAAGGGTTTGACATCCTCAGCTGCCTTCAGATCCACAGGGCGTAGGGACATAGATGGCTCAGTTCCGAGGAAGTCCCTCCAAGCTTCCATAAATGTTTCCCTTGCTTTGTCCAGGTCCAGCCCTTCTTGTTTTCTAACTGCTTTTTGGATCAGCGGTTCAGTTTCAACCTTCTCCTCAATCCCCCTAGTAGCCAATCCATTGTGCGTAACAACATTTACACTTGGACCTTACCCCTTAGCTCAGTCTGAACCCTCTGCACCTTCTGCGTAGGTGGGAGCTGCTTCTCCTGTATTTTTTCTATGAAGGCTAGAAAATATTCAAGTATATGGTCCAACTGTCTGCAATACCTGCAAGACTGTCTTGTAGGGTTCGGGCAATCCCTCTCAAAATGCCCTGTGTCCCCACAATTATAGCAGATCAATTGGCCCTGATCCTAACCTGAACTTCAACTTCGGCTTCTGTCCTTGCTTCCGGAGGGGGAGCCATTCATGTCCACGGGAATTTTTGGTGAGGCAGGGTCTAACTGTACTTCAGGCACATTTCCCCGGCCTATCACTAAATTATGGATTCGACAGTTCTGCTCATCATGGCCCACTGACCAGCAGAACTGGCACCAGTGTTGCTTTTGTTCTGGGACGTTGGTGCCCAGACATGGATAGTGGTTGGTATCATGCAGCTTATCTAGGTGGCCATCCTCGTACCAGAACGTAGGTCCACTTGGGCCCCGTCGTCCTAGGCTAGGCCCCTTTGATCCCAGGTGCCTCATACTAGGTTCTCCTATTCGCGGGTGGCCTGGGCACAGATCCTTCATATGCCCTGATGCTCGCCATAGTTCTACGCCAGCTTCCCTTCCTTGTTCCTGTCGTAGGTCCTGAATCTCCAAGTGCATTGCCCCGAGCTGCACCTGGATCTGCTGTACTCCCAAGGAAGCATCTATCCTAGGTGTAGCTTCTAGTTTCATAGTGGCTTCTAAAGCGTTGTCTTGTGAGTCAAAATTCTAGTGACCCATAGGTCTACGTAGGTGAGGGAGTAGAATGGCGATGAACCATTCTGTATGTTATCTGTCATCATACTTAAATTCTCCTTCTCTGATAGCTTTCTTTAGGCATTGATCAACTTCCCACATGGACTTAGTTGTTCCTTGCTTGAAATATTTCACGTCTGCTACAATCTGAGAGTAGGGCTTAGGTTTCTAGAACTGTTGTCTCAGGGTGTCCTTAATATCTTGAATGGATGCACTCCCATTTTGAGATAGGTACCGCATATACCAATCCAGTGCTCTCTCTTCGAAGGCTAGGGACAATTGTGCTTTCTTCATAGTATCGCTTACCACACCCCGCGTAGTCCATACCGAGTCTTCCAAAAACCAAAAACAAGCCATGTCCTCATTGCCCACATCTTTAAAGGTAGGTAATTTTAAGCACACTGCCATGTCTCCTTCTAGCATTGTGCTTCTGTGCATATTGTAATTGATTCACCCGAACCTGTTCTTCCTCTTTGTCAGGCTTCCAATACCCTCTTGTCATTATCCGATACCTTCTCAAAATGCTCCAGGTCCTAGCAACGGAACCATTTTTTGGCTCGAGGGGTCCTAACCCAGGTTCGGAGTTCAAGGTTTGCAACAAACCCTTATACTACTGGCCCTTTTGGCAGTGACCTTCTTGCGCAAGTCAAAATCTCACCCGAAGTAATATCGGTGGGTGCTGGAACCAGGTTTCTACACCTTGAGAAAGGATAGGTAAGGCAAGCAGAGCTGCGTCCGGCTCTGTGATACCCAGATCACATCTTTCTGCGCAGGATCGATAGGTCTCTTTCACCATCCACGTGCGCTAGATCTATAATTATATACTTCTAAGAAAGTAGCACCATATAGCATAAAACAGAATAGAACAGATCCAGATACAACAAACACACTTACACATATCTTTTGTAGCTTGAATATAGAATGCTCATAATGCAGTGATTACCAATGATTCGCACAAACAATACACATAGATTAAGTTCTCAACAACCTTTCTTATTCATCAATTCATCAATCCCTTCTTATGATACCCATCCCAGTCTACGCACACAGCAACAGGGTCTGCACACAGCTGGACTCTGGATCTCCGCCCACACAGCTAGAAGGATTTCTTTCCCCAAAAACCCAAAAAGATATCTTAAACCACAGTTCGCATTAATAGCTCTTCATTGCCTACCTTACAATGCAAAATTTTCCTCTATTTATAATAATCTAGCCTAAACTTTCCTATGGTCCGAAAACCATGGTTTTTGGACCCCTGGTTTACCCTTTTGCCCATTACAATTCTTTCGGGGCTTTGACCCACCCCAAAACCCCTGCGCTAGACTAAATATAATCAAAAGTATTCAAAATTGGACCATTTTCGCAGCTCGTAGGAGACCCTATTCCAACAAGTGCCAAACACTCTCTCCTTAAACATAAAATCACCCTTGAACCTCATTTAAGCCTAGCCAATCCACCAATAGACCTTCATATTTGAACCTTTTCTTAAGGGTCCATCTTAGAGCACTTCTACGCCTCCTTCTTTTGTTGTAGAACATATTCATTTTGGAGTGTGATTAGTTCATTATTAGATGTGTCATTAAATACAGTAGTTAAGAAAAAGTAGATAGAATTTATTTATTCATTTGATTCAATATGTTTGCTCTAGATTAGCTAAATTTTTTTCAATTCAATTCATAAATCTAACTTATGAAAGCCACTTAGTGTGATTTCCTTTTTTGCGTTAGCATAAGTTTGAATTTATATTTCTTGCAAATAGCTAGATGAATCAGTGCGATCTAGAGTATTTTATTTCCTTGTTGATAGAATAACGGTCATGATTTTTTTCCAGTCTTAGATTACATTTGGAAGTGTGACAATATTCCTTTCCTGGAAGTAACCCTACGAGTAGCACCTCATTGTACAAGTTAGATGTGGATGGCATGAGTAGAACTCATTTTTTTGTGCATTTAGCGATGTCACCTCAAAGTTTGTATGAACCCCGGGTTGATAAAGTAAAGTTGGGTAGCCCCTAAGAGTTGCAGCACTCTTGGTGCAATACTAGGGCTCACTAATAATTTTATGAGATGATACGTGGAAGTGGATATGGTGGGATAAATATTTGGGTTGTTATGTAATATGGTGGGACATGGTATAACACCATATTTTTTATTTTGAAATTTTTATATTTGTGTACCATATCGCAACAAACTTGTGGGGAGGTTGGGATTTGATCCCTGATCTCTCCCAAACTATTATAAAATTATACCAGCATACCACAAGATGAATATTCATATTTCTATGAAGCAGAATGGTATTTATGCAAGCAGTGATAGACTGGCGAGACACCCAAACTTTGGAGAGAAATTCTAGGAAAACCAAGAAGCCTTTTTCAAATCTAAAAGTTTTCTATAGAATCTAGAGATAGAGAAAAACATAGCAATGCCAATTTTGATTGTAGCTAATGTATTTTAGTATGTACTTTTGATGTATTTTGAAAACTTGAATAAAAATTTCCACCCCATTAAAGACTAATCTCGTAGAGGTAGGATTGAAAATAATAAGACTCCATTATCAGCGTGTTGGTGTCACTTTTTCTTATGCCTTTGGTCATTTCTCTTTATTTGCAGTGATTTTCCTTAAAAGTTTTTATGTCATTTAAATTGAGCTTTAATCCATGGTGATTTTAAGTACATCCAAACACTTTTAAAAATCTAACAAGAAATTATCAATTTCGATCAAGATTTAAATTTGGTTGGTATCAGAGCGATTATTGCTAACTTTGTTTTTAAGTGTGCATGAACACTAGGTGAAGAAACATTTGTGAAAGTAGACATGGCTAAAGGCTTGAAATGGGGAAGGATACAGGATTTTGAGGACGTTAACCATAGTCATTAACTAGAAAATGTAATCGAAAATGATAATATGTTTGTAGATTTAGAGAATACATCATATGTACTAGCCACTCAAGATGAAATTTGGGATACCTCCTATACAGCAACCATGGAAGAAGATCAACAAGAATCTTCATCTGGTAGTAAGGTATGTGAGCTGTCAAGTGGAAGAATAAAAAAAAAGTTTTCACGACATTAATGTGATAGAGACAATCATCCCAGATATAATGAATTTAGTTTTTCAAGAATTCCTTTTTATTTTAGGAATATTGGTGATGTGAAAATTTTATAGAATGCAAAATCATGCAATATTTGTGGGTTATATAACCATTGCATTGCCAAGTGCTAGAAGAGAAGAGCTTTGTACAATAAAATGATAGCCATGAGGAAGGAGGTGCAGTATGAAGAAAGTATTCCTAGTTCTTGTGGCGAGATGAAATATCTGAAACGATTTTTTTCATATTGTAAGAAATATGACAATGAGAGAGAACATTGCTGGAAGCTACACCCTAAACAAAAACCTACAAAGTTCCAAGATCATAAAAGAGAGCAAAAGGGAAAGAAGGAAGTAGACCGAAAAACAAAGAAGAATCATGGATCTGAGTCCAAACTTGAGACTCATATTTTATCAATGGGGATCAATAATGAAATGTTCCCACTCATGTCTACAAAAGGGAGCAAAGCAGGTGATCTGAGCAAGAACGGGAGATGGTGGTAGAAACTAGATCTGACCATTCTATGCTTCTATAGATAGAACCTCTATGACATGAGGTTGTGTCTTGCAGACCTGGAAAGAAGGGTAAACATGCTGGTTTGTTTAAAATAGCATATTTTTTTTATTATCTCTATTAATGTGTTATACATGGGTTATGGTGAAAGAAATGGAAATAGAAAAATGTGGAAACATTCAAATAACTAACAATGTGTCTTTAGTTGTGATGATGGTTTTATGACTAACTGTTATAATACAGGTGCACAGGAAAAAATGGCTTGGTGATACAGTATAGGTGGAGGAACATTGTCTTCACATCAAAACCAAGTAAAGACTTTTGGTGGTCCAAAAGGTATTAGAGGGGAGGAATGATCAGAAATGATCAAGAAACAATCCAGATTGATCTAGAAGAGATTAATGCACAAAATTCAAAGTAATCATATTCAAGTGAAAGCATTGCCATCATGTAGAGATCAAAAAAACAATTCCAATATAGCTTGAATGGGAAAAATCTGACTTAGTATGAAGAAGTTGTGAAAAGTCAATTTTTTTAGGGAAAACTCCAAAAAGTCAAAGTCAACGGTCAACTCATGGTTTCGTGGTCAAGGTTCGGCGTCATGGTTACAGAGGTGAAAGTTAAAGTGGCCAATAGGAATGTGAAAACTGTCAAGTTAGATGACTTTTGGCCAATTTGTTAGTGCCATGTAGACCAAATGATAAAGCAACACATGGCCCAATCTTGGGCCACCATGTATTGTTATTTGGTTGTGTAAAATTTTGTTAGATCCACAAGGATCGAACATTGGACTTACAACTAAATATCTATATGAATTACCACTAAACCATGGCTTAGATTTATTTTTATGGTGTGAATCAATATTTCACTTTTATGTGTCACGTGATTTGGTGGGAGGTTGGTGGAGCCCACCAGAATTAGCAACCCTACCAACCCACATGTAATTTATCGATTCTGAAAATAATCCAACAAACATATCCAAACATCATAATAAGCACCACAAGAAATTCCAACAAAAAGTTTCATTAATGTTGATGTTTTATATATTAAATGTGCATAGCACATGGTTTATTATTATATGGTTGAATAATGTCTAGAGGTTGGGTTTTTTTAATTAACATGCGGTGGCTTATTTAATGTAGTGTGGAGGGATAAGGTTAAAGGATATGGTGAACGGATAAGGTTATCAAATGATATGTGGAAGTGGATATGATGGGATAAATATTTTGATGGTTATGTAATATGGCGGGATGGGATAAATATTTTGATGGTTATGTAATATGGCGGGATATGGTATAACACCATATCCTTTATTTTAAAATTTTTATATTTGTATACCATATCACAACAAATAAGAAGAGAGGTCGAGATTTTATGCGCTGACCTCTCCCAAACTATTATAAAATTGTACCAGAGCACCACAAGAGGAAAATTGGTATTTCTATGCAACAAATTTGTGTTTATGCACGCATTGAAAGACAAGCGTTACAACTAAACTTTGAAGAGACATTTTGGGAAAACCAGGAAGCATTTTTCAAATCTAGAAGTTGTTACAGGATCCAGAGACAGAGAATAACACAACAGAGTTATTAGTTTGGATTGTAGTTAAAACATTTTAATAGGTAATTTTAATGGATTTTGAAAACTTTGAATAAAAAATGTCTCACCGTTATATACTACGTTTAGAAAGGTAGGCTTGAAGATAGCCAAACTCCGTTATTGACATGTTGGTGTTATTTTTTACGGCATGTATTATACATTCTAAATCACACGTAGTTTTACTTCCAAATCTGTGTTATTCCTTTAGGTGTTGTTGCAGGGTCTTTTGGCACATCATTTGGAGGATTGGTTTTCAAGTGTTGGGTATCTACCCTTCACTTTGGATATCCATTGGAGGAGATATATTTCTTGTTCATATCAGAACAGATTTTAATACTTCTGAATATTTGAATATTTTTGTAGATCTGCAAACTTAGATCTCATATCGACTTCATGTACATGGTGTAATGTTGAAAACCCCAAGGGGATTTTGAGGAGAAGCCTATATAATGTATGGATATGTTATAGATCTGACATTTCATGCACTTATTTTCTCTAGATCTAATTTGTAATCTATAGCATGTTGTGGTCAGTAAAATAATGTTGTAAAGCAATTTCCAGTCTATATACATGGTTGCAACACCTTTTTTGAGGATTTTCTTCTATTGGAGACATGTATTTCCTGTTATGCATCTCATGGGCCATCTTGTATAACTATTTTTTTGCTGTAAATACATTTGAAAGGTCTCCATATTGGCCTCCTGCTTTTTCTTTGATGATCTGCGTTATTTTCCTTCAAATCTGCATTCTATTGCTGCATTCCCCATTTGGGATTATTACAGTGGTATCAAAGCATCATCTTGGCACACCTTATGCTTTCTAAGAAGCCAATATGTCTTATAAAGAATAAGAACCTTTTAATGACAAAGAGAAGAGGTATCTAAAGAGAATACAGAAGAAGAAATTTGATTACACAAATGACAATGAAGAAAAGGGTAAAACCCTTGTATCTGGAAGTGAAGAAAAAGAAAAGGATATTCCTAAGATCCTTCTTAGAGCCATGCAAGATCTTGCTAGAGAGATCAAAGATATGAGAATGGAAAGAATCAAATAATCCCCTAAAGGATTTCATCTTGGAGAAGGATCTGGCATGTCTCATCACTGGAATGATCAACCAGTGCATCAGCCACAAGTTTCCCAACGCTTTACCATGTCTACCTTTTTGGCTATGGTAAATGAAGAGTTCCAAGAGCATGAATCCATTGAAGACTATTTTGAAGAATATGAGTCTCAAAATCAAGTATTCAGATATCACATGATTTTTCAGGATTTTTGTCACATAAATGACAAAAGAAGTGCAGGACATCATCATAGAGGTGCTAGATTCATTCAGAATCATGATCGACACCACACTATGGGAAGATTCTTTTTACCAAACTTTGATGGGTCATCCAAGTGTTCCTACAAATATTGGGTAGAAAAACTTGACATCTAATTTCGGTCGAACAAGGTTCCAGAGATGGAGGCTATCACGATTGCAGCGTTGCACTTTGAAGGTGAAGCACATGATTAGTGGTTCCATGGCTTGTCTACATTGGGTCATTCCTATGTGACTACTTATTTAGAGTTAACTAGAAGGCTGGTGGAAGGATTTTATAAAAGAGATCTAGAGGCATCATTCATGAGCCTTGCAAAGTTGAAACAATCAGGTAATACAAAATCTTACATTTCTGAATTTTTAAGGTTATCTATTATGGTTCCTGATTTGTTTGTAGCAAGAACAGTGTACATGTTCATCGATGGTTTAGATGAACCTCTTCATGGGCTGGTTAAATCTACCAAGCCCACTACCCTACATGATGCTATTGAAAGGGCTAGAGACCTTCAGGATTCTTTTCCAAAAGCAAAGGCAAGCTGATAGTGGCTCCTAAGCCATGGGGGGAAAGGAAGAAAAATTTGCTCCCTCAAACGGCTACCATACAAGAAGCCTATTGATGATGAATTCCAGAGAGATCTAAGAAGAAGGAAGCTTTTATTCAATTGCTAAGAATCATGGGCACCTGCACATAGGTGTGCTGCTAGAAAAGCACATTACATAGAGGTCTTATCAGATTATGATGAGAAAGAAGAAGATGAACCAAGAAGAGATCATAGCACTGACACTGCAGGAGGAGATCCAATACCATCAGGAGATGGGAATGGAGAATTTGCTCCTATTGGAGGGGCTCTTGCATATTTGAAGGAGTACCTAAGTAGTTGACCTTAAGAGTTCAAGGTTCCATCTTGAATCAGAGAGTTTCTGTTCTGATTGACAGTGAGGCTACCCACAATTTCATTAATTCCCAACTAGTGCAAAGGAGGGCAATACCCATTGATTCTTTTGAGGGATTCTCTGTTTCGGTCCTAGGAGATAGAACAATGCAATGCATGCATTATGTCCCATCACTTCCAGTCACCATGGGGACTTATACATTGATTGATCACTTCTTTTTGGTTGACATGCCTGACACCAATGTGATTTTGGGTGTTCAATGGCTGATTACATTGGGAAAAGTCACCACTTATTGGGAGGCTTTGAAAATGGAATGGATGGACAAGAAGAGTGGTGAAACTAAAATGATCAAAGGCATGCATACATATCCCTCACAAACCACTTCCACACAAAGAACAAATATGGAATTGCGTAGTGGAAGCAAGGACCTCACAATCCCATCTATCATGCTCATGAGATTACTGCATGGGAAAATTTTACCTAGTGGCAAACCACCTGGGAGGCCACTTGATTCATATTTTGTGGGAGATATCTCACAACATGATGCTCCAAGCTTAGATCCAATAGGGATGGGAGAATTGGAAGACAATGATAAAACGCTGGGAGTCTTCGGTAGGCTCAAGGAGGATGAATATCTTCTCCCAACATCATCAATACCCACTCTCATTTTTTATTCTGTGCTGTGGGAGGAGAAGAAGGGAAGGAATGAAATTCCAGCATACACCTCTGGCATGGGAGATGTGAAGGAGGAGAGAAGCCACATGAAAGAAATTTTAGTTAATACATCATCAACACTGTCATTGTTGGGGAGTCTAGATGCATATTGGAAATCCCAACTCTTGGTGGATTATCCCAGGGATCTTCACACTTGCATGATACTTGATGACCAACTTCATGAAGAGGGATATTTAGTCCAAGAGGGAGTCATCTATCATCATGGTAGGATCTTCTTGTCTAGAGCCTCCAAGATCAAGGAGAAGTTGGTACAAAGAGTCTATGAAGAGTTATGTTTCAGCCACAAATATTCCATGAAGATCTACAACATCATCATGAGGAGTTTTGAATGGGAAGGCTTTGAAGGAGAACTACATCAAGTTTTTCAAGAATTCATGAACCATGTGGAGTTGGGACAACTACATGACTATATGAAAGATTTATTTCAGCCATCTCTTTCTTCTTTTGAGAGAGGAGATAGATCTATGCACCACTCCATTTGTATGAGGATGATTGTTGGTGAAGAGAATACTCATGTAAATCATGTTTTATTTTCTGATTTTATGTATTATTTCACCATTTTTATGTAGGCCATGAATCCAAGGAGGAGTATTGTATCTTATAAACTTCATGGCCAACTTTGGGCCATAAAAATTTCTGAACTTGGCCACTCCCTTGGTGGACAAAGGGAGATCTTGTCTCATGATGGGTGCATTCCTAAGGCACCAAATATATATCACACTTTCAGCCGTAGTGAGATGACATGGGCAGAAAGTAAGTGGTGGGAAAACCACTTACCACATCTTGATTTGATGCAGGTAGGAGATGCACTATGCTGGTTCCACATATGGGACTATGACCCACCTCCATACGCACAAATTTATGTTTGTTTGTATGTAGTTTTACTCTCATACATTGATGATGTAATTTTACTTTTTATGGGAATGTATGGAGGGAGGATGAGAGGTATGTATGTACCCTATGGGATGGAGACTCTATATGTGTCTTATTCTACATGTTTCAGGGAGAGCATTGGGTAAGCCATGTTTTTTTCATTTGAGTTATTGTCTCCTTATGGGAGGGACTATTTACATCTCATGAGAACTTTGGAGGAAAAATTCATGCAGGGTTGGATTGGTAAACACCTAGCTTATGGAGGAATATTATCACATGATGGTGTCACCTATGGAGGAGGAGAAGAGTTGCAACACTCACCTTATCAGTTTCTTGAGGATAAGAAACATTTGGGAGGGGAGGACTGTAATATTCACAATTAGTCATGAGCTAATTGGAATATTCATTTTTGTTTTATTTCTTTGTTTGAAGAATAAAAGTCTAGAGGAGGTCCATAATACTCCTAAATCATGAATAAATATATGCCAAATGTAAAAAGGATAAATCTTGAATGTTAAATCAAGCACCCTTAGGTTTGAAAAGGGGTTGGACATTTTGATTAGGTCAACCTTGACCAAATCTACACCGCTATCTTGGAGGAGTGGCCATCAAAGTGGCACATTTTAGTTTTAGATGGAGATGCTTTGTGTGAAAGGAGTGACCTCAATGGAAGTGGTGTAGGGTTTAAAATATCTTAAATTATAAAAGGAAGATGATGGTAGCATGAGAGGGTTGTTGATGATATTGGATTTCTGAATATATTATTTGTTTAGACATATATCATTCTCTTGTTGTTTAGCTGAGAATAATGTTGTTTAGCATTGAGTGTTCTTGATCAGGAATCCCACCTCTTTCCTTGAGAGGCCTCTTGGAAGAGTTTGCATTGTATTCTCCACTATTTGGCTGTATTCCAAGCTTCTTCTTTCAACTACAATGCAGATCCTATTGAGGGTTTTTTTGTCTTTGCAATCTGCAACAAGTGGAGGCTAGATCTCTTCAGATCTAGACTATTTCAGTGCTCCTTTTCAGTGGAGAAGACATATACTTCATTTGGAGGAGAGTATTGGATGTATTGAGCTTCATTTTTAGATCTTGGAATGTGTCCAACCACATTCTAAACCCTACAATGCAATTTTACTTCCAGATCTGCGTTATTCTTGTAGGTGTTGTTGCAGGGTCTTTTGGCACATTATTTGGAGGATTCATTTTCAAGTGTTAGGTATCTTCCCTTCACTTTGGAGATCGATTGGAGGAGATATATTTCTTTTTGATATCAGATTATATATGAATACTTCTAAATATCTGAATATTTCTGCAGATCTGCAAACTTAGATCTCAGATCTACTTCATGTACATCGTGTAATGCTAAAAACCCCAAGGGGATTTTGAAGAGGATCCTATATAGTGTATGGATATGTTATAGATCTAAAATTTCATGCATTTATTTGCTATAGATATAATGTGTAATATAAAACATGTTGCAATCAATAAAATAACACTGTAAAGCAATTTCCAGTCTATATACATGGTTGCAGCACCTCTTTTTGAGGATTTTCTTCTATTGGAGACTTGTATTTCCTGTTTTGCATCTCATGGGCCATCTTGTACAACTATTTTGTTGCTATAAATAAATTTGAAAGGTATCCATATTGGCCTCCTACTTTGTCTTTGATGATTTACATTATTTCTCTGCAAATCTACATTCTATTGTTGGATTCCCCATTTGGGAATATTACAGGTCTTTAGTTTCAGTGTGTTTCTCTCAACATTTAGTCATCCTTTATGAGCATGTAAATTAATTTTTTATTTCTAGCAAGCCTTGATAACATTAGAAGAATATAGTTTCAGACTTTAATCTTGAATTCCTTGTTCTTTCATATTTAAGTTTACGATTGGAGTTTGGTAATTTAATGTTGGAAATACAGATATAATTTTTTCCCAACACTTACAAAAATCATTTATGCTACCAGATTTGGTTTTCATACCCCCTAGACAAAACTCACAATATGTCCGTAAATGTCTCTTGAATTGAGTTGCAAGTCGCCATAAAATTCAAACCAAATCAAATGGTAAAAACATCAATTCCCTTAGGCCCTTGAATCTAGGTTACACATAGGTACATCTACCCATGACTCCTGGTAAAAATATTATTTATTTCAGGATATTCAAATCTATTGTTTGTTCATTAAATATCAATGCAAAATTTCCACAAAGGATTGGATTTTGAAAAACACTTGCTCATGGAATCATGGGTAGTGTGCTCGCATGGGCCTTAGAAAAATTAAAATTTATAATCTTATGAAACTTGTTCCTACTTGTCATTTTGGTTTTGACACCCATAAAAAAAATTCATAAAATGTCCCTAAATCACTATTGGAAGAAATTTGCAACCCACTAGAAATTAATATTGTGAATTGGATAGGAAAAGCATCACTTTTACTAGACCCTTAGCACTAGGATACAGGTAGGGGATACCAACCCCATGACTCCATAGGTAGGAAATTGATGTATTTGATGATCTTCAGATTTGGGGTTTGAACGCATGGGCCTTCAATAAACATAAATGAACAAACCAACAAAACTCTATTATGCTACTTAATTTGAATTTTATACCCCTAGAAAAAATTCACTACATGTCACCAAGTGGCTCTCGTAAGCGAAATGCAAGTCACCATAAACTTATAATTGATACTTCTATCAAAAAACCATTATTTCCATTGTACTCTTGGCACTATGCTATAGCTAGGATTACCCCCCTCCTAGGACACCATGGGAAAAATATTGATTTATTTGAGGATATTAAGATTTGTGGGTTTTTTCAGTAAATATCAAAGTAAATTTTTCAGAAGGATTTGAATTTTAGAAAATGATTTCTTGAGCGATTGTGTGTAGTGTTCTCAAATGAGCATTTTCCAAAAAAAATTCCAAAGATTATGGAACTCATTTGTATAGCTCAATTTATTTTTTATATCCATAGACAAAATTCACAATATGTCCCTAAAGTTATCTATAAAGCAAGATGCAACTAGCCATAAAATGTGAATTGGGAGCACCATAAATTTTGTAGACTCATGAAATTGGGTTGTCTAGACCCACCCTCCTCATAGGATTCTAAAGGCTAAAATATAATTTAGTGAGAATATTTGGAGCCATGGTTTGTTTAGTAAATGAAAATGTGATTTTTTCACAAGGGGTGGATTTTATAAAAGACTTTAAATACTATCACTTATGTTAATTTTATTTTTTATACCCATGGAAAATTTTTATAACAACTAGGGACCAATGGGAGAGGGTGCCTAAGGAACCCTCCTAGGATCCCTTTTTCAAAATCATAAAAGGGTGTATTTTTTGTAACTTCTTATAAAGTGATTTACAGTTATACATTAATGACTATATTTGAGAATGTATTAAGAGAAATACACTATTAGAGGGTAGGGATGAAAACTATAAGACTCCCCATATCTAATCCCAATGAATTGTCTTACATGTATTTGGGTATATATTGAAAAATATATCTAGTGCATCACAATATATGTTTATGATGTGAATGAATATGTAATGCGAAAGATAGATATTTAGTAAAATTGTTTAGCTTCCCAATATAATGGGGGCATTATTTATGATTTCAAATATGGTTCTAAATATTTTAATCAAATGGAAATAACATTGGTGATATTTGTTACATAGTTAGAGGAGAACCATCTTGCATGAGGACACCTGAATAATAAACCGTGTAAGAGGAACATTTTGACTAATAACTTCTTAAATATTTCACCATATTAGAGATGTGTGGTTGATTCTAAGGATCATTCTTGGAAGGTGTTTCACTTGTATGGAATTATGTCCTTATTATTCTAGCATCCCTTACTTAGTGTATATATTAGGAAGGATAGAGTTGTTTTATATTTGTCGTTATTTTACTCTACGCATTGTATTGTCTTGTAGACATATTGCATGGATAAATATATTAGGATTGTGAGGAAAACCTAGTAGTATTACATTAAAGTGCATGAGAAAACCTTGAATAAGAAAAGGGGAGAGATATAAGTCTTGTATATTTCATGGAGATATTTCTTTTGTGTGAATTTTAGCTTTTCTCATGTGATGGTAAGGCTTATGCCATGCATGTACACCCTAGATAAGAAAATGGATTTTGTGTGATTTATCATGATGACTATGATGAGTCTTATTGTAAAAATATATTATCTAACCTAATATAAGACATGGATAGGGGAACTAACACCTTGAACGATTTTAAAACCTTTATTTAATGAAATGCAAGGCTATGGAAGGACCATGATGAGATGGAATTGATGAGTCTTTAGCATGGGGTAATGCCTTTCTTAAAGAACAAGTTGGTTAGTTTATATTTCACGATGTTCCATGGAGTTGTTGATACTTATGTTGATTTAATAGTTTAAGACCAAGGATGTGAGTATGAAAACCCTAGGATTAACAAGTGTGTGCAGAGACTAGGACTACAATTGTCCTTCCATCCTATTATGTCATGAAATATGGTTAGGATTCATAAACATTAATGAAAATAACAATGATAGTGTCAATTCCATAAATGATAAAGTTCGGATGAAGCCACATAAGGTCTTGTTGGTGTTTAAACTAGCCTATTATGGATCTTTGATGATGGCTAGGATTTTTAATATTTTTTGTTGCTAGAGTTTGGACAGCTAGATATTGCAACAATTTTATGAAAATTTTGTTCGCATGTATTTAATTTATTCTATACACGTATAAATTAGTGCGATATCAAAAATTTTGTGATGGAAAATTTTATTTTTCTTCTTGCATTTCCCTTAGGATAAATTAATTTATAATATTTATCATTCACTTAATTTGATATAACATAGTGTTATGTGGGATTTATGATTACGAACAAAAGTATCTCCCCAGGTCTAGTGGATAACCTAGAACAATAGAGAGACAATAAGCCCAATACTTTCCTTAAAGTAAATATATTGGGAGATGAATCCTACCTATAATCCATCGTATGATTCGCTCCTTCTATAGCTTGAATGTTCCAATCCTAGTTGTTATTGGAAAAATTAGAACCTACACACTCAAGCAACACAAGAAAAAAAAGTATGGGATATATGAAAAATCATCTATGTACTTTAATAAATATATCAAAATGGTATTAAAATACATGAACTAACAACATTATCTATAGGGGAAAAAATAAATAGTTGCATTAATGAAAAATGTAGTGAATTACAAACATAAATAGATGTTGATCTTCTAGAAGAGTTAATCCAATATGACTTGCTATTTCTTTAGAAAAAATTGCACCTCCAATCACCCTAAATACATGAAATGATGTTTGTCACAACAACAACATAAGGGTAAGATCACTCTCCAAAATGAAACCTCCTACATATGGAAGGCTGTAAATATATAAAGGAGTGTGGTAAGTTGGGAATCTTCTTATAAAATTACCAATCTAAGGTTTTATATCCACCTTTGATGGGGATATGGGATGAAAGGAGAAGCTATGGAAATTTCAATGTAATTTAGGATGAAATATGAATGTTTTATCTGGGTTAAATGGTTACAACTGATCGTAGAAGATTCTATAAATGGATTCTTTGATATCCTCTCTCTTTTTCTCGAATTTATAGAACCAACGCATGTGAAAATTGGAGAAACATGTAGGTGATAAAAAAACGAGGCACAATGGAGAAACATATAGGTCAACGTAGTCCAACAAGAGGCGATGGATAATTGGTCCTAAAAATGGCTGAGATGATGCATTTTCAGGTAGAAACTCCGGGGAATAAAAGAGGCATGCTTAGGGCTTTATGGAATGATGATGACAAGGGGGGAAAGGATGTTTATTAATCTCGTTAGGTGGCCTATTGACCAGGTGTGACAAAATGGAATATAACATATTTCCCCCTAAATAACTAAGTAATAAATGATTACTAATGACCAAATTATTTTACCTTATCATAAGTCGGGTTCAAGAAAAACCAAAAAGATTCATCTATTACAATACATTTATATCATGACATGTTTTTCATGAAGTAGGTATATTGATACTCAATAGATAACCTAGCATCACATGTACAGTTATCAAAAGATGCATCCACAGATGAAAAGTTGTGGACCAATGACTGGATGAATGTCTATATGGTAATTTCCATCATACATTGTGATCTCTATATAACTCCTAAAATCACAACATTTTATATAATTTACAGGACTAACCAATGTACGAGTATATCCATTTGAATCGATGAGATGAGGTCAAATATGGTAGACATCACCTAATTACCGACTGATGATTTAAGTCACTAACAGATGCGATAGAAACCACCAATGATGTTAACGACTCTCAAGGTACTATAGTACAATACGTATGGTGTGGATAAATGAGTTGATGTCAAACACCACACAGATCCTTTCGGTTGAAGGCCAATGATGTAAACATGTCGTCGAGAGAGAGGAAAGTTTCCATTGATGTATGAAAGAACCAAGGTACGAAAGGGTTGTTTCTAAGTCAACTTCCTGGATAATGTGCCAATGTTGACTGGAATCAACTCGTCGTTGGAGGGCCTTGATCTATCCCCCATCAATGACATGAAACAGGTATCATGACTTAGAAAAAATGATGTTGATACAGAACTGGATTAGGAAAGGAAAACATGGAATGAAGGTTTGATAGTATTGTAACTGAATGACTTGTCTTGAACACATCGTCGATAGTCAATGTAGTTCACATCATTGATCCAAAATCGAAATGGAGGCTCTAAAAAGGTATGATGAACCAAAATAAAATATTACCCAACCCAATAGGTAGAGAGATTAAGTGGAAGAGTGTAGTGTTCAAGAGAAACTCGCTTCCATTACAAAATGGAGTACCTCGTTTTCCCAATTTCCCTAACAATATTGGTCAATACCTCTTTATTTTTTAACAATCTCAATAAGGATAACATGTGATTGATCTATAATTTCATACTTTAGATGGATCCCTCCAATTATATTTAACGAACCCTAAGAATAAGTGGCTCTACCTTGACATGTTCAACAATTCCATCGTTATTTGATGTTTTAACGAGTCCAATGAAGGTAAAATTCAACATAGTTTTCATATTTAGAGAGTTTGAAAAAGAGGCGAAAAGAAAACTGTAGATGTCGCTTTTCATAGATAGTCTCTCGAGTCTGAAAATGTAGCTAACAATACTCCGAGAACCTCTTAGCCATGATCGACTAAGGGATTCCTTTTTCATAAATAGTTTATCTCAGTTTGGAAAAGGGTTAAACTTATACTAGGTAGGCGTCTTTTCATTTACTTTAACTAGTTCAAAAAGACAAGTGCTCGATAATATTTTCATAATTTGGTACTCCAAAAAGAGCTTAAAGAGGACTACAAGGGGTTCTTTTTTATTAGGTTTACAGTGCCCGAAAAAAGAGATAAAAGTATTCTCTTTGGTCAAAATAAGATGTTCAAAGCACGATAAAAATCTGTTAACGATTGTCAACCTGCTCAAAACATCATAAAAAGTATTAAAGATACATATTCCATAGTAAAAATGAAAAATATCTAGCTCATAACATCAAATATGAATAAAATAATGTAAGAAATGATCATAAATACTCAAAATGACTATTCATTTTCACCATTTCACATTTACCTTCAACACTAGGAGTTTTGAGCACTTTTTCCGTCGATCTTTTACAGTTGATTGAGGCCAATCCGGTGTCTCGTTTCGAGTGCCTTCACTTCCAGGTAGGATATAAAACCCTTCTCTTTCTTTTCATGGTCCATTTTTTTGATTTAATCCAATTTGATTCAGGTTTTAAGGGCCCTGGTGTTCAAAAAACACACCATAATACCAAAAAACCCCTAGAGAATTGAAATATGCATTGCACCTAAGCATACTAACACTAATGGGAGAGGTGAAACGCTCTGTCATGCACTACTAGAGTGCGTTGGGTGTAAACTGTAAGTTTTTTGATCAATTTTACCTCAAATTTTGTCAATTTGTTTGCTTGAAAAGGAACCTAATAAATCATTTTTTGATGTTTGATGTGTTCATTAACACACAATGGTATTCATGTGGAAGGAAATAGAACATGAATAACAATTTCTAAATGCGACAAATGATCCTACTACCATCTGGGCACTGAAAATTTGTGGATTCTAAAACTATTTTGGCTTGGTGCTATGAGACAATAGATAGAACTGTTGAAATATATTGTTCATACATGGGATGTTCAAGCACAAGCATTTAGGTTTTTGGAACTTATTATCAATATAAATGTAAAATATATCTACTTTCTGATAGGTTTATCAAGGAGGGGTGCCCCCATGTCTCTCCTAGGTGGGAGAAGTGGTGGGTAATATTGAAATATTATATCGCTACCTATTGTAGACCTCGAGCCCAACCAATTAGGGATGGAAATATCAATAGAAAATATGTAACAATTTACCTTTGATAACATTCTTTTCATTATCGTGATATTGGCAGGTAGCTCAACACTTCATGTAGCAAGTATATCATATATGAAATATGGGGTGGATTGTTTAGAGACAATAGTATTCAACTGTAGTGAGGGATTTTTGGTCAATATGAAGGAACAATTGACTAAAGAAAGAGAGGGGAAGTTAAATAAATTTGGATATGGTTCGATCTTGGTTTCTTTTTTGCAAGAGTAGGTGCCACTACTTTAGCCTCAACAAATTACACTCGGACCTATCGAGACGAGGGCCCCATGAATGGGGATGGGGATAGATCATATGTCCTAACATGCAGGTCCATCGACAATCAGCTTTTGACCAACTTTATTTGTATGGTTGTGTAGACAATTCATTATGATCAATGATTGTCCTTACACAGGGATATATTTTCATGACGACCCCAAGCTCGTGCTTCTTCAGGGTGAACAATGTGGTGCTTAAGGTAAAATTCAACCGCTTAATTTTGTGAAAGTTCTACAATTTTTTTTTTTGTTTTTTTTTTTTAATGTTTCTGAGACTAAACTCTTGATGTTTTCCTACTGATATTAGACTATTTTGACCTATCGGTCCTTCATATCTCCTTCATGCAGAGGGATAAAAACATGAGGAGGTAGTGGTACCAGTACAATTCGTTGCAGTAGGACAGGATGAACTATGAGATCTTGAGGTATCTTAGATACTATCAAAGGTGGAGTGCCACATGGAGGGGCTGACACATAGAATTTATGAGATTGTGGTTGACTAGATTCGTTTGCAACTTCAGTGACACACTATCAAAGTGCCTAGTTGTATTGGTTGATCACTACAGAGGATAGCCCATGCCGTGTCATTCTATCATGAGCTCCTTTGATTTGTCTACTTATATATTTGCATATAGTTTTTTATATGGGTGATGTAGCCATATGTGTCTCATGGAAAAAAAATGTAAAACAAAAATAGATATATATACATATTTTTAGTGTTTCCTAATTCCTATTATGCTTTCAATATGATTTGAAGTGGATTGAAACTTATTTACATTAGTTTCATATGTTTATCGAAAATTTATTTACCTAGGGCATCTGCCAATGTGTTTATATATCTATAAAAATATGTTCATATCGTATGAAATCGAAATTTATTTCTAGAAGACATACTCTCAACACCATGCGAAGGATGGTGGGGCTTGTAATTTAATAGACATCAAGAATTTGTAGTACTATGAGTTGTGAGTCAATCCTTATGAATAAACGACAGATTCTCCAAATCCTCTATGATCATAACGTCCATGCTAAACATGTGAAATAATATTAGATATTAGCTCAACCATTGTGCTATAATCAAAAGTGTTGTTACTAGAGCGACCAATTCAAATCCAGCACATACTCACTATCTTTCCATTCGGAGCAAAGATAACCCATTTTTTGGAATATATGTTCTGATTATTATGACTAGCGCCATCAACTTAACCAATATATCATTCTAGAGAAGTTGAAATGTGCACACCAAACATAAATGGGATAAACAAAACCATGTGAAACTATGAAAAGACACATTGAAAACACACTCAATACACCTATAGACAATGTGTACACAATATACTGTGCATGAGATCAAGCATATTATTTTTTGAGGTACAACCCATTTCTAGGTTGGGCCAATGAAAATCCATAAAAATATACTAACCCATAAGCCCCTTATGCAAGGACTCACTTGAAAATATATGGAACCAACCAATTAGGTTGGAACATTCCTCGACCTAACTTATTGGCTACCTGGTCATATAAGAGAACAAGGTCTCCTTCTGAGAAGACATGAGACTTGACATTTTTGTCATATTGCACCTTCATGGGTATTTTATGAGTTTTATTAGCTAAAGCAGCATCATGTCGAGTTTCATCCAAATGAGTCATATGTAAAAGGTTTTCCTCCTCTATGGAAGTGGTAGGAAGAAGTTCAATAGCTAGTTTTAATGATGGAATTTCAGATTTGATGGGAAGGATTTCTTCAGACCATAGACAAACCAGAAGGGTGTAAATCCCATATCAGTACTAACTGAGGCTTGGTATTCCCACAAGGCAGTGTAACAAAGTAAGTTTCAGTCCGATTTATGAACCCCTACCTTATGTTCAAGAATAATCTTAAGTAATTTTTTAATAAACTCAACTTGTCCATTAGCTTAAGGATAGTAGGGAGTGGAATTTTCAAGCTAAAGTTCCAAATTAGCATCTAGTTAGGTCATCATATGATTCCATAAATTCTTTCTTTGATTCGTAATTATTGCTTGTGGAAAACTAAACCAAGCAACAACATGATTGAAGAAAAAATATGCAATCGTTTCTCCAATGTTGTTAAATGTAGGCATCGCCTCAGCCCATTTAGTAGAGTAATATACAACAACAATCATATAACCATGCACCCCAGCTGAGTGAGGGTTACATGTCAAGAAGTTGATACCCCATTTCACAACAGGACCAACGACAATAATGAGATGCAATGGTGCGGGAGGAGCATGGATATTATGATCGTAGATCTGGCATGCAAGAGAGTTCCAGATAACGAGAATGTAGTGGTGAAAGATAGTAGGCCAAAAGTAACTAGAGTGCAATATCTTTTGCGTGATAACATAAATAGATATATGTCTGCCACATGGCCTTGAGTGGCATTCATTAAGGAATTTCTCGGCCTCCTCAAGAGTGATGCATTTCTGTAAAAATCTATAAATACCAAGACGATGAAAGGTATCGTCGATGATAATGTTATTATAGGATTGGTATCGAATAATTCGCTACTCAGAGTGAGAGGTATTAAACGAGAAATTTTGGGTCTAGAGATAGATCAGAAAATATCCATACCACGGGTTAGATGACAAAATTATAAATAATGACTCGTGAGGGATAGAATCTTCAGATGTAGATTCAGAATCAGGGGAAGGAAGGTCGCATATTAGTTTGGTGAAAATTAGGAATTTATTCAACTTGGACTTGATGAAATCCAGGCTGAACTCTTACAGAATAATGATCCACTTAGATTATTTTTCCCCCATTAATTGATGTGAAAATATATATGTCATAGGGTTGCAACCCAAAACAACATTAGTTTTATGAAGAAATATGTTACGGTGAAACCTTTGGATGGCCTGAACGACTTCCAAAGCCAACTTTTCTACATGGTTATACTTGATTTTAGTATCGTTAAGGTTCTAACTAATATAGTAAATGGGATGTTCAGTCCCTATATTGTCTTCCTGGACAAATACCATTTCTATAGTAAAAATGGAAGCAATCAGATACAAGAAATAGGTGCATTGGTAATGAGGGGGGTATAAAAGATATGCATGAACCAATAAATATTTGATGGCATCAAACACTTTCTATGTAGCGTATTCCCAATGTAAGGGGACCTATTTTTTTAGTAAGTGAGTGAATCCTTTCTTCAACTTAGTGTAATTAAGGACGAACCTTCACAGGAAGTTCACTTTCCCTTGGAGTCATTGTAGTTCAAAGAGAGAAGAAGGTTCAATAAAATAAACGATTATGTGTACATTCAAAGGATGAATCTGAATTCCTTATTTTGAAATGAAAAAACCTAGAATTCGACTAGAACTACAGGGGCCTTTGTTTTGGGAAAACTATTTTTCACTTGCAGACAATCGGTTGTAGGAAGATCGAGTGGCAGTGAATGTTATGGAAGAAGGAGAGATGTTGTGGGTGGCAGAGAAGGAACAGGCAGGTGGCGGAGTGCAAAAGAAGCAAAAACACAAATGGCAAGGACAAGTGATAGCGAACAATTAGGAAGACTCCTAGAGGTAGAGCCAACTGCGAAAGAGAACAGGAAATGCTGGAGCACAGCAGAACAATTGAGCGAAGAAAATATGAAGATTGATAGTTCAAGTCAGTGGAGATAGATAAGCGAAATAAAAGAGAACTTTCCAGATGAGCTTGGTAGGGAATAGGTTGAGTTTTTATGGTCACATAGAGCCCTGCGGAGTCAGAGATGTAGTGGGTTGTTTATACTAAACTCTACAAAGTCTGATATGTATTGTGGTTATAATATCATATAATATATTGAAGTTATGTTGTGGACCTACTAATTTGTATGTTGAATAGTTCGGATATATGATGTATGACAGGTGATTTCAAAATTTTTGATAGCCTTACTAGATGATTGTTAAATGATAATTTATTTCCTCATTAATATGCAATGAGTTTGTTTTGCATAACCATAATTTATAGATATCTGTTAGCAATTCTCTTCTATAATATAGTTCTAGCTATTTTATCTTAGTAAGGCCACAACATGCCTCAGGTGAGACTCCCTGCTCTTTTTGCGTAGGGTGAAAATGTCAGCGTTGTCCTAGACTACAATGAACTCTTGTTGGCCCTGAGCCTGAACCTCATTCTTTCCCAGAAGTCACCCTTTTTCGCCAACAAGGACTAACAAAAAAACACATTTTTTTTGGATTAGATCGAATGCTATAATGTCTAAAACATAGGAAAATGGCCCTAATATGCATCGGCTAATCATTCCAATGTTTAGAATGAGAAGGGAGATCATCCAAATAGGGTTACATGATGTGTTTAATATTATGAAGATTGTAATCAATAGCATGTTGAAACATGGCCCAAATGTTCTTTAATCTGAATGGGAGCTTCCGATAGGAAAAAGTACCCCAGGGAAAAATAGATGCAGTCTTAGCTTGGTCCACTGGGAGAATGTTGATTTGATTATAGCCTAGCAATCCATCCATAAATAAATAAATATTGCAGCCAGTGCAATCATAAAAAAATTGGTCAATAAACAAGGTCGGATAATTGTCCTTTGGACAAGCATGATATACATCGCGATAATTGACACATACTCGGATTTTACCATGTTCCCTCATGACAGGTACAATATTTGATACCAAAACAGTTAAGGGAATGGGGCATATGAAACGAACCCAGATAAACTTTTCAACTTCAACCTTTATCCAAAAAACCTTCTTGGGATGGACCGAATGGAGGCACTGATAGATGGGTTTGGCATCGTGATATGTCTTAAACTTGTGCACTACTATATTGGGGTCGATACCTGGAATTTCTTCATAAGTCCAAGAAAATACATCTCAAAACTCACAAAATAGGGATTTATATATCTTCATCTCATATGGAGAATAATATGATCCAATGTATATATTTTCAAAAATACTTGGCTTAATAAATATATAGAGAGGTATCACTTCTTTGATATTCAAAATTTCCTTTTTAGAATTGATCTCATGAATGGAAACAAAATTCATAGAAGGCTCAAAAAAACTAGGTAAGTATACATGACTTAGATTATCCTCAATGGAATATAGTAAGGAGGAACGATGCCGATGTTCATCCCATGGCTCGTCATCCATGATGCTCTCATAATTAGAGAATATGTGAGAAAAAGGATCAAGTGACGCATAATAATCTAGTGATATATCTACCCAATTAATCGAAGAGAAAGTATAATCCACACAAGCTAAATAGATGGCTTCGTAATCTAGCTCAATGGGGCTAAGTGACATTTGGTCGTAAAAACTTTGGATGATAGCTTAATCAAGGAAAATCTAGGGATCGACTGGGATAGTGGAGGATCATATCATATTGATATAAGCGACCAAATATTAGATGTTAGGAAGGAGAGGAGGAGGGAGTGAAATGCTTCCCATAAGTGAATAATCCTTCAAAAATCCAACTATGACATGCTGATAGGAGTGTATAGTTTCACATAAAAGAGGGGCACTTCTAGTAATGTGAGAATTGGAGGTGAAAAGGTGAGTTGGTCTATGGCTACAATATCTCCTTTCTAAGGAGAGTTGATAATATGGAAGTAAGTCCAAATGATGGAAGCCATGGCATAAACCCATGTATGTCCCAATAGAAGATTATAATTGAGAGGTCCATCAATAACTTCAACTTTGAAGGAGACGTTTCTTCCCCCCTAATTCTACTTGTAGGGATTTCAAAATTCCACAAGGTTTATACATTCTTCCATCAAACGTTTTCAATTTGGTGTTTGATTGAATCAACTAAGTTGAACGAATCA
This sequence comes from Pinus albicaulis, assembly GCA_034641835.2. Classification (NCBI taxonomy): domain Eukaryota; kingdom Viridiplantae; phylum Streptophyta; class Pinopsida; order Pinales; family Pinaceae; genus Pinus; species Pinus albicaulis. The sequence continues at coordinate 371,625,551 of CM076577.1, forward strand.
CGTTCCAGCAACAAATGGAAATAATGTAGGTCAAGGCTCCCTCGTCAACCATAGAGAGATGGATGTTATTACCATGGAAAATGACCCAAATTACAAAAGGCAGTTGAGTCAAAAGTCCATGGGTATATTTTTCATGAGAGAAAATCGCTAGGTTGGAATCTAATGGATCCACACATCCAATAGCTGAAAGAAAGGCCTTCTTTTGGGCAGGATAGTTTTCAACACCTCAAGAGTTGAAATAGATGATGGAGACCAAGACAAGTTTTCAACTACATTATAATTTTGAGAATCTCCTGAACGGAGGTTAAAAGAAAATTTATGAATAACGCCTTTCAAAGGTTTGAAACTCAATTCCATAGGAATCAGAGGTGGATTATGATCTGTTGAAGGTGACGCTAAACTGGCAGGATGATAAGTAGTTTGACCATTCAGTGGATTCACATTACCATATTCCTTGTTATGAGTGTAAAACATAACATCAAATTTCAGTTTTTAGGAGGAAAGCATCAAAACCATGTTAGAGTAAAAACGGTCCTAGGAAACCATGTGATTCTCATGATTGGGAAATGGGTCACTCAGCACAATGGGAGAAGTGGAATATTTAAGAAACTGATTCACTTCAGTGTAGTGTGCGCAATCATGTATAAAGTAATCATCATTTCAAATCAAGCATGGGTATCGAGACTTTCATTTCTCATCAGAGGACTGATTTGTTTGTTTATCCTGCAGTGACGAGTGTTTCTTCTTCTTAACTTTTCCTTTCTTCTTGCTTCCAAGTTATTTTTGAGAATTTATTTTATCAAATGAAATGAAATTTATCTTAGAAGAAAAGCCACAGGAGGATGGGATTGAGGGTTTTGAGAATATGCAGTAAGAGCAACCTCTGATGGTTTACTCGTTGACTGCGAACTAGCATAACCAATCATGCCATCAATGACATGAGATTTTTTACCAAGTGGAGGAGGAATAATATTAGAAGGTCTAAGAGCATTTGGTATCTTATCATAGAGCATGCTTGATTGGGTATAAACAAGGTACAAATATTGTGCACGAGAAATAAATTTCTCTTCGGTTACGACTCCACCTTTAGCCACATATTATATTATAGGAAATCATAGATATTTTTTGAACCATGATTCTAGCAATTGATCAAGAACATAATTTTTAACCAACTGATACTGGCACCTCTACAAATGAATGTGAGCTGAGATGTGAGTGGAATTTGATTGTTTGAATTTGGTCAATTCTTTGAAGTTGGTCAATAGTTTCATCCCACATTCATATCTGATGGGAAACTAGAATTTGTGAGGAAGGTGGTGGAAAAAGAGTTGTAATCATGAAACAAAGCTCTATGTAACTCAATGTACCATTTACTTGTGGTACCCATAAGCATTCGTTCGAAAATATGAAGTTGAATGGAATTATTGTTAAGGGAGTTCAAACAACACAATATATGGTATGTCATAACGTGCATTGAAGGGTTTTATCCTCGATTCCCATTGAGTTTTCAAATGTCGGAATGAAATTTAGTAGGAATTATTGGCCACCAAGGAAAGTGAGAAGTTGGTTCATTACTGATTCAAGTTAAGTATGGGAATTAGAGAGTAGCCACAAAAGGTAACTCTCGGTTAAATTATGGAGGATGGTGGCTTAGATATGAAGGAATTGCTTGAGAAACATGCAATTTCATTCCCAGATAAGGAGGGTTCTGATAAAAAGGAACCTGAGTACTAACATAAGGAGGATTATGATAAACATCATACCAAAAGCCATGTTTTGTAGCCCTAGAATGACCAAAAAGCTACTGGAATGGTTGTGTTTGGAATTTTTAGCCTTGAAAAGGAAACTAGGAAATACCTTGACATGGTTTTTAATGTTTCCCTGTGGGATTTTCCATTGTCCCATAGTAAGGTGGGTTTGATTGGGATTATGCCATACTATGAACATTTTTTCATATAGAAACTGAAGGAGTACCATGTCCAAGTACGTGAGAATTTAATGTACCAAATACTAGCTACGTAAGTGGGACCTTGGAAGTACCTAATACCGATGGAAAAGGTTGTGATGCAATGCCAACCTATGAAGGTTTCCTCACATGTATTTGAGATTACTGAGGTATAGATGGATGGATAGGAATTTTAGAGAAAGATGGTACAGTTTGAGTATTCAACAATCTGTCTTAAAATGAACTAGGTTGAATTTGAAAAGTAGGTTTCCAAACACTAGTAGCCATTCCAGGATAAGGAGGACTATAATAAGCCTGATTACCATTTTTTGGTATACCAATAATAAGTTTCCCCCTGCCAAAGGAGGAAGGGATGACGAAGTAAACTGCGATCTAGATGGAGGGTTCCCAACATAAGGTGAGTTAGGTTGTTGAAGGTAACCTTTTTGACTAACATAAGGGCCAATTTGCTACTAAATTGTAGGTGTAGCTAGAGGAGGACGATAAGATAGTATGGTATTCATAAGAAAATAACTAGATGTTATTCCTTAAATAGATTACATGGAAGAGGTATAAGTATTGGAATCCAAAACAGAAAAGATACCAAATAAATACTTATAACCTAGTGGAATGAACGAGCCACCATGCACATGTGTTTTTAGTGTTGTCACAAACATATATGAGGAAGAAATATTTTATGTCTCAACCATAGTGGTGGAAATGGGTTGATAAGTCAGACTAGTTCCATTCATGGTTAACAATCCTAATGAATATTTTCACAAGATATCTTTGGGTAAGTCCAAAGAATCAGGAAAAGGAGTTTGTGTCAGAGTCTGAAGATGAGGAGGAGGAACAGTCTCGTAAAAATCGAGTCCTTCCTAATGAACAGGGGTAGAGGTATGATGATATTCTTGCAGGATTTCTTGAATACTCACAAATTTGTATGGAAGAGGTTCGTGATTAGGTCCAAGATAAATAGGTTATATCTGAGACAAAGGAAGAGATGAGGAAGGTCCTGAAGTATTAGATGAGGATGGTTGAGGCTCCTCAGGTTTGAAAACCTCAAGAATCAAACTGCTTGACTTGGGAAATTCAAGTTCAATAATGTCAGGTAATAAGGTTTTAGGGACTGCTATTTCAATTTTTCCATTTTCACCAACAATAGTAGATGTAATCTCGAGCTTGGAAATCAAAGGGATAGATGATTATGGAATATCAGTATTAAGAGGAGGGCCAGAAGTAGTTCCTGAAGTTCATGATTTAGTAGTTTCATCCTCTTATATTTCTGGCGATGACCAGAAGTACATTATGGTAGAAGAGGAGGCTTATTTTTCATTCTATGCGAATGAGGGGTGGGGGATTTTGTTCTTCCATGTTGGATAGTAAATTTTATTAAAAAAAAAATAAAAAATAAAAAAGAGGATAATATAGGCATAAAGGATTACCAACCAACCGTGAACTACAATATACACATTGGAAAACCAACTACTTAATGTATGGCATCCAATCTCCTCGAGTGTTGTGTTCGATATATCGCGATATACAAGGTGGCATACTTGGTTAACTTCGGATGATATCAACCTATAGGGAACTACCAAAATATACTCAATGGTACGTGGGAATGCAGTCCGTAGTAGTTTTTCCTAATGTGTAACCATTCAGTGAGATAGTTCTGGTATACTTATGATGAATGGAGTGCCATATGATATACTCAAAGGTACATGGAGAAAAATCCAATAGACTTACTTACATGGAACATGATATCACCCTTAGAATGCAACACTGGAAAACAATGACAACTCATATATTTAACAATGTCGGAACATGTCTCTAGCCTATACCTCTAAGTGTTTTTGTTAATGTTACAAATTAAACTTAGGTTTATTAAATAAATTTTATTTTTCATATTTGAATGAGTTTCATTTTTGGGATCACCACAAATGTCACCTAAATATCCTAAAATGAAAATCTAGGATGAGAAAATGGAAATCTTTCTCTTTCAATGGAAATATTTCTCTTTCAATGAAAATCTAGCTAACGAAGGGAAAAAACAATCAATATGCATAATACAACATGCAAAAAACAAGATGCAATATGTAATTTCCCTTTCAAGGTAACTGCTCCTATATCAATGCACATACAAAACCCTAAATGCTAATGCAAAAAAAAAAAAAAAAAAAAACTTTTCAACACATAATTTATGAAATGAGGAAAAATAAAATGAAAAATTTTAATCACTGATTCAAATGCACTTTTTTGAATGAGGACTAGGACAAAAATTCACCCAAGTGATCAATGACCAAACGAAATCAGTTTGCAAGAAACCTAATGATAAGAAAAAATAAAAATAAAAACCAATCCTTACCAATGGAAATCAAACACAAATGTAAACCAAAATGGAGGCTTTAGAGAGACCACAAGCATCTCAAGACTTAGGGAAGGTCATCTGGAAGTAGGCTGATTAAAGAGGAAATAGAAAAAAGAGAGAAAATTTTGTGCAAAAACATGGGCCAACACTAGTGTAGAAGAGGCACCAGTGCTTTGCAACGCTGGTACAGAGAGGAACCAAGTGCGGTGAAACACTTTATGAGAGGTAGTCAGGGTGAGTTGGTCTAAGGATAGAGTATTCGGACACAAAATTTGAAAATGAGACTCAATGAAATCAATTCTTAGGTATTTTATTGGCTAATTAAAGCAACAAAGATCTATAAAAGAGGTAAACAAAGACAATGGACACAGAAACCACAAAGGGAATACATCGCTCCGTAGTATGGATGCAAATATCTCCACTATGTCTAGTGGCTAACCTAGAACAAAAGAGAGACAAAGAACCCAATTCTTGCCTTAAAGTAAATATATGATGGGATGAAGCCTACTTGGAATCCAACACATGCTTTTCTCATTCTTTAGCTTTAATTTTATAATCCTAACTATGATTTCCAAAATTAAAACCTGCATAGTGAGACAACACAAGCCAAGAAACTATAACATCTATGTAGCACCATGTCAGTGATTTATTCAATAGATCAAAATTGTGTTTAAATACATGAAATAAAAACATCATATATAGGAAAATAGAGAACTCTTTTCATTAATGAAAAATGGAGTGAGTTACAACCATAAATAGATATTGATCTTGTAGAAGAGCTCCTCCAGGATGACTTGTCATTTCTTTGTCACAAAATGCACCTTCAATCACCCTAAATTCATGAAATGATGTCTCCCGCAACAACAACATAAGGGTAAGATGACTCTCCAAAATCCAACCTCTTACAGATGGAAGGTTGTAAATATATAAAGGAGTGGGGTATGTTGGGAGTTCTTATCCAATTACCAATATAAGGTTTTAGATCCACCTTTGATGGGAAGATGGGTTCAAAGGATAAGGGATAGAAACTAGAAGGTAGGTTAGGATTGGATATGAATATTTATCTAAGGTAAATTCTTACAACAGATCCTAGAAACTTCTAGAAATGGAGGCTTCGACATTATCTCATTTTTTCCCGAATTTCTAGAACCAACACAGGTGAAAAGGGGAGAAACGTGTAGCTGATCAACACAGGCCACCATTTACCAGCCTGTAGGTGAACGTAGTCCAACAAGATACTAGGGAGGATTGGTCCTAAAACTAGCTCAGATGATGTAATTTTTGGCATAAACTCCAGGGAATGAAAGAGGCATGCTTAGGGCTTTGTGCAATGATGATGACAAGGGGAAAATAATGTTCAATAATCCCATTAGGAGGGCTATTTACTTGATGTGATAAAATGGCCTATAACACATAGGGTTAATATTATTAAGTAATATAATATAGGACTTGAAGTTAAAATAAATATTTCTATTACATAAAATTGTAATATAATGATTTTCAAATTTGTTATACACTTGGATCTGTGTTCCCTAATGCATAAAATATGTTGCAATTTATTTCATATAATAAGCTACAAGTATCACCAAGAATATACCTAACTAAAATGTCAATAAAAACCAATACAAAAACCTTATACAATACACGTTAGAGTTCTCACGTCAAATATGCACATTCAACTTAGAAATATAACACTTAAACTGCAAATAAATAAAGAATTAAAATTAGTTTTCCAAACGAAAAAGAAAACCTGTAACTTTATTTGAATTTTAAGGAAAGGAGTGACATTAAATTTTGTGGATACTAACTACATTTAGTAAGAGAAATGTCTTGGCTTATGTGCATAAGTAAAAAAAAATAATAGAATTGTATGAAGTTAAGTGTGATAACAATCACTTAATTTTTTTTTTTTTTCTATACTTTTTTATATTACCCTGAGTTGGAGTTGCCTAGATCCATTACTATATTTCTTATCGTTATCTTTGGTGTGAGTTATTTTTCTAAATCTAAATTTTCTGAAATATTGACACTTTTCGTTCTCACTCTCTCATCCTCTTTTTGTGTCATTTTTTTCTATATTCCTTCTTCATGTATAATTTATGATTTTGTACCATTATGATTCTCAGTTTCATTTCCATTCTATACCTAATCATGTCCTTCTTCTTGGTTTGGAGGGTTCTATGTGATTTCTTCTTCTTCTTCCTCTGTGAAGTACGGATCAAAAGGCTATATCCTTTTGTTTTGTGGGCCTATCCCTTTGGCTATTTTGGTTTTTTTTTTTGCCGAAGGGTAAGCATTCTACAAATTTCATGTTTTGTAACATGATCAACATTTTAATACCATATTTTTATACTATAGACGTTGTGACCACCAAAATTGTTTATGTTTCAATTGAATTTGGTTAGGCAAATCGTTAATGAGATCAATTTCTATATAGATTTTGGTAAAGGTTAAAAATGCATTTTTTCTTTTTTCCAGGTTCATGTTTATGAATGACCACAAGGTGTTCCTAATTTCCTCAAGATCCATGTGATGTCAAAAGTAGAGAGGAATATTTGGTACCCTTGGCCATACTAGCTTTACTTAGACCACCAATGTTGTGGAACAAAAATATAGGAACCAAGGGGTAATGAAGAGCCCTACATTTATCAAAATTTCATGCTTTCTTTCAATGCTCTCTCCACATAATCCTAGGTATCAAACTAAAAAATGAAGAATTTTGTTTACCAAGGGTAGATTTCACAATTTTTTCTCAGGTTGGAAAAACCAATTTATCCAAAGTGTCATATCCTAGCAAAAAAAAAAAAATCAGTATGCGAATTGTTGCCGCTATATTGAAGAATAAAAAATTGTTGATTTACCTCTATTAGGTGTACCTCCATTGTAGGAGCTTCTTGTTTTTCTTTAACCATGTAACGTAAAATATTCTATTGTGGAAAATCCAATGGATCACATCCTTTTCTCCACGTTGCATCTTCATAGGAAAGAAAACCTCTTAGGTTTTTAGCTCCCGAACACCCCCACATCACCATAGATTCAAACTAATGGAAAATTTTCTTGAGATCTTGTAATAATGTAGTTTAAAATTATCATGTACCTACTTCCCTTCATGAAGGACATGTTGTGTATATATAGGTGTAACACCTCTATGTCAGGCTTCTTAGACATTGACTATTTTTAGAATATTGAACTATTATTCGATTGAATGACTATGGAAGAAATAATGGAACTTATGTGATGACATAATATTTTATTATATTTGAGTAATAAAGAAATTATTTTGGAAATATTCAAGAAATAGAACTAGAGTTTAGAATATTTTTTCCATTCTTATGAAAAGCTATTGGTGGTTAAAGTCCACATGGTGGACCTTCCTTAAAAGTATCCCAAAAATTTCTAGGAGGAAACGATTAAAAAATAATGGGAGATAAACATTATGTTAATCACTTAGGTAGAGATAAATAATAAGTGGGGTAGAATAAATTGTAATGGGAGAGACATGTGTGCTTAGTGAAAAAGAAATTAATATTTTTCGAAAAAACTAAAACAAAATATGCCTAGGAAAAAGTCCGGGAGACCTTAAAGAAGCACACTACTAGAAATCTGTTGGGAATAAATCTATAAAATAAATCAGATAGGAAAGAAAAAAGTTGTTGATTTCTGATGGAAAGATGGTCTTAGCTTAGGGGAACTACTGGAGATAGTTCATGGCTGGGTGGAATGTGCTATGTTCTGTAATATTCCCCAAGTATTGGTTACATTTAGATGTATTGGTTACATTTAGATGAGATTATGTCTGCTTATTTTTTTTTTGGTTTAATAGTGAGCTATTTATGCCCATGAGTTGATATAAGAGAAACAAGTTATTATCGTTGAAGCTTGCTTGAAAAATTTACTGTGCACATCTATGTTATTGTTTTAAGATAATAAACAATTTGGTACATGCATGAATATACTTTATTAATAAAGTTTTTTTTCTATAATTTTCTGTTCCTATATAGCTTATGGACTCAACATTCAATTATTTTTGTATAAACCGGAGATGAAATTATTAACTAAGGAACAATATATAGATTCCATGTAAATTGAATGATTATGTCAATAGTATATGCATGTGAATCTTGTTCCTGCAATATATCAATTTAGTTAATACATAACATGTGTAGTGACTATTGGTTTCAACTGCATACTTAACTATCGATTCCAATTGTGTGTGTTGGAATGATAGCCTAGCGAATATACTCATATATAAACCAATCAAGAAAGTATATGTTATATGTTTAGCAAGTTGACACATACAGAAAAGAAAATAAAGAGTCCGCCTTTATGGAATAAAAGACTACATGAAGTAAGTAACTGGGAGATGAGATTTAGAGGACGAGTGATTTATTTTTGAATATTGGTATATGTACTTGGGTTTAATGGAATGAATCGTAGCTAAAATATTATATATATTTATTGTATTATAATACACACTTGGATTTTATTTTTTTATTGATATAAATAATAAGTATGATTTAATAATACTAGAATTGTATCCAAGATGTACGAGTAACACATGTTGATACATATATACATTAAGGAGTTTTTAAAACTAACAGAAATTAATTTATTTTATCCGTATATTGATCTGTTTTATCTGTATATTGATCTGAATGGAAAGTGGTCTACACCCATGGTATTCATATACTCATGGTATTTACCAATCTATGCAATTGCAGGTGACATCTATCTATGGTATTCATTCACTCATAGTATGTATCCACCCATTGTATCCACACATGGAATTTTCCAATGGTATTGTAAATGGCATCCACCCATGGTATTCATCACCCATGGTATTGTAAGTGACATCTGCCCATGGTATTCATTCACCCATAGTATTTATTCACACATGGTATTTATCCACCGATGGAATTTACCTGTGGTATTGAACTAAAAAATGATATAAGTAACAAGTTGCATCTTCTAAAAGGACACATGGTCCACCATAATATAGATTCTACAATTATTCTATGTTTTAATAAAAAAAATCTTTGCAGTTTTACTTACTTTGGTTTTTCTCCTTTTTCTTGCATTCTAGTTTTGCAAATCTTTCTAGATCCATTTCAATTTTTTAGATCTTGGAGGCCTCTGCCCAAGATCTGGATTAGTGGTATCAAATTCAGGTTACGAATCCATGGGAGTGATGTTTTGAATAATATTCAGTTTTAGCATTTTGAAGCCATATTTATCAAACTCCATGCAGGTTCCACGACCTCCACGAAGTACTTTCTTATGCAAAGCGGTAAGAAATTATGTTTTTTTCTATTTTTTGCAGGAATTTTTTCTGCGGTGACTTTGTAGACAAGATACAGGAATATTGGTGTTAAATTTTCAGAAAAAAATAGCATATATGGATTCCCTCTGAACAAATAACCAATTTCAAAAAAAAAATCAATCGAATCGGAGTCTGGATGAGGGAGATATAGTTGATTTACAATCATGAGTGTTGCATAAACGTTTGTGGCGATAATTCGTGAACGACAACTCACCTGTCATTTCTTTAAATTTTTAGCAAAAAAATTAAAATAAATGAATGTATATTTGATCTCCCCTTGAAAAATAACCTGATTTCAAAAAAACAATCGGTCGAATCGGAGTCCAGACGAGGGAGTTATCGTTGATTTAAAATAAACTATTTTTTTTTATAAATTTTGTGATGGCGAGACAGTTGCAACACGTTTTTAGAGTCTCCAGATGGTGATTTAAAATACATGGGAAGATGTAGAATGATCATTCAATTTCTAAAAATAGGTTGTAATAAATATAATGAGTTATATTTACTGATGTATGCCCATTCTAAATCTAGAACAACATTCAGAGTGAGTTCCCTTTGGAGACGTGCCCTCCCACTACACTTTAGTAGGCACCTGATTCAAATTCATCAATTTCATCATATCACCATTCAGATTGGGTTGTTTGGAGATGTGCCCTTCCACCTCAAGCTATGTAAACAACTACAACTTCATCAACAATCGACATCACGGTTATGGGTCAAGTGCACAAAATCCTTCTCATCGAAATCCATATGCTAGGCCACACACAATTAGCATCAATGTTGGTCACAAGCATTACAGGGTATCTCTATCCTGTGATATTTTTCTCATGGTTCTGAGTCAGCCACAAATCCACACTTCATAAAATTCCATTTTCTAGGATGCACACTGTTAGCATCATAGTTGGTCATAAGAATGACAGGGTATCTCTATCCTCAGATCTTCATTTGTCATGGTTATGGGTCATCCACAAACCCAGACTTCATCGAAGTCCATTTTCTAGGCGACACATTGTCAGTATCATAGTTGGTCACAAGAATTATAGGGTATCTCTATCCTCGGGTCTTCATTCATCATGGTTACGCGTTAACCACACAAAACCCTTCTCTTCATTGGCCCTTCATGTTCAACAAAAGCTTCTCAAGAGGGAACTTCATGCAATGGGGACCATTTATTTTTAAGGAGGGAGGAATGATCTCAATGGAAAGTGGAATATAGCCATCGTATTCATCCACCCATGTTATTTATCCGTCTATTGTATTGTAAGTGACATCTATCCATGGTACTCATTCACCCATGGTATGTTTCTACTCACGGTATTAATCGACACATGGAATTTACCCATGGTATTGTAAATGACATCCACCCATGGTATTCATCACCCATGGTATTTATCTACCCATGGTATTATATGTGACATCTGCACAAGGCATTCATTCACCCATGGTATTTACCAACCCATGATATTTACCCACCCATGTAATTTACCTGTGGTATTGTAACTCAAAAATTCTATGAGTAACAAGTAACATATTGTAAAAGGATAGATGGTCCACCACAAAGTAGCTTCTATAGTTATTCTCTATTTTATTAAAAAAAATATTTGCAGTTTTACTGACGGTGGATTCTCTCCTTTTTCTGGGATTCTAATTTTGCAGATCTTGCTAGATGCATTTCAATTTTTTAGATCTTGCTCCCCCAAGATACGGGTCATATAAGCATTATAAAATTATGTTTGTAAGTCTATCTAGAGGTTTGTTTATCCACAGAATATTTTCACGTGCACGAAATTATAGAACCAAATGTTTTGTTATGGTTATGAAGGTAGTAATTGAAATATAATCTTCCTATATACCTGAGTGTTTAGCATTGAACATATAATATGTATACAAAAGAACAAGGGAAATAACCATGATTGTATTGGAAGAACAATTTGATAAATTAGTAATAAAGGCATATTGATATTCATAATAACAGGTAATTAAACATCCAGTGAAATGAAGACATCCCTTAATGTATATAAAGAATAACTAATGTAAAGTGTGTTTATAAATGTTATAATAATATCATTCTTGAATTCATATATAGACTGCATAAGTGTGGAGAAACTGTGTATTGGTAAAAAGAACATAAGATAGTAAAGATTATTACCTAAATTAAAATATATATGCTAAGAAACATGCATAGGAGAAACACATATAAATAAATGAATACCTAATAAAGGTCCTAACTATTTTGACATGCCATCAAGGCCTATTATCCCATTGAACAAGAATAACAATTAAAGGTTGACTGCAAAGACAATGATACTATAATAGAAATAAGTAGTTGTAGAAATTTACGGTGTAAGTTCCGTAGATCAAGAACCAAAGGTCATCGCTCACAAATAGATCACAAATCAGTACACCAGTATAATCATGTGGTTAAAAACCTCGAAGGGGGAAATAGTCCACGGCCTGAGCCAACGCAGGCACTTCAGGCAATTTATTAATATAAAAAGAAAGGTTACATATGTTTCTCTCATAAATGGTTATCAGACAAATGACCATCCATGCTCTTTAAATAGAGATCATGGACCAAACAGGTGTTAAGCCAAAAATCAAGTGTCGTTAATACCGAGGTGAGAGATAACCATCAGATCACTACAAATCGTGATCGTCAGATTATAAGTTACAAATGTACATGGTAAAGGAACACACTTTACCTAACTTTACACTAGACTAAGTTATTCTTAACTATTTCCTATGTTTCGGAATATCCTAACATCCCCCCTTAAGAACAACTTGGGATAGGATTAAAGGATTTACAAAGGTGACACAAAAGAAGCCTACTTCCTATGTGCTGAAATATCCTAACATCCCCCTTTAAGAACAAATTCGGATAGGATTGAAGGATTTACAAAAGTGACACAATAGGAGAAGGAAGGAGGCATTAGAGCCTATCTCCCCTTAATGACAACTTTCATGAACTCCAAGCATGGATCAAAGTTTGGTAAACTTCGCTTCTGTGAGAGCCTTTGTAAAGATATCGGCTACTTGATCATTGGTTGGACAGTACTGCACTTCAAGAACATGAATCAATACACCAGTAATATCATGTGGTTAAAACCATCGAAGAGGGAAACAGTCCACGGCCTGAGCCAACGTGGCCACTTCAGGTAATTTATTAGTATAAAAAGAAAGGTTACATATGTTTCTCTCATAAACGGTTACCAGAAAAATGACCCTCCATGCTCTTTAAATAGAGATCATGGATCAATCGGGTGGTAAGCCACAGATCAAGTGTCGTTAATACCAAGGTGAGAGATAACCATATGATCACTACAAATCATGATCGTCGGATTATAAGTTACAAATGTACATGGTAAAGAAACACACTTTACCTAACTCTACAGTACACTAAGTTATTCTTAACTATTTCCTATGTGTTGGAATATCCTAACACTAGTTCGTGAAATAATTAAGTATGATTTTGTTGAGAAAATAACATACAAGAATCATATACAACATTTTTCTTTAACTATTATATAACAATTACCATAATTATCATACGTTATTATGGTAACAAGTCTCTTTATGAGGAAAAGAATTATGGAACCAGAATACGAATTTAGGATTCAAAACACTACAATTGACAGGACCTTGTATAGAGATTCATCGTGAAAATTATAAAATTTATCTGCATCTGCAAACCATAACAATTAGTTAGATGCGGTTTCAAAAAGAAATCTAAAATGGGCATAATTTTATAACGTTTCACCAAGTCCAATAGAAATTATACTTGGGTGATTATGCCAATTTCCTCTTGAAGATGATAGGCGTCCTAGTGAGAAAATGGCAGAGGAAATAGGGCCAAATGGCTAGTGGAATCAATCAAGAGCCATTTCTACCTTGAAACTCTTGAAATCCTTAGAGTGGTGTTCTTCCAAATGCAAAAAACAAAAATGAATGTCGAATGAGTGCGGTAGGTTTAGGGTATTCAATTGGGTTTTGATGCAATGAAATCTTATCCCTTTGTTGGCAAAAGAGGGATGTCCACCTTTAAAACCACCAAGTACAACTTCCGCATGATAGTCACATGGGAAGGGCCACATGGGGCCATGCTATACTTCGGAAGTGTTCATCACATGCCAAAACAAACCAAAGGCACGTCTAATTATCCCATAAGAGCGCCATAACCCACGAGTTTAAAGTATAAAGGAACCATGAAAAATAACAAGGACATGAATGAATAATAGAGTTAGACTTTAGAGATTATATGATATGTGCCTCAACACCTTAGTATAATATTAGTTCATATATGTAATATGGGTTATCAGCCCCAATGGGGATATTTTGATGAAAATGATATAAAATATGTCAATCATGATACGACGAAAAGGAAACATTGAGTATAGATAATTTAACGTTTAGAATAGAAACAAATTTTAATCATTGCGGTACTTGTACAAATTAAGTTGCAAACCACTAAAGTCAATTATTGAAGACACATGAAAACTTAAAATAGAGTAGTTAATATTGTAATGCTACTAGTCAGCTAAAAATGAAAATAATATATATATATATATTATATATATATATATATATATATATATATATATATATATATATATATATATATATATATCTTTATGTGTGTGTGTGTGTGTGGGGAAATTAAATGTGTTATAGCAGGATATCCATATTGATTCTCTATCTGCTACTTTAGATGTGCCACATGATCCAAACCTAGAACCAAAAAATGACAAGATCTCCCATTAAGGGTTTTAATGAATATTTGAAATTTGACCTATTTAAAATAATTAAACCCTTCAGGTAACCAAAATGGATTAGGAAAAATGGTTTTCTTCATGTTGATTTACGCCATTCTGAGGGATTCCTAGATTGTGTAAGTTGGGATCTAGGCTTGCAACTGAAGAAAATTAGAGAAGTGGGACAAATCCATACAGATCTGAAACATCAACACATAGTAGCTCTAAAAATTCACATGAAATTTTAGGTGGTGTAGATGGCCTAGCATCCGCTACTTCATCCACCTTCTCTAAAACTTGAAACTAGTGATTCCACCTCTTGATCATCTTCCTTTTCTTGTAAACTTGACTCCCCAAACATTCATTAGCTACTTTGATGGATGTATGAAACTTGTGCTTAAGATAATTTTCATCTCATCCATTTCGAAATCCATTAAATCGCTCCTTGAAAAAAATCTCCATTGATTTGGAAATTTCGTAAGATTTATTTTTCATCTATGACTACTTTTTTTCTAGCCTTTTCCTCTGCCATGTGTTAGGGTTATATAATAATAGGGTTCATAAATTTTGAATTGACTTTGATAGTTTTGTAAATATGTACATACCTTGCTTTCTGCAAGTTGTTTTCCCATATTTTGAAAAAATGAAAAATAATAAAAAGCCAAAAAGAGGGTAAAAAGTCCTAAAGGAAAGATCAAAGGACTTAGAAAAATATATACCCCAAAAGAAAAAGAGAAATAAGACCTGAAAGTGAGCAAATCCAAATGCCACTACTTTTACTTTACTGCAAGAATAATGATTATGTGCAGAGTGTCAATAAATGCCATAATCCGTGATAAGTTAAACGGTTTAATCTTAAATTTTCATGCTTTCAATTTCATGTTTTAGATAGAAAATAAAGATTTGTCAAACAGTTTAAACTTGACAAATCAGTAGATTGGTAGGGAATAATGAGGAGCTCAATAGTTTAATCTAAGCCCTCGGATGAAATAAGGTAGATTTACATAGTTTTATGCTTTGAAAGAAAAAAAATTTAGGATTTAAAAACTAAATGCACCCATGAAAAAGAAGTAAAAATGTTAGAAATAAAGGTGGGTAGGTAAAAAGCAGTTGAACAATCATGTAAAAAAGCATAATTGGGAAAAATTACTAATTTTTCCTCCGCTATAAATATTCAATATTCTAAAATATCAGTCAAAAAGGCTTAGAGAATTTCTCTGACTTTTGTTCGGACAAAACCCAAGGCATGATGACTGGTTAGTTAAAAATATTGAATTCCCACACTAGACCCACATTCATCAACATTCACCCTTCATTCATAAAATCATAATCCCTTTTCCTAAGTAAAACTCATTTTTACTTAGTAAAAGCTAAACCCTAGATATTTAATCTCATTCCCTTTCAAAAAATCATTGATAAACCCTCAAAATGCATTTATCCTAAGTTAAAGTGTATCCTAAGTTAATGTGAATTAATATAACAAAAATAAGCAATGCTTTATTTTTGTCACTTTACTTAGAGTTAACATGTATTTTCTTTCTATGTCACTATCCCCTTATTCATATTAACCACTGATTTATTTTATTAAATCCATAAACTACACCTACCCGTATTTTATTAACTCCTTTATATTTAAAATAAACCCCCAAACCCTTTATTTTAATTTTAGACCAATGTTTTATATCTTATGTGCACAAATATAAAATGCCAACTAATTATCCCATTGGTCTAAACATATCTATATAAAAATATCCTGTCCCATGTAGTTTAAACAAGTGTTAATTATATTTGATAAAACTATTAAACGCTTACTTCGATACATTGATTGAAACATTGTATAAATGTTTTAATTTAACAATAAACCTTAAACCCCCCTCACATATTATATAAAGCCCAAGGTTTAAAACTTCTCTTAAACGCCTTTTCATAAAGTTTAAACCCATCCCTACACATGAAATATCTCGGCCCCACTCCTTCCTAGTGCAACTCCACCAGTCAATCGTGACCATTCGCATTGACTCGCCCAGGCCCCATGGCGGAAGCACGATATCGCGTAGAAAAGTTGTGCAGTCACACCCATGCCAAATCTGTGCGAAATGGGCTACTTTATAATTTTATCTCTCCTCCACGTGGTTGATTCTTGTTGGATCATGTAGGTAAGCCTTGAAACCACTTACTGCCCAAATGTTGCGCGATAACCACTTACGATTTTGATCCTCCAAGTCTAAAACCACCGCTCCCACCCGATGTGACCATCATTCAAATCAGAGTTAAATGTAACAAAAATGTTTAATAAACTTACGAAAATGCATACATTTCTTATTTTTCTATGCGTTAACCCTTCATGAAGCCTCCCGACTGTAAAAACATCATTTTTTTGCCATTTCTATGCCCAAAAGCCTGCAAAATTTACCCTGTGACCATTTAAGACTGTCGAGGAGCTTTACATTGCTCAAGAAAATCTACAAAAGTTATCAACTCATTCGAAAAACTCAGAAAATGTTCTGAAGCCCAAATACCTACATACAAAAGGTATTTCTCTCAAAATAATTCCATCAAAAAGACCGAAAAACGAGCCAAACCCTGTCAATTTTTTTCCAGAAACCCTGTTAATTGCTACGCACAATTTTAGAGGAAATTTTATGAGTTTTTACAGTTTGATGAATTATTTTAACCCCTGAATTAAGCCAGAAATACTCTGAAGGTATCCCAAACCTTTTTGCCTAATTTCAACAAACGTTTAACCCAATTTCACAAAAAGAGACTCAAGAAACCTTTGTTTCTTGTTTTAAGTCAGTTCAAAAGCCTGTAAACCTCTTTAACAGACCTAATTGGAAAGAAATCCCAAACAAGAGGCCATACTTAGCCCGTTTATCCAAGAAACCTTTGTTAAAAGTAAAAATACTTCTGCAAACTGTGTAAACTTGTAGAAGTAGTCCAAAATTCCTAAAAAACAGAGCTCTAGCAAACCTAAAGCTTCCAAATTGCCTAAACCAACTCTTTCCATGACTTCTAAGATGACTACTGTTGTCAATCCTTTACAACCCCCAGTCATAGACATTGAACATATTCCATTGGCTGATGTTGATTACATGATAGCAGATCCCATTGTTGAATTTAACCTACTAGATATTCATAATTGGTGTTATGAGAAATCTTTAGATAATGAACAAGAAGTCCATATCTGGGAATCCCGTTTGCCTAAGTATGTTGTCCCATTAACCCACACATGCTAGGATGTCATTAGGTTATGTCAACAACATTATGTGCCTGATCAAAGAGCCATTGTAAATGCCAATAAAGAAGTGATTTTAACTATTAATTTTGAATCAATTAACTAGATGCTACAGCTTTAGCCTTACCCCCAAGAAGTGCTTTTATCCATAGAGGCCCTCACTAAGTTGTATATTGGCCTAGATTTTCCCAAGAGGTTCATTATTTTCCAAAAAATCATGCCTTCACATGTAGAAATTCCTAAATTAAATCCCCCATATTCTACTGTCAAATTACCAGAAGGTTCAAGATATGCGATTTCCATGCTTTCCTTCATCCTTGGATATTTTACTGGTGAACACACAGATGAGTCCATCTTGGGATTCTTATCCACTTTCTCCCCAGGGAAACCTCCATTAGTAATCTTTCACTATGTTGGTTTCATTGTAAATAATATTCATTATCAATTGAACAATTTTCCAATTGAAGGAGTATTCAGATATACTTCCTTCCTGTTCCATATGTTTTTATACTTTCAATCAGAAAATTTTCTAGTTACTCTCCAAAAGCTTGACATAGAGGGAAATCCTCTCTCTGTCATTTTTTGGACATATTTTCTCAAGAAAGAATGTGCAGATTTCACTTATTCATAATTTTTGGAGTTATTCTTACATCCAATGATCACAATGTTAACAAAAAACAGAGCAACCAAGGATTAATTAAGAAATGAAAAAGATATTGCAGTTTTCAGACCAGAATAAGGTTGGTGACTGGTATTTATATGAAAAGCATACTGGGATCAGAGTCTTTGGGTCAAATTTGTTACCTTACAAGTTACCCAAACATCCTTCAATGAGGATCTTTGCCTGGGAGTATATCAGGTAGATCCTAAACTCCGATTCTATAAATTTCATGGCAACAAAGAAAAAAACTCAATTCAAACTAAAAAATCGGATAGGGCCATTCATCTGCAATAACAAGGATGCAGAGAAAAAAGCATCAAATCAGTTGTTGGAATTCAAATTTGAAGAAATTTTTCCTTGGAATTATGATCCACAAGTGATCCTATGTAAACTAAGGGTTAAATGCAAGTTAACACCATTCATCATGAAGCAAAACCAAAGATATAAAAAATTGCAAATCATATTGAGTGGACTGAGAATACTTTAATAGATGTAGTTAATAAAAGTGATACTAGGAACACTTTGGAGACTGCAAATCAGCCAAAAAAGTCCACTAAGAGAGTAAGGGAAGAAGGATCCTATGTAGAAAAGACTACAACTGAAACTAAGTTCAAGCTCATATATAACAAAAGGCCCAAGTTAGATTCAGTAGGTAAAGGAAATTAACAATTAATGTGGAAGAAATAGAGCTCATAAATACCAACACTGATTTGTTAGAAACAAATGTTGCTACTGTGATTATCAATGAGTCAAATACTAAGAATCATAATGAAGAACAGGTTAACAATGAAGATACACAGTTGATGGAAAGACAAAAAATCATGGAAGCCTCTTCCTCACAGACAACTAAGGAGAAAGAATTAGATATCAAAGAAAAATATAAACAAATCAAGCTGAAAAATGAGGAGATAAATACACACACACACACACACACAGATATATATATATATATATATATATATATCCTAAATATCTCAAACAGACTCCAAGTGTGCCAAACAGGCTCCTTTCAGCATTTGATTATTCAAATCAAAAGCTAAATATGTCAGTGTTGCAGCCCACAGTCAAATATCCTAAGACAGTGGCAGATTATAAGAAAGTTGATTTGGAAGTTCAGACAGATAAGATCCATGATCTTGATCAAATTTAGTTCCATAAATAGACCTCATAAATGCTATATTCTACCATCACAAATAAAGACTTGAGTCCGCAGAAGCTACAAAACACCATCTCCAACATGCAGGATCAGATGAAGATGGACAAAGCCTCATTGTATGCCAAGGATCTAAGGATAAAAGCCTTAGAAGAACTATTTTTGCAGGTGGGTTATGACCTTGCCAATATCAAAGCAACAGAGTTATTGGTAAAAAAGAAGAATGAAGACATAACAGCTTGGAGGAAATAGCTTAAACTTCCTCAAAGTGAACATCCTCAAACAAAAGAAATAATAGAAGGACAGAAAGAAAAAGATGACATGATGAATTTGATTTTTCAGTTGACAGCTCAAATTAAGGAGATGGAGATTCAGATGGACAAACTTGTCCATGAAAAGGAAACAGTGAAAGAACCATACGTTCCTACTATTATTCCTATAATCACTACAACAATGTCTTCAAATCTAGCTGAAAATTTGGCACCTAAAGAACCACTGGCTACTGCAAGGGTCATTAACTGCATCCACAACCTCAGCTACTAAATCATCTACAACAGTAGTTCAACATACATATGAAGCTATCCAAGTGGTAAAAGAGATGGAGGAAATGTCTCTTAATAAAAATGAAATCAGCAGATTGAAACAAGTGGTGGAAAATCTTGAGAAATCAAACAAATTGGCTTAGATTAATGCAAAAACACATGAGCAAAATGCCATCAGACTGAATGAATAATTAAATAAGTTGCAGAAGGAACTGACATTAAAGGAACAAATATCATCCATCAAAAAATATCTTTGCAACCATGTCATTGAAGCCATCCATGAGGTATGGCCCTCAATTCTGGTAATATTTGAACAAAGAGAGTTATTATTAAAAGCCCAAGCAGAAATTCAAAAGACTCAAAGTGAACTAGATGATAAACCAGAAAAAGCTTTAAGGCTGATCACATTCCTCAACAGTAAAAACAGATAAGAGTTAGAAGAACTCAAGATTACTGATAGGACTGAAACTATCCTAGAAATTAGGAAAGTTACTACAAAGAAGAATATGATGAGGCAACTAGAAGACAAGTGTGAGAGTATGAATACTGCCATAACCAGGTTTATGGTCAAGTTTACAAATTTGAGGAAAAAATGACTGCCTAACGTTATGGTAATTAATGATAAACTAATGCCTCAGAATGAATATGATAATAAAATTACAGAGTTTTCAAAAGAACAGGTAAATAAACCGCAAGGACAAGGCATTCCAGCTGGAAAATTCTTACTCAAAAGCTTTGAAGACTTATTCTATTTGCAACATGAGATAAAACACTTGTTTATCATCAAGCCAAATTTTTCAAGATACATTGAAGTAGATGAAAAATTTAGGAAATTAAAGAAAATACAAATTCCTAAAGATGAGGATTGGCAATCACTCATAGATTTATTATGAAGGATAAAAGATATACAAACGAAAGAAGGAGATTTTTTGTTTTTGATTTACAGTCAAAACAGTTTTTTTACAGCAGTGAACAGTTTTTATTATGGTTAAAGAGTATCAGAGTTTAGAGAGTATCAGTAAATAAAGAGAATCATAGAAAGAGTTTCAGACAAGGCAGATCAGATTCCAAAAAACAAATTTAAATATCTAAAGCCATTAAGGAGGACATCAAGGCAACCAACTGCATCTTATCCTCAAAGAAGTTTCTATTTCTTTTGGATAAATAGGACAACTTGCTGATTTGTTAAGCCACTGTCCCTATTATCAGCAAGCTGTCCTTATTATTGTTGTAAAGATATTTTATTTTCCCTTAGATAATTCCTATAACCATTCTAGGATATTTTTTAAAGAACTATGTATATATGCTTCATCTTTAGAAGTATTTTTTTTGTGGAATAAAATTACTGGATATTTTTATAGTCATTTTTGTTGGACTTTAAATATTTTGTGTGTCAAATTTCAAGTAGCAGGCTGGATCAAACGAATTGACATCATACTTCAGGATTCTTGTGATGAGCTATCTGGAGTGAAGTATTTCCTTATTTGTCATTGTTATCTTTTTTTGTTACATGCGTCCATCTATGTTTTTTCTAAATCTGAATGAATAACTAAGAGTATTACTACAAGATTTGTTAAGAGCACCTTGTTTTTAACTAGTTTTCATTTATATGTTTTCCTCTGATTTCTAGTGTAGGGAACCCTTAATTTCTCCCTCTCTCATTTGACCTCTTCCTACTACTTCCTTTTCCGGATCAAAGGATTCTTAATTTCCCTTTATCCCGATCATACCATCTAATAAAAACAACTTTCCAAGGTCTTCAAGGGTTATCTATCTTTCCCTGAAAACATTTGACCTTTTGTCCTTGATCCAAGTTCTGTTTGCTTGATTTTGACTCCTTAGCTCAATGGAAAAATATATTTCCCACTATCCATATTTTCAAATTGATTTTTCCCACCAAATCTACCAAAACCAAACCAAAACTGT
This sequence comes from Pinus albicaulis, assembly GCA_034641835.2. Classification (NCBI taxonomy): domain Eukaryota; kingdom Viridiplantae; phylum Streptophyta; class Pinopsida; order Pinales; family Pinaceae; genus Pinus; species Pinus albicaulis. The sequence goes on from CM076577.1 coordinate 371,647,449, forward strand.
ACATTCATAACAAACTTAATATTTACAAATCAAAATAAAGTTAAATTTTAAAGAGAGAGCCCTCTCTGAACCCTAGGAAGGCTAGATCCTAGGGTTTGAAGTTGGTTTGTGGTTACCTCTAGTGTTCTTTGACTAAAAACCAAAAATCTCACAACTATAAAATTACTAGAGTGATAACATTACTAGTGACCATACTAGGGAATCTAACCAATCCTCAGTCATAAAACTAGTCTTCAAGAAAATCATTGTATACATCCTTTTAATTTAAGTCATTTCATCTTACAACTTGGTTTGAATTCAAAAAATTTTCTTCAAAGTTTGGGGTCAAAAATTTTTTTTGGAAGACATTTTCTGGAGGCGGCGTGATTTTTCTTGGAGGTTCAAAGTTTGAATTTAAAAAACTTTTTTGGAAGACATTTTTGGAGGCGACGTGATTTTTCTTTGAGGTATGTACGTGTTTTGTGTTGAAATAAATCTTTTGAGCTTTTTGTTCAAAAATTTTTCTTTACATTTTAAGATTTAAAGAATTTTTTTGGAAGACATTTCTTGGAGGCGGTGTGATTTTTCTTAGAGATATGTACGTGTTTTGGATTGGATTACGTATTTTTTAGAAAAGATTTTTTAAATTAAATCTTTTGTGATATTGTTTGTAATTGAGTTATTGTCTAATTTTTTAAAGGAAATTTTTTAAACCTCATACCCTATTATCATGGGAAATCGAAGAACTTGTGTGAGAAAATATGATCGAAAAAGAAAGCCCGAGGAACGTAGAGAAGAGACGAGACAATATCGCAAAAGAAAGTTAGAGGCTCTCTCAAATATTGAAGAGGAAAATCAACCTCAAGCAGAAATTGAAGCAGGTATGTAAATGTAAATATTACATACTCTATTGATATATATTTAAAATTTCCCTAATGTAAAATGTAACGCTTAATTTTTATTTGATAAACTAGTTTGAAAAATATTTTGTTTGATGTACACAGACAGAGATATTCCTCAAAATATTGAAGAAGAAAATCAACCTCAAGCAGAAATTGAAGCAGGTATGTAAATGTAAATATTATGATCTATTGATATATTTTTAAAGTTTCCCAATGTAGAATGTGAAGCTTAATTTTTATTTGATGAACTAGTTTGAAAATATTTTGTTTAATGTAAACAGACAGAGATACTCCTCAAAATATTGAAGAAGAAAATCAACCTCAAGCAGAAATTGAATCGGGTATGTAAATGTAGATATTATGATCTATTGATATATTTAAATTTTTCCTAATATTTATTGACATATTTATTAATTTAGTTATTTATTGAATATGTACTATTTTTTCGAATATGTACAGATGAAATCACTATCGATAATGAGATGTTAGAAAATGTCGACACTCGCACATATGGAGATAAAAAACCTGACTATTTTATACGATATCGTGTCGAGAAAAATTTGGAAATGTTTTTCAAAACTGAGGTGACAGTTCAAGCTCAAATGTTGAAAGGTCTCTTATCATCAAGGAAATTAAAAGAAGCGACGACACTATTGGGTATTCGAAAATCAACCAAAGATAAAAAATGAAAGAAGAGGTGATAAAAAATATGAGTAGTGCTATAGAGTCAATTAAGAGATCTAGAGATAAAAATGTTTCAAATATACGTAGAGGAATACAAATGGCAATGGTTTCACCAAGTACTCAAGAGAATCGTTTGAATCTAACATCTATGGCACGAGGACTGGGAACCTCGCGAAAAACTCTGCACAAACATCCAAAATTTCGACTGCAAATAGACGTAAATGATGAACTCGCTTGTTGGAGAGCTATTTGTAGGCAACCATACAAAGATAGACTTGGAGAAGATGTTAAAAAAATAATATATGAATATTGGAAGAACAATTCACATGTTTCACCCACTGCAAGACATGTGATGCGAAGAAGAATAGCGCGAAATCAATACGAAGAACATGAAAAACATCTCTTGGAAACCACTCAAATAGAGTTATTCAACAAGTTCAAAGAAGAGAATCGTCAAACTCAAGTTTCACTCAGTGCTTTTGTTCAACAAAAACCATGGTATGTAAAACCTATCACCGTACGCGACACTTGTTGCTGCCGTTATCATGTGGAATTTGAGTTATATTATGACACATTCCTTGATTTCGGTAGAACATTATGGAAGGATTCACCTCCTCCTTCCACTATCCATGAATTCATATCTCAAATTTTATGTGAAAGAGAAAGCGATGAACTATTTTACAAAAAGAAATGTGTTGGTGGTAAAAAATGCGATGATTGTGGAAATTTGACTAAATTTCAAAACAAATATCGTATTGATATAAATGATCAATCATCGTCCAACATGAAAGTGAAATGGAAGAGATACGAATATACCAGTACATCGATTCAAAGTGCAGATAGTGTTAAAAGAATCGAATTACGAGAAGACGAAATTTTTCTAATAGACTTTTTGAGAAAGTTTGAAGCATAAATTTACAAATACACCATGCATTCCCATAGAGCTCGATGGCAAGACTTGCAATTCAAAAAATCTCGTGAAGTTTTTCCACCAGGAACCATTTTGTCAGTGATTGATTTTGCAGAAAACTACACATTTGCTCCACAAAAAGAAATTTAGAGTGAATACTATCACTCTGACCAAGTCTCCATGTTCGTTCATATTCTATATAGACATGCTGAACAAAATGTCGATCATATAGAAAGCACGAGTGAAAATCGACATATCATTAAAGAATATCATTTTTATATCAGTGACGATCGTACGCATGATACATGTTTTGTACAACATTGTTTTGGAAAAATTTATGATTCATTGAAAATCATGGAATAACATTCAATGAACATTGGATATGGTCAGACGGATGCGCAGGTCAATTCAAATTTGCACGATCATTTTTTTGGTTGTGTCGTCTTCATAAGAAAACCTCCATTAAACATTGTTGGAATTTCTTTGAGACTGGCCATGGAAAAGGAGAACATGACGGTGCAGGAGCATGCATAAAACGAGCACTTCGAAGATATCAAATGAACCACTTTGCACGCCGACTTGCAAACGCTCAAGAAGTTGTTCAATGGTGCAAAAATGCTCTAAGCCATGAGATTAACCCATCACGAGAAGTGCAAAGGTACATTCAATTTAATTTATATTGGTAATCTAATTTTAAACATTGTACATTTATCATGCAATGATTATTTTTAATTGTATTTTGATATCATATTTACAAATTCTTTTTCTAATTTTCCATATAAAGGTTTTTCTGGCATATTGGAATCGTAGACGTAAATAGATCAATTGGAAATGAAGTTGGAACAATAAAAGGGACTCGAAAATTGCATTCAATTCAAACAAAATTGTCCACAAATGTGTTTGCATTGGATAAAAGAAAATATTCTTGTTTTTGTGATGTTTGCATAGACAACACAAAATCCAATGACATCTGTGAAAACAAAATGTATGTGAACGATTGGAAACATACAGAGCTAAATACAAAGGGAGAAATGTCTGTTGCAATGATTGAAGAAATGGAATCAGAGGAAACTACAATATCATCCGATGGTGATCGAGTTTCTGATCTTGTTAGAGAAGGTAACAATTGAATTACTTTTTAATGATTTAAAGATTTACAAATTTAAATTTAAATATGCATAATTAAATGTTAAATTTATTTTATTGTGCAGGAGATGTTTTTGCTGTAATTGTACCTATTGACAACGATGAAAATGTGAAGTATTATTTGATGCGTTGCACTGAACAAAAAATGAAATTATTACAAGACTATAATGATCACGGATTTCAGTGTGACAAAGGGTCTATTATACTGAAAGGTTATTTTTTCAAACAAACTCGTCAAAGTGGAGACTTTGTTTACTTCGAAGACTATGAACCTGATTCCATAAGTTGTCAATATAGTCACTTGGTGTGTGCAGCACGCATAAAGTTGATAGAAGTTCAATCAAAGAAAAATCAAAAATTAAGAAATGGAAAATGTCAAAATCCGATCATGAACGGATTATTGAGGATGGAATTCCATTAGAATTTTTTGAGTGAAGTGTCAGGACAACAATTTATTATCTTTTAAACCTTTCAGTACTCAACTAAAAATTGAACTGCTTATGTTATTTGTGGTTTGCAAATGTTACAAATTGTCTGGGTACAAGCACGTGCTCTAGTTTCCACTGAAAATAGTTTTTCTATACATGTGCATTGATTAAAAATGTTAAATATGTATTGGATATATATATTCTAGAATGAAATTATTTGTTCTTGTATATTAATTGTTTTTGTATATGTTCTCCGACCATATGGTACAAACTATTTCACTTCATTTTGTAAAGTCAGATTCGGTCCCCATATGGCCTAGCCTCCAAGGGACGAGATAACAAGTGGTTGTCCCCACTTGCCCGAATCTCGACTTTTAAGTACAATTTTACTGTTTATGTCGAGCATCTTACATGATGTCCTAGCCAAAGATAGATTCTCTTTGTTTCAAGTTTCTAGTAAAAGTTGTCACTGAATGCCCCGCTCGAACTCTTGTAGTAAACACCATACCTCATCTCTCTTGCCCTCCAATATTATTAGGTTTAATTATTATAACACAAAAATCGTTCTAGACATTATCAATAATTTTTTGCGCTTAAAGTAAAATCAATGAACATTCTTAATCCAATGTCTTTACAAGTAATGTACCATCATACATGCAATTATATCAAATTAGAAATCAACATATACAATGAAATCAATGGGGATTGTCTGGTTGCAAGTAACATAATTTCAATTTACCATATGTGCAAATGTAGGTTGAAACCATCCAAAACTTTAAGTTGTAAATTGAAACCATCCAAAACTTTAAGTTGTAAATTGAAACCATCCAAAACTTTAAGTCTTAAAACCCTTTCGATTATATATTGTGCATCATTAAAACATTTAACATTTAAAGTTCATTAAATATCACATGCAAAATGTAGATTGAAACCATCCAAAATCGGAGTTTTAAAAACTTCACATGCCACATGCCAATTATAATTCAACAATCCAACAAAAACATTTAACAAATTAAATATCACACGCCACACTAAGACGACCACACTAAGAGGGTTGGTGCACTTCGTTTGGAAGGAGTCAATATATGTCGTATTGGAGCGATTAGACAGAATTCGAAAAGGAAAGAGCTTGAACCAATTCAAGCAGACCCAGGATCGAATTGTTCTATGGAGCTTCATGAGAAGAGATATGTGAAAAGCAATGTTAAGCCATGCCAATTATAATTCAACAATGCAACAAAAACATTTAACAAATTAAATATCACACGCCAAAGTCGTTTCAAGTTTTTGGTAAAAGTTGTCGCCGAATGACCTACTAGAATATTATAAATACTCACTTTGTAAGATCATTTGGCATTCTAAAAAATTCGAAAGTCTTAGACTGTCAATCAATTTAAAGTATCATTCACCATAGGGAGTGTAAAATATTCAATGTAGGTTGGTGACGATGCTCACTCCTAGCTTGAAGCAGTGCCAATGACCAATTCTTTAATGAATTCCAATGCACTAGACCAACATTGGTTCAACCTACTTGGTTTTTCACGCAAGAAATTCCAAGGATGGACTTTCTAGACAAACTGCTGAAATTGAAAAGCTTGACATGGAGATACGACAAGGTGAACAAAGACTTCAGTAACTCTTTATGGAAAGGGCTCACTTGAAGGAAATAAGCACCACGTTGCAGGGTAAAGTCAAGAACATGGAAGATAAGATCAAGAGGGACTTTCTTGATCCAAAACCTACCACGTGCAAATGTAGGTTCACATTCTATCATTCATGTAGTTTTAAAAACTTCAGATACCATTAGAATTATAATTCAACTATCCAACTAAAACATTTAACAATAAATATCACATGCCATGCCAATTATAATTCAACTATCCAACAAAAATATTTAACATTAAATATCAAATGTCAAATGTAATTCAATGACAACATTACTTCACATTCACATCCCAAAAGTACTAAAACCATCCAAAGAAAACTGAAATCAATGAACAAGTTATTAATCCAATGACTTTACAAGTAATGTACCATCATATGTATGCAATTATATCAAATCAGAAATCAACATACATGGATGATCATTCTATGATGGACCATACCAATGATGGACCGAGACATGAAATCTTAATTCTTGTGATCAATCTTAAACTATTTTATGAAAGATAGATAAACCATTTAAATATTTAGCTCAAACTCTTGTAGTAAACACCATACCTCAAGTCTCTCTTGCTCTCCAATCTTATTAGGTTTAGTTATTATAACACAAAAATCATTCTACATTGTCAATAATTTTTTGCGCTTACACTGAAATCAATGAACACTATTAATCCAATGACTTTACAAGTAATGTACCATCATACATGCAATTATATGAAATCAGAAATCAACATATACTACATAATGAAATCAATGCGGATTGTTTTGTTACAAGTAACATTTCAATTTACCACGTGCAAATGTAGGTTCACATTCTATCATTCATGTAGTTTTAAAAACTTTAGATACCATTAGAATTATAATTCAACTATCCAACTAAAACATTTAACAATAAATATCACATGCCATGCCAATTATAATTCAACTATCCAACAAAAATATTTAGTTCATTAAATATCAAATGTCCAATGTAATTCAATGACAACATTACTTCACATTCACATGCCAAAAGTACTAAAACCATCCAAAGAAAACTGAAATCAATGAACAAGTTATTAATCCAATGACTTTACAAGTAATGTACCATCATATGTATGCAATTATATCAAATCAGAAATCAACATATAATGTAATGAAATCAATGGGGATTATCTTGTTACAAGTAACATTTCAATTTACCACATGTGCAAATGTAGGTTCACATTCCATCATTCATGTAGTTTTAAAAACTTCAAATGCCATGCCAATTATAATTCAACTATCTAACCAAAACATTTAACATTAAATATCACATGCCATGCCAATTATAATTCAACTATCTAACAAAAACATTTAAAACATTAAATATCACATGCCATGCCAATTATAATTCAACTATCCAACAAAAACATTTAACATATATGTCCAAAAATATGTCCAAAAAACATATTGTAATAAAATATGTCCAAAAATTGTAAATCTCACTCAAGTATCAAACTATATCAAGTTTAACAAATTTTAAAACCATCTAAATTTTGAAATAAAATCAAATCTACTGTATGTCTTGTCCGTCAAATGGAAGATCTAGCCTCTGGGTCCCGATTGGCTCGCTATCTTGTAAAGGGAAAACCTACATACACAATGTACATGTACTTGAACATTAAAATTTGAAGTTTTAAAAATTAACGAGAATATATATATATCTAGAACTTCATGTAAAAAACAAAATATAACAAAAAAATCGCGCAAAACCACGTAAGGTTGCCTCTCCATTTGATGAAGAGTATCTGCCATAGAAACATCTGTAGTGGTAACCTGTACAATATACATGTACAGTTAAATATAAATTTATATATATATATATATATACATAAATAATTTATATAAATTAAAACTTTCAAATGAAAATGCACGTGTGTACATATATATAAACTTATTTGAACAATAATATTAAAAAAAAGAACTAAAGACAACTTCTTCAAATGCTGTGGATGTCCCTATCTCCGTCGCTAAAGTCCTCGGATTAAAAAAATCTTCTATACAAACCTAAATTCAAAAAATTTTAAATAACTCAAAATATAGATCTCTCTCTATATCTCAATTTTTTATGGAACTTTTTGAGGTAACATAAATTTTGAACTTGTGAAAAATTGTCCATACTTGGTCATCTCCCAATGAAGTAGAAGGTATATCTCCTAAAGAAGAAGAAGGTACCGGGATCCCAAAAACATCAGACGGAATCGGTACATGTTAAAACATTTTATCGAATTATATATATACATACACGTACATGTGGCAACAATTATTTATTTTAGAGTCACTTAAAAAACACTAACATACATGTGCCAACATATCATGATGGGCAGACCCATCTGCATCGTTTGAGCCAGAGGTCCCGAACGTAATATTAACATTTTCATCACGCATCATGCCTGAGAACCGCAAATGGTGTTTTAACATATAATCATACCTTTTTGTTAGATTAATGTACACATACAAATAAATGTATACATGTGTACATACACATGTATTTATTACAAATTGTACACATGTATATGTAAATATAATTTCAAATCCTAAGGTCACTAACACATACCGTTCCGGTGCCCTCTTCCTCACGAAAAATTAGGTCTTGCAAACCATTGCGACAATTTATTGCGTATGTTCGGAGATCTTCAACATTCATGTTGTAAATCTCCTCATCTGTATGATAAACAAAATTGGCACGTGCATTTTCACGTGCTCTTTGTCGATTTAAGCCAAGATCGACTCCACTCAATCCTCTATGAACATTTTCGATCATAACATCTCTTGCTTCACGACTTATTTGAGAAGTCGCATCCATCTCTGATCGCAAGGTTTCGACTCGAGACGGTCGACTCACCAATGGCGGCTCAGGGCGAGGCAACTCCACATCTCGCTTTGCGCCCTTACGTTGACATAATCGACCTCTCCCCGGGCCAAAAAATTCTGAAGGAAGATCATTATAGTCGGGTTTCATACCCTTAAAAAATTCTGCATAAAACATTTGTGCAAAATAAAGAGGAACCTCATCGTTCCATGGAAGCCTTCCAAAGGCCGCAAGATGTCGACTATACAAATATTTTGCTATGTCTGGGTGCTTGAAATACTGCACCTTCAACATCTTTTTTTTTGGCCCTTCCTTATAATTAAACATTGACTTAGCCTGTGCTCTTGAAACTTGTTTTTTTTTGTCCTGCCATTTATCGGGACCTATCACTGTTTCTCTTCTCTTTCTCATCACTTCTACAAACGAATCAGTGGTTGGCCCCAAATCTTTGTACACTTTTACCATTTCACTCAATGAATGTGTAACTATCCGTAGGCTTTGTCTACTCTCAGCAGGTAGAGTCAAATCCTGGAGATCTGTCTGCAATTTTGCATAAAGGCTTTGACACCTTTGTAAGGTGCATTCCGCCATGTTCCTTTCCCATGGTATATCAGTAATCTCAGCCGGATAAGTTGTGCTAGGTTGACAGCCTTCTTCTTCAATGTAGCGCGTTGCCCTGCGTCTTTTTTGACCACTGGCTCGAACATTTTGAGCCTCTGCATCAATATATATATAATTTCATATATTAGAAAAAACATGTGTAAAAAAAGTTGTAAAAATTTAATGAAAAATATTGAAATTGATGGCAACCTTGATGTTGTTGGTTAACATCATCTCCAACATGACCCTGCTGAGAACCAGCCCCAGAATGATGCCGCTGAGAACCAGACCCACAGCGACCCTGCTGAGAACCAGCCCCAGAATGATGCTGCTGAGAACCAGACCAACAGCGACCCTGCTGAGAACCAGCAGCCATTGATTGCTGGCCTTCGGGGGAATAAATATCACCCCCTTCCGGTACCATGTTACCTCGACCGGTTGAACCTTGGCCACACTCCATTGATGGAGTAGAAAGCCTTCTCCTCTTGCCTCCTAAAAATTAAAATATGAAACTTGTTAACAACTAATTTCACTCACAAAGTTAGTAAAAAAATCAATTCCATATGTACACACATGTATGTAGATTTAAGATTATATTTAAATACCCTGAACATCCTCCGATCCCCGAGACTCATATGGGATTCGGTTGATCTTCGTCTTTCATCCTCCATGATGTATATCTATTGGTCAACATTCACAAAATAGATTTCAAAAAATCAATACCTCAGAGTAAAATCCAATTTGGGGATGTTAAATCCAATATGTTCTATATTTCTTACATTTCAGCCCTCCTATTTTTCTTTCCAACCAAGGTTTATAAAATAACATGAGAAGCAACATGAGACTTAGAACAATCATTTTGATTATCTATATGGAAGGCAAGAATGATTATATCCCCTTGAGCTTAAGGGTATGTAGTTTGTCAATTTTTATCATATATTTTTTGGTAAGTGTAAATGTTTTTTTATCTATAGTACAAGTCATGAGTTCCCCACTTTTACCTTATGTAAAGAATGATTCTAGGATTACTAAAATTTGTACTTGGTTTTTTAAGAATATATCAAATAAAGTTTTTGAGAAGCAAATATGGCTTTTTCCTTAGAATTTGGCACTTTGAATTTCCTTACCCATATTTTTTGTTAATGATTATAACCTTAAAATGGCTAATATTGGTTTGTCATCATCATCTAAAAATGACTTGGCACATGAAAATTTACCATGTCCATCATCATCACTTCACACCATCTCATACATGACCCCTTCTACATATTATATGCATGAATTTTTGAAATGTCATCCTCTACCTATCCCATGAATGGATTGTGACAACAGGTGAATAAAATACAATTTATAAGCAAAAGATAGTTTCTAGCTTGTCCTCCTCCATCCGCCCCATAGCTAGTGATTTCTCAATTTTCCACTTCCAACTTTCTATTCTCGAAATTCATTAGCAGCTAATTTTATTGATAGCCACATCACTATACATATAATTATCATATTATACACTACTACATTAATGAACTCTACGTTGTTTGTTATTGTAAAGTCCAATAACAAACAATGTTAATTGAGTTTAGTAGTGTATATAACAATTTCTTTGACTTCCAAGTGTGTTGTGACTAAATAGTAGAATTAACTACCAAAATGAATTTCCAAAATAAAATGTTGGAAGAGAAAAATATGCAATCATTAGATATGGAGTGCGTGGAGGAGGACAAACTTATACTGATCATTTCCTTATCAAATTTCCTTTATTCACCTAATGTCACAATCAATCGTGGTCTAGATAGAAGGGATGACCTACCATAAATTCAATCATATAATGTGTAGAAGGGTCATATGTAGATGGTGTGAAACGATGATTACAAACATGATAATTTTTCATCTACTAGGTCATTTTGAGATGATGATTACAATCCAGTGCTAGCCCATTAAAGGTTATAATCATTGGTGCCTAATGTGGGGTGGACAATTTAAATCAAGTTCGTATCAAAGTACAATTTAGCTCATTTTAGTCAAGGTTAGTTAGAAGAATTAGTTATTGGTTTCTACCTTCAATTTCCTCTGAAAATGAATGTGTACGTGCTTTTGAGATACATTAGAGACATTAGAGGAACAAGGTCCAAATTTTTGATGAAAATGTGCTATGAAAGTAAAGGGTTTTAAAGGCAAGCATGTACAAGGCATAGTTGAGCCTAATGTTCTTCAAGAAGGGCCTAATTATTTGGGTCTTGGTTATGGAAAACATGGAAAATGCTCCAAAGCCAAGGAGGCTTGTGAGGTTTGTGTTCATGATGAATGGAACATGTACATAGTTTACCTTAAAGTCGTCGTGTTTTACGAATATTAAAAAATGAAGAACTTCTATTTAGATCCATTCCAGAGATTGACTGCAGGGGCATTTACTAGATATGTCACCTTTCATAAAAGATGAGATCCAGAGGCTACTTGGCCCTTTACAGACTCTGCCTATAGAACTTGTAGAATTAAACACTAGAGGCATTAACAATATCAAAGAACTAGACATGGGAATGTGTCTCTTTCCCTACGCAAAAAAATAATTCTTGAGGTAGTTAATCTTCATAGACAGGTCATCAAGCAAGTCAATGTGATCATCCCTCCTTCCCTCCCTTCTAAAATAATTATGTTTTGTGGGTCAGAAAGCCAAAATATGGAGACAATTATCACTAAATCCAACGTACGATTATGCATGATGGAGAATATCTAGCGCTTTCCCTTGTTAAATATATTAACAAGGGAAAGCGCTAGAGATTCTCCATCATGCATAATCGTACGTCGATGCTTATAGAGTGAAAAAACTAAAAGAATCAACTTGTAGGGTCATTTTAATGGGGGGTGGAGAATTCCCGGGTCTTTGCAAATTCAAAGTATGGTGCATGTTGCATGAAGCAAGATGTTGAAAGTAGAGTTATGTTAAACACACATAAATGCAACAAATATGGAAATTTGTACATGAGCTCTATTATTTGACTTAAGAGTCAGTTGTTTGAATTTAGGCATGTTTTGTCAACTTGTTTGGTTGATGGTTTTGTACACCAATATGTAAGAGTACATGGACATATTCACATGATGTGAATTTTTTTTTCTTTGAAGGAGAAAATGATGTGTTTTCATTTTGATGGTTTTGTTTGTGACAAGACGTCACAAGATTTTGCGAAGGTCCACTCTTGAGCGAGAGCCTCATGATTACAACCTATCTGTGAGAATCAAATGGGAGTGCATCCTTATTTTGAAGGAGAAATTTCAATAGGCTTTAGGAAATTTAATTTCAAGTCATTTAATTTCACTAGAAATAATTCATAGGTACATGATATGAATAGTATTTAGGAAGAACAATAGTCCCTCATGGAATATGAAGAAAGTAGCCACTTCATTTTGTATATATGCATGCTTTGAGTTACTCCTCAAAAATTTCAAAACATGTGTATTTATTACTCTACCCATCCCGATTTTCATAGGATCCATAGCACATACATTTCTATATGCACCCTAGTTGTTGTAAGGCCTAATTATTTCATCACTTTCAAAGGAATTACATCAGTTGTTTCTCCTAAATCTAGCATATAGTTGTGTAATAATATTTTATTTATAAATAGGAATATATGAAAGTGTTTATGAATTACATTTTTATTCCCTTGATTCATCTTTTATAACTCTGTAGGATAATCCTCAAAAGTAGGGTCATCTACTTCATCAAATTTTAAGAACTTCTTAACCTCATATCTTTATTTCATATTTGCATAACTTCCACAACTGGGATAGAAACAAGATATTTTCCAACTCTTGAAGTAAACCAACATTAATTTCATTGTACACTCTTTATATAGGTATGGTTGAATGTTGTACATCTGGTACATAGATCAATTTGTTGTTTTCATTGTTTACTCTTAGAAATTATTTGAAGTGGGAGCGAAGAGTTGGTTTCTTCCTAGGTTGGCTTACATTTCCTTTAATATGTGATCCATGCCTTTCTCTAATTCATGTTTTTATCTCTTGTATTAATTATGTTATTCTTTCTATGTATTGTTCAAGTACAAGGGGGTGAAATAATTTCTTATGATTTTCTAAGTGGTGAGGTCGTTTGAATCTCCAATAGTTGTGTTGGTGTGGTGGGAAACTATCAAACTGTATAGCTCATAGAGAAACAAATTCTGAAATAAAAATTAATATTAAGATATGGAATAAGTAGATACTTTATAGCCATAGATATGTTGTATTGTACAGTTACACATTCTGTACTAACTATAGACAAATAATTCAGAACTGAAACTAAGGTAGACAGACATATCTCTAAAATGTATAATTTATCTATTGCAATATTATGTCATGCACTGGTGTTGTATTGTTGGATGATAGGCTCATTTTGGGATGTCTATCAAAACACGGTATCACAGTTTGGTGTAATGTCACACACTACTCATACAATATAGTGACATACATCTGTTATTAGAGATTACCAGATATCATATTATGGAAAATGCCAAGAAAATCCACAACAAGAGGGAAAATCCACAGTCATGACTCAAGGGGATTACAAAATGATGCACCTACTAGCAGCTAAAATACATGACAATTAAACCAATGTAGGAAACAATCAAATATTATTAGTCAAAGCATTCAAAAAAAGATATTGAAGCAAAGAGAGCTATTAGAATATAGAATCCTCATAGCCACTATGATCAATTTAGTTGGAAAATATGGTAATTCTTTATTCAATAATTAGATGTGCAACAGGTACACACTTTCTCAAGGGCTTCAAAGATCAAGAACTGGAATTCATATCTCCTGGTGCCATTCAATATTGATATCTATAGAATTAATGTGCGAGATGAAACCAATATGATAGCTTGAGTATAGCTTAAATTTCTTAACACTCAATAATAATAATGATAATGGGAGAAGGGAAGTATTACATCAAACAAATAATTCTGAAATAGAAATTAATATTAAGATATGGAATAAGTAGATACTTTATAGCCATAGATATGTTGTATTGTACGGTTACACATTCTGTACTAACTATAGACAAATAATTCAGAACTGAAACTAAGGTAGACAGACATATCTCTAAAATGTATAATTTATCTATTGCAATATTATGTCATGCAATGGTGTTGTATTGTTGGATGATAGGTCCAATTTTAGACAGTCAGTTGCACACAAAGGTTTCCTACAAAGTTTATGTAATGTCATTACTTATCCATACAATACAGTGGCATACATCCAAGTTGTTGAGAGGATTACCAGATACTGTTTAATATTGAAAAATGCTAAGAAAATCACAACAAGAGGGAAAATCCCTTGTCATGACTCGCGGGGATTACAAAATGATGCACCTACTAGCAGCTAAAATACATGACAATTAAACCAATGTAGGAAACAATCAAATATTATTAGTCAAAGCATTCAAAAAAAGATATTGAAGCAAAGAGAGCTATTAGAATATAGAATCCTCATAGCCACTATGATCAATTTAGTTGGAAAAATATGGTAATTCTTTATTCAATAATTAGATGTGCAACAGGTACACACTTTCTCAAGGGCTTCAAAGATCAAGAACTAGAATTCATATCTCCTGGTGCCATTCAATATTGATATCTATAGAATTAATGTGCGAGATGCAACCAATATGATAGCTTGAGTATAGCTTAAATTTCTTAACACTCAATCATAATAATGATAATGGGAGAAGGGAAGTATTACATCAAACAAATAATTCGATGGTAAAACAAGGTAGTGTGGGAATGAATGACCTAACCTATGCCATCCACGGTGAAAACAATCAATTTATTTACTGCAATGTTATGTCATGCAATGGTGTTGTATTGTTGGATGATAGGTCTAATTTTAGACAGTGGGTTGCACACTAAGGTTTCCTCTGAAGTTTTTGTCTTGTCATTACTTATCCATACAATAGGGTGGCATACACCCAAACTATTGAGAGGATTACGAGATACTCTTTAATATGGAAAAGTGTTAAGAAACTCACAAAAAGAGTGAAAATCCCTTGTCATGACTCGCGGGGATTACAAAATGGTGCACATACTAGCACCTAAAATAGATGACAATTAAACCAATGTAGGACATATGGCACATAGCTAATCTTATATGTTCGGGCCACCCCTTCCTAAAGAGGAGGCACCATTGTTGGACTTAATGAATGGAAACCCCTTGCAATTGATCTTAAAGGGATGTCATAACTCAAATATGCAATTAGATATCTCAAATATGTGCTTAAAAATTAAAAAATATGTTAATTTATTCATGAATATGAAAGAAAACTTATAGATATGAAACTTTTGTGCTAAAAAAAATAAAATAATTTCTTCAATAAGAAAAAAAATGACTCCTTTCAATGTGATTTTTACACTAGTCCCATAATTTTATGGACACAGAGTATGGAAGAGGGAAATACTCGTGACTTTCAAGACAATCAAATATTAATAGTAAAAATATTCAAAGCAAGATATTGAAGCAAAGAGAGTTATTAGAACATAGAATCCTCCCAAAAACCATGATCAATTTAGTTGGAGAAAGACAGAGATTCACTATTCATTCATTAGAAGTGAAACAAGTACACACTTTCTCAATATCTTGAGGGGATTCAAAGATCAATAACTGGAATGCATATCTCCTCCTGCCATTCGATGATGTTAACTAGAGAAATAATGTGGGATATGCAACCAATATGATAGCTTGAATATAGCTTAAAGGTCTTAACACTGAAGCATAATAATGAGAATGGGAGAAGGGTAGCATTACATCAACCAAAGAATTTTCTTGTAAAACAAGGTAATGTGGGAACCAATGATGTCACCTATACCATCCACAATGAAAAAAATAAATTTATTTACTGCAATGTTATGTCATGCCAATGGTGTTGTACTTCCTACCTTTATGCATAGTGTAGTTGGACTAAATTTGTGGCGGTAATTCTTGTTTCCAAGTGGTACACGATTTATGATAATTAACTCGAACTAGGATTATGTATTGCTATGTTCTGATTCATGTCTGGTAGTGGAGGTTGTGGCAACTCCGACTAGGCTTATGCGATCTTCGGGATGGGACATCTGCATTCTACATTTTTCATGAAGCATGACTTCGACTACGGAGGAATGAAAGTGCACAAGAATGGACAAATATTCGAGAAGATCTAGCAATCACTTAACACGTATACTTGTTGCACTTGTTACTCGATGGAAGTTTATTGTCAATATTATATTCGTTAATTTTGAGTTAACCGCATTATTGTATCTTGCATGGGCATTAACAGTACTGCGGTAGGCTATTAGGCATTATTTATGATGTTTATTTGTGTTATCCGAACCGTTAAGCTGTTTGCTGATTTACCTTTAAAGCTCGGTTTTGATTGAGGCACAAATGCTAAACCACGAGGGGAAATATCGTTTTGTGCTTGTGTATGCTTGCTTTGCCATGTCATACTGTCCATGTTTGTAGTGGGTGTAACTTGTGTTGAAAACCATAGTTGCAAATTCGAGGTCGAATTCGAATTATAAACTTTTAAAATTTAACTTAAAATCTTTCCAACACTTTTTAGTTATTTTCAGCTCTAAAATCTACAACATTTTAAAATTTAACAAAAATCTTAAAGTAATTAGTTTCTATTACCTAGTGTACCCTACACTTCCACTTAGCTTTACGGACAAAGTATCAGTACCAAATGCTGTGACCCTCTGGAAAACAAATTTACATCACCAATTTTGTGACTTAAAAAACAAAAACATAACAATTAAAACGAAAAGAGCCGCCACCAATCCTTTATACAAACCCATTAATTTCATGACGGCCAAGAATGAAACCGAATCGGAGCGATTTTTATCGAATAATTTCAGATTGCACGAATCAGTGCTCATCGAAATTTCCGTATTATTTTTCGTAGACGTCTGCCATCTGACAGGAAAACTATCGGTTGAAATGATTTATCGCTTTGATGCTTGTAAGTTACCTTTAAACTCCTTGAGTTTTCAGTACTCTAATCTAAACAACGAAATTACGGCGATCCATACAAAAAGAAAAAGAGAGGCATGCATATGCCCATTACAAGAATAATCCATTACAAATCATTACTTGAACACAATCACACCAAAATCCACCGTGAGAAAGCGATACACACATAATTGTCATCAATACATCTCAGCAAGCAAAAGGCCTTGTCTAGAAACAAGCATCGACCGGATCGCGGCGCAACCTACGAAGAAATAGCCCTCGACCGGATCTGGCGGAGACCCGGAGATGCGAGCGAGAACGCCCTCGACCGGGTCACGGCGGGCGAGTCACAGCGCGCGCACCTCGACAGTCCTGTGAGAACCTCGACGCCTTACGAGAAACGAATTCGCGCAGAAAACAATGAAACGATGCGCTGACGTACTTCGCGATGCGTCTGCATGGAGTAGTCGGCAGAACTTTCAACTCGGTTCGTCGGCTTCTCATTGCGGTTTTTCCAGACCTCCCGCAAAATTCCGTTCTTGCTGGGCCGTCAGCATGTCGTAGGCAAATATGAACCGGACTCCAGAAAGTTCGGCCGCACGTACTGAAACGATTCGCCGGAACTGGCCTGCAGATCCGGCGAGACTATCCGGCGAACTATGTACGAAAAATTTTTTTGCGATTCTCACTGAAAAGTGCAACAACTTGACTTCACGTTTCCGCCCTTCGATAGTTGATATTTCAAATGCAAGATCTACTAGGAAAGTGGTTCAACAACTTGGATTTTTAGGGATTCAAATGTTTTAAGGGAAGAATAGTTTCCTAGAGATTGATTATGAAGTTTTTTTTCACATCTTCCATTCAATGGTTCTCTTTTTTGTGCACCAAAGAAGAAATATTCTAGTGAAGTTTGTGAACTCGTTAAATCATCCTTCGTTTTTGGATTAAATACCTATGAAGAATTTATTTATTCAATCTCATCCGGAGAAGGAATTTTATGTCGAAGAAGGGATTGAAAGAACTAGGAAAATGATTTAAGAATCTAATGGCCTTTGTATGTGTTATCATCAACATTCTCGCTATGATGGGATAGTCATAAACGTGATCGCAGAAACGTGCACAAAGAACATGGGCGCTAGTCACAACTTAGCATTATTCATATGGCCACCCGCATCACATAACTCTGACCCATCCCAACTCAATCTACCCAAACACGTTTCCCTGGGCACCCTAACACGACCTGACCCGACCCTGCCCGAACGTGTTTCCTTGGGCGCCTTCACATGACCCGGCCCAACCCAACCCAAATGCCTTTCATTAGGTGCCCTCACACGACCCGACCCGACCCATATGAACGCGTTTCCTTGGGTGACCCTCACATGACCTCGTCCCGAACCGACCCGAGCCGCCCAAATGCGTTTCCTTGGGCACCCTCACATGACCCTAACCCGCATCCCAACCTATCCAACCACGTTTCCATGGGAGCACTCACACCACCCGACCCGACCCGCCCGAATGCGTTTTCCCTGTGCTCTCCCACGACCCAACCCGACCTCGCCCGAACGTGTTTCCTGTGCACCCTTACATGACCCGACCTAACCCAAGTCGCCCGAACATGGTACGAGCTGATCGGACCCAACCTCGACCTACCTAAAAGTGTTTCCTTAGGCATCCTCACAAGGCACGGCCCGACCTCGACCCTCCCCGAACATGTTTCGTTAGGTGCCCTCACACGAATGGAGCCGACCCACATTAACGCGTTTCCCTGGGCGCCCTCACACAACTCAACCCGAACCGACCCGCCCCACTCGAATGCATTTTCTCGGGGCACCCTCACATGCCCCGACCTCGACCTCGACCCGACCCGAACGAGTTTCCTTGGCTGCCCTCACACTGGCACAACCCCACTCGACCCGCCCGAATAGGTTTTCCCCGGGCGCCCTCACACGACACGACCTGACTCACCCAAACACATTTCATTGAGTGCCCTCACATGGCACGACCCAAACTCGACCTACCTCAATGTGTTTCCTTGTGCGTTCTCACACGGCACGACTCGACTCGACCCTGCCCGAACGCATTTCCTTGGGCACCCCTCACATGACCCGACATAACAAGACCCGTACACGTTCATTGGGCGCCCTTCACAAGACACGACCAAACCCGACCAACCGTAAGGTGTTTCATTGGGCGCCCCTCATAGAACGACATGACCCAACCTCGACCCGACCCGCCCGAACATCGATTATGGCATGAGGGAGAAAATGGAAAATGGGTCGCACGAACATGCACAAGGCACACGAGCGATCGCAACTTAGAATATTTTTATATGACCTCCCTCACACGATCGCATAAACGTGCACAAGGCACACAGAAGTTACAACTTAACATTTTTTATATGGCAACCCTCACATGACTCGACACGACCCGACCTGACTCGACCCGCCCGAACGCATTTGCATAGGCACCACCACATGACCCGACCCAACCCGACCCGCATGAACGCGTTTCCTTGGGGGCCATAACACGACCCGACCCAACCCGTCCTGACCCACCCGAATGTGTTTCGTTCGACGCCCTTACACGACACGACCTGACCTAACTTGCTCGAACATGTTTCCTTAGGTTCCCACACACAACCCGACCTGACCCAACCTCACCCTCACACGACTCAAACCGACCCGGGCCGCTCGAACGTGTTTCCTTGGGTGCGCTCACACGACCTCGACTCGACCCGACCCCTGCCGAATGCGTTTCCTCGAGCACCCTCACACGACATGACCCGAGCCGACCCGACCCGCTCGAACACATTTCCTTGGGCGCTCTCACATGACCCAATTTGACACGACCGTGCCAAACGCGTTTCCTTAGGTGCCATCACACGAACCAAGCCGACACGACCTTGACTCGAGATGACTTGACTCGATCCGAGCCAGGGGAAAATTTTAAGGATGGAAAATTATTTTGAAGTTTAAAAAAATTGGCGAATCTCACTAGTCCCTAATATGCAAACTATAAAATTTTTTATTGATGTATCTCGTAAAATTATTGAAATTTATAATGATATTATATATATTTTTCTATATAATGTTAGCGATTTTTAAGGTAAAATAATTTTATATTGTAAAATTTGGGTGAATTATTTTTTATAAAAAAAATGGAAATTGGCGAATTTTTTTTTGGAAAAACCATGGAAAATTAGCCCACCCTGCGAATATTAGCCCCCTAAAATTTTCCATGATCTCGAGCTGACCCTCACATGGTTTGTATACTTTCGTCGCAAGCTCGACGGTTTGGAGACGTGCGTCGCAAGTCTAATGCGATCCGAACTTTCATCGCAAGCCCCCACGGTTTGGAGGGCTTCGTCACAAGACCGACGGTTTGGAGCTTTTTCATCACAAAACCGACGGTTCGAGCCTTCCATCACTGTTTCGACGTTGGCGTATTTTTCATTGCAAATTATTGCAAGACCAACGGTTTGGAGCGTTTTTTCACAACGATCGATGTTTGGAGCGTCTCGTCGCTATTCCGATAGTGGGAGCGTTTTCGTCGCAAATCTCGACGTTTTTGTGAGGTTCGTCGCAAGTCCGACGTTTGATCCGACGTTTTTTGGCAAGATTAAAAAAAAATTGAGAAAAAAGTTGGGAACTTTTCCGACAATACGTCAAAACGTCTGAACTAAAGTGTCGAAAAATTGATCATATGTACTAGTTGGGGACCGTTGGAGCAGTGGTCCCTTCGAGCACATTTTGGAGTAATTAATAAGTATATTTTTAGTTTTGAGTCGTGTCCGCTAAGAAATGCACAAGTCAAGGGGATTTGGGGTCGTTCAAAGTCCCTTCATGAGTTTTAGTGGGTTAAAGGGTAAAACTATGAATCATTCTTAGACGACCACAGAGCTTAGATATGAATAGAAGTATAGATCAAGTCGGATAGGATAGATTTTGATAGAATTTTATGTATGTTCGGAACTTTGAAACGAATCTCAGTAAGTGTCCGTGTCCGAAAGGGTCCTTCCGGCTCTAGGTGCAAAGACCTTAGTCCGGTTATGTGTGCACCCGCTATCCGTGTGCGCGGGTGAATCCGAATAATTGTAAAGGGTTTTGCAACTTTTGATGAATAAAGAAGTGTTTTAGATAATTTTGAGTACTAAATTCGTCTATGATATGTTTATGTGATCCGTAATTCTTACGATTTATGTTATCTCGTGATTGGATCGGTTGCGTACCTATTTACTATTTAATATGAATGTTAGATGCATATATATATTATTGTAAAACCCTGAATATTAATTTACTAAGACCGTTGAAGGGATTGCGAAGCCATTATCTGTGCACGCATAGTGTCATATGCATAAGTCGACTTAGATTTTTCCCTGGGTTAGGGTTTCTAGTGCGTAAGAAAGTTCGTTATTATTATAGATTTGTGGACACCCACATCATTTAATTCTCTCTTAGGGTGTGGAAACTTGGTTCCATCACCCTCCCATACTGCTATAGGTGAGACTTTGGCCTCGTGCAAGTAGGTCACTGTCGAAAGGGCCATTAGTAAGAGGTTTTTTGTCTTCTTCCTTTGAACTACAGTTGATAACTCTATATTTATGAAGTTATGAAAGTTAAACTATTGAGGGTATGGTGTGGTATCCGTGTGTGGGATGTCAAATTTCTCACAAGTTACCAACCCAATTGGTTTTACCACTACATAGGCACCCTTCCTTGATGTGGGGCAGTGGCCTTATATTTTTTCAATGCTTCCATTATATCAATATCAAAGCAGTGTTTGAGAGGGGGTTGAAATAACTTCAGTAAACTATTAGCTATGAAAAATTCTCTAAAAAATGGTGCAAGCAAGGAGTTTCAAACTTTGAGTTGTGTGGAGATAATCTAGTGGTCATCGTTATAAAATGAATCTATAAAATGGAGAAATTGGTAGTTAGTCCTATATATGATGCCGTAAAAAGCTATGGATTTTGTGTTTAGTGAAATTTCCTTATCGGTGTCTACAAAAAACATAAGTGTGAAGTACTCATGAGCCATCGTAGTGGCCCTATTTACAAATTACGAATCTCCATGACAAAGTGAGGAAAATCTCCATAATAAATTTTGTTCTATGAGATATATCATAAAATAAATATTTTAAGTGTTATTATAAATTGCTCCTATCAATTTTCACGAGTCATCTAATTTATATGGTTATGCTAGTATATAATGTTATTATGATATAAAAATTTAAAAGATATGAATAATATATTTATTATTTAAAAAAAATCATTATTATTAAGAAGATTTAAACTTTGCTGTACATTCAGTGAGTATGGGATTTATACGTATAAAAAAATTAAAGCAATTTACAATTACCAAATAAACAAAAGTCTGTTTTGGTTAGGATCTTTATGCTTGTTTTTATCCTTCAAGCTTAAAAGTTAAGCTGAACCTATTGTGAACCCTGTTATGGTCGGTGTCAGTTTAATATCCATTAAAGATTAGCATGCCAAAATGTAATCAGACTTCCTGCGAAAGATGTAAGGAGAAGTATATTTTTTAAGGTTGATCTTGTAAATATTCTAAACAAATGACGCAGATTGTGGATGAACGTGTCGAATATACAATGGGTTACATTGCCATCTCGTGATAGCAGAGTGAGTACAAGTTTGGTTGGATTACATCCAACACTAAGAGGGGTATGAGGTTTGATACAGAGGTGATGATGATCATCTCACTAAGAGGGGGTATGAGGTTTGGTATAGAGGTGATGATGATGATCATGAGATGAGAGGACCTCCCTTGAGGTATTCCGTCAAGGCCAACGCAACGAGGCCAAGCATGGCGAAACGCCCATTCAACATCTCTGCCCCAGAAGACCATATTTCCTCTGATTTGCTCTCTTTGGAGACTCCCTTGAACATGGGTATCACCGAGGCAACTGATAGCAGAATCGCACTTCCAAGAAACAGTGGAACTCCTCCGGTGGCGAGCTGAGAGAAGAGGTCCCTCCCACTAGCAATCTCCACCCCCAACGGCCGAGACGAATCCGAGCATGGCAAAGTCTCCCATTTATGGTCTTTGTGGCGCAGCGAGAGAGCAAACACATCCTTAAACACATCCTTAAACTAGGAAAAGTGTTAAGAATATAATGGCCTTTGTATGTGATGTCATCAACGTTACTGCTATGATGGGATAGTCATAAATGGATCACAAAACATGCACAAGGAAGATGGGCGCTAGTCACAACTTAGCATTATTCATATGGCCACCCAGCTCACATGGCTCGGCCCATCCCAACTCATTTCTACCCAAACACGTCATTTCCACACGGCTTCCCAACTGCAATCGGCTTCCCGACTTTCCCAAAGCGTGTTTCCTTGTGCTCCTTCACATGACACGGCCCAACCTTTGCAAATGCCTTTCATTAGGTGCCCTCACATGACACGACTCGACCCATATGAACGCATTTCCTTCGGTGCCCTCACATGACTGGCCCGGGCACACCCGAGCTCGCCCAAATGCATTTCCTTGGGCACCCTCCACACAACCTAACCCCATCCTAACCTCACTCCGACCACGTTTCTCATGGGAACTCCACACGACCCACACTGAACGTGTTTTCCTTTGTCGCCCTCCACGGCCAGAGACCCGTCACCGCACGAACGTGCTTCCACTGGGCACCCTTCGAAACCGGAGCCCTAACCCAAAGCTACCCGAAAGCTTGTTTCCGTGGGGTCACCTCACACGGCCGAGCCTGACGACCTCGACGTGTTTCCTGCTGGATCCCTCCACACAAAGCCGGCTGACCGAGCATGAAAACATTTCCTAGCACATGCCCTCACTCGAATCATCCCAAATCGACCCGGCATGCTGAGGCATTTTCCTGTGGGTGCCCTCACACGACCTAACTCGATGCAGCACTGCGAGAGACGTGTTTCACAGGCGACCTCACGATGCCCTAGCAGCCCACTCAGAACACGTTTCCCTAGGTGCCCTCGCATGGCCCGCCCACTTGAACATGTTTCCACTGGGCCCCCTCACAAAACTTGACCCAACCCACCCCGAACGTGTTTCCATGGGTGCCCTCGCACAACCCAGCAGCGTGTTTCCCTTCAGGTGCCCTCACACGGCGGCTGGCCCACATGGGCACATTTCCTAGGAGGCGCCCTCCACACGAAGCTCGGCCGAACCAAGCACGACTCACGAGGAACATGCTTTCAGCATGGGTGGCCTCCATGGCTCTCTTTGACGACCTAGCTTCACTCGAACATGTTTCCTTGTCAACTGTCACGAGCTCTGTGTGACCCAACCCGATGCTGCTCTAACGCGATTTCTTTGAAGCACCCTCACACGGCATGACTCAAAGCCTAACCGCGCCAACATGTTTCCTTGGAGGACGGTCTTCTACGCACGACCAGCCCGCGGCCCATGACGTATTTTTGCTGAGCGGCCAGCCTCACCCAAGACAAGCGCGCCGACGGCCAGGCCTAGCTGGGCAGCACGTTTCCTTGAGGCGCCTCACATGGCTGCGACTACACTCGACCGGCTAGAATGTGTTTCCGCGGTGCGCCTCACACACCGCTTGACCCTACCAGCAGGCCGCCCGGATGTGCGTTTCCTGGAGCTCCCTCACGCGGCACACATTACCGAACGTGTTTTCTTTGGCACCCTCACACGGCCACGACTGCAGAACTTTCAGACTAGCGAAACGTGTTTCAGCCCGAGCCCTCACATGGCATAGCTAGGCCGCACTGCTCGAATGCATTTTCTTAGGTGCCCTCACATGACACGGCCAGCGCCTCATGCTCGAACGTGTTTCCTGGAGTGCCCTCCTGACTACGACCCGGCGACAGCCAGGCTGAGCGTTTCCTTGGGTGGCCCCACATAGTACTGCGGTCGGACCACAACGACCTACCTAAAAGTGGTGACTCAGCCGTCCCTCACAAGGCACGGCCCGCCTGGCCCCTCCCGGAGCACATGTTTCGTTAGGTTCCCTCACATGTAATGGAGCCGACCCACATTAACAGCGTTCCACGGGCGCCTTCACACAACTCAACCCGAACCGACCCGCCCTCGCTTACATGCATTTCCTTGGGCACCCTCACATGCCCGGCTAGACCCAACCCGACCAGGTTTCCTTGGCCGCCCTCACACGGTACAACCCCACTCGACAGCTGGGAACATGTTTTCTTGGGTGCCCTCACATGACACGACTCGACTCACGCTAAACACATTTCATTGAGTGCCCTGCATGAGCACGACCCAAACCCGACCTACCTCGGTGTGTTTCCTTGTGCGCGTCGAGCCATGACATGACCCTGACTCGACCTACTAGAGCATTTCCTTGGGCACCCTAACATGACACCGACATGACAAGACCCCAGTACACGTTCATTGGATGCCCTCACAAGACCGGCCGAGACCCGACGACTCGACCAACCGAAGGTGTTTCATTGGGCGCCCTCATAGAACGACATGACCTAACGACCCGACCCGCTTTGAACATCGATTATGGCATGAGGAGAAAATGGAAAATGGAGTCGCACAAACATGCACAAGGCACATGAGCGATCGCAACATAGAATTTTCATATGTACCTCCCTCATACGATCGTATAAACGTGCACAAGGCACACGGAAGTTACAACAACATTTTTTATATGGCAACTCATGACTCGACATGACCCGCTACGACTCGACCCGCGAACATGTTTCCCTCGGCACCACCACGACCCGACCCAACTTTGACCCGCGAATGTGTTTCCTTGGGGGCCATAACACGACTCGACCCATCCCGATCACGCCACGAACGTGTTTCGTTTTGAGGGGCCTCATATGACACGACCCGACCTAACTTGCTCGAACATGTTTCCTTAGGTTCTCCACACCCAACCCCTGCGACCCGGCGACCCTCACACGAGACTCAAGCCGACTGGGCCACTCGAACGTGTTTCCTTGGGTACGCCACATGACCGACCCAACCGACACAGTCGAATACGTTTCCTCGAGCACCCTCACACGACATGACCTGGTGACCCGGCCGCTCGAACACATTTCCTGGGCGCTCTCACATGACCCAATACGACACGGCGGGCAAACGTGTTTCCTTAGGTGCCATCACATGAACGTGACTGACATGACGACCTTAGGTGAGGTTGACGGCTGATCCGGAGCCGGGGAAAATTTTAAGGATGGAAAGAATTATTTTGAAGATTTAAACTTTGCTATACATTTGAAAGTGAGTATGGACTTGTGCGTATAAAAAATTAAAGCAATTTTACAATGACCAAATAAATAGAAGTACGATTTTTGGTTAGGATATTTATGCTTGTTTTTATCCTTCAAAGTCAAAAGGTTAGCGGAACCTATTGTGAACTGCATTATGGTCGGTGGCCAGTTTAATATCCATTAAAGATTAGCATGCCAAAATATAATCGAACTGCTACTTGAAAGACTGATATGAGAGAAGTATATTACCGGTTTGATCTTGTAAATATTCTCTAACAAATGGCGCGAGATTGTGGATGGGCGTGTCGAATATACAATGTTGGGTTACATTGCCATCTCGTGATAGCGAGGGTAGTTTACAACTTTGGATTTGGATTACCTCAACACTAAATTAAAGTTAAAAATCTCATGAGATAAAAAAGTAATAACTAAAGTACACTTTTAGTACAAAGCGGAGAAGGGCCCTCTTGTTGGAGCGAGATAAACCATGAGTTATCATATATATACTCTTCTCATTGAGCAAAATAGCTATAGTAGGAATAAATTTATTAAATTAGAATAGTGTGTACATGATCACATGAATTCCAATATGTAGCCAAAGAAAGGAATGGTAAAGTGGATGTCTCTTAGCTTCTCGAGAGTCACATATATAATTTTTTTGACAATAAAACCTTGAGAAGACGGATTTCTAGAAACACAGTGGTGAATGAAAATTGTCTTATATTTCTATTAAAATTATAATTATTATGATCCATTATCAAGAATCAAATCACAAAAAATTTCTAATATTAAAATCATCATTTCACTAATCGGGGGTGTGTGCCAGTTCACCGTCCACTCGGGACTCTCGTTAATGGTGATCACATGATAAGGGGAAAGGCGACTCCAAAAAATGCGGGATATGGGTGATCAGGGTTGATGTGATAGGAGGGTGTGTGGGGAGAGATTAAGGAGGGATTTAATTTCCACCTAAGAGATAAACCTATAGGTGGTGATTCTTGCACTCTTTCCATGTAGTTTCATTGTGGTATAGTGTGGTCTTGAGAGAGCGAGGAGGAATTTGGGTTCCCTTTTAATGGAAAGCTTCCGTAGGAGGATCTGTTCTTTGTAGGGGAATATTTTGGAGGACTCGTCTTTGGCAAGGCAATATGGAAGGAGGTGAGCCTTGGAAGAGCTTTTAAATGGGAAGGGCCTACAGGCCTTATATAAATATCTAAATCCAAGTACCTCCTCATAAAAGTTCTATACATGTATTTAAAGATTGTAGATAATGATCCATCCAAATGTTGATAAAGACAATAGAATATCCCTTGAATTCATAATAAAGTGCATATATACCGAGGATGAGTTTTATCCTTTAATTATATCTCTTATATATGGAAATGCTAGAAGATGTTATTTAAGAAGAGGAAGGTCATTATGATTAGTTTCAACTCGACACAAATGTAAACTAGTTGGAATGCACCGAGAGGTCCGAAGGGTGGCATCCACGATGCTCTTGTGCTGTATGTATATTAAACAAAAAGGACCCCTTTCATTTGCATGAAGTGTTCCTAGTAAAAATACATATTATAGTCGAGGCCCTAAAATATAAAGTCCACTACATTTGAATGTATTGTCTATAAATAACTTTTTAACAACCTCACACAAACACACAATAATGTCATTTATATTGGAGGTGTAAGTCACTTGAATGTTACAACTTTAATCGCTCCCCACGAAAAATGTGCCATGATTCCTTGTGATGATGCTTAACCCTATTGGAGAACAACCTCACAATGTAAAATGAATTTAAACATGGGTGTAAATTTATTATTGCACCACATTCACCCTTTGGATCACTACTATGGATAATTAGAGGTTATTTTCCAAGAAACTCATCGGATAATATCATTTTATTTTCTCTTATGTATAGTAGTACACATTGACACAATTGAGTTTGTTTAAAAACAAAATATTTGTATTGATTTTTCACTCCTTGTGCATTAGGGCTAGAGAGGCCTTGTATTTGTGAGTGGTCTATTGATTTCCAACTCCTGTGTGAGAGACTCACTACAAGCTCCATCTCAACATGAAGTGTGGATATTTTGAATGATTCAAATTGAGGGTTTGAAAATTATCTATTTTTGCTATGTTTCGTATACATGGTCATAATGGCATTACCCACAAATACATACCTCAACCAATACCTAGTTCTCCAAAATTAAATGCTTTCAATAGTGCTCAATTAGAGGTGAAGGATTCTCCAGGAGGTCAATATGTTGGTTTGGGGTGTTATTTTCAGCCTTGGATACTTAGTGGTAGGGTCAAGGGTCAACCATTGAGAGTCCAAGGGCTTTAGGGTCGGAGGATTTAGCTAGATTAAGGACTTAAGATTCGGGGGATTTAGGTGTTTAAGGGGTTAGAAATTAAGGTGTTTAAGGGTGAAGGATTAGGGGTTTAGGGTCACGAGAGAGGATAAGGAGTTTAGGGCTTACGAGGTTCATGGATTATTAGGTTAGGCATTAGTTTCTTAAGATTTAATGAGTCGAGTGTTTATGGGTTATGATTTATGAGTGTAGGGGTTAGGGATTATGGATTGTGGGTTAAGGGGATATGGAATTCAATGGTTATGGGTTAAGGGATTATGGTTTGTGATAATTGGACTCTTAATCACTGTATACAACACTGTCAGTTCCCTATCGATTTCTCTCTGATACCTTCCTCTAGGTCCCCTAGCTCCCTATGAAGTAGGGTCCTAATCCCTCGTTCTCATTCTCTAATCCTTGCACCCTCTCAATTATACCCATCCACAATCACTTTGTGTTTATTTTAAATTAATTGGTGACCGTGTTATTTATTTTGGTCTTGTATGTGGATGATATGTTGTTTGATTGAAAATGACAAAGAAACTATCCAAGATTTGAAGACCCAACTATTCTCCAAATCTAACATGAAGGATCTTGAGTGCGCAAACTATATTTTGGGCATGGAATTTAAGAGAGATAGAAAGAAAGAGGAAGCTTTGTTTAAACCGGAGAGGATGCATGTCAAGATTATATTGCGGAGGCTCACTATGCAAGATAGTAAATCGGTGAATGTTCGATTCATGTAGGTGTAAAGTTTGATACGTTGAACAATGTCCCAGAAACACGAAGAAGGAGGGATATGTCCCGTGTTCCATATGCAAGTTAAGTGGGATGCACCGATGTGATGGAATGGTCTATACTAGACCAGACATTGCACATGCGAGTGGGAGTATTGAGCGAAGTTTGTGTCAAACCCGGGGAAGGAGCATTGACATATAAATGAGCAGCTGATTTTTCAGATATTTGTGTGGCACTAGTGATTATGGCTTGTGCTACAGGAAACACCCTGAGGATTGGAAAGAGTGTTTGGGATATTCGTGGTTTTTTTGATGCGATGAATGGTCAGAGACCTGGACCAAAGAAGATCTACGAGTGGGTATGTTTTAACCTATTTGGAGGTGTAGTCGGATGGATGAGTATGATAGCCAATAGCGGCTCTTTGAAATACGGAGGCAGAATACACGACACCCACTCATGCAAGCAAAGAAGTAGTTTAGTTGCGGAGATTGTGTTCAAGTATAGGGTTGGTGCAACAAGCTATAATGATAGATTGTAGATAGCCAAAGTGCAATTTTCTTGGCTAAGAACCCCGCTTATCATTCAAAGACAAAGCACATTGATGTTTCAAAATCACTTGTGTAGAGATATAGTTGAGGCTAATAGGGTGTTGCTGGTAAATGTGGACACTTTGAAGAATGTTGCGGATGCATTGGTGAGTCCAGTGAGCACTTAGAAGTTCTCTTGGTGGAGAGACAATGGGTGTTGCGAGGCAGAGCTGGGGTAATGACTAAGACTCTCTTGTGGCTCCCTCATTGGGAAAGAAAAGAACAAATGGGAGAATGTTGGGTATGTGTTATATTATTTCCATGACCAGTCATGGCGTGCGCGGCAGCCCCTATTCGGGTCCCTGAGCAGTGCTCGAGAAAAGAAAAATATATTTGGACCCGATTTTTTAGGTAGCACTCGCCCATGGTTTTGTGGATGGGTTTGCACATGGTTTTGGGGCATGACTGGTTTTCTGGCCCTGGTATTTTGTAGATCCGGTCAAGGTAACTACGGTTACGTTCTAATCCGAGGGTTAATGAATTGGGGTTTATTTATGCTTCGTGAGTGTATATATATGTGTTGTAACACTAAAAGGAATATATTGAAAAATCAAGCTAGTCAACCCGATTTGGGATCTGGGGAAAGTGTCTATGTATATACGTTTTATTTTTTATGCTCTAGCCATTGTTTTATTTTCTGTTTGTAAGATTACGTTTGCGATAATTTTTTATGCATGAGGGTTAAAACACTACATTAGTGGAGGTTTGGATATATGTTTATTGCTCGATGTGTTTCTCGAGAAACATATTTACAAAAGTTCTAGAGTGAATCTTGCGAAATTTCTAGGCTTATGAAGCATATGAGGGAGGAAGATACGAGAATTCCATCATTTCATAACTAAATAAGCATCTACTTGAGTGCAGAGAAATTGTTACTGAAGGATATTTCTTCATCATGTTATATATATATATATATATATATATATATAGATACGTTTCTATATTTATTTTTATGTCTTCGATAGTTGATATTTCAAAATGCAAGATCTACTAAGAAAGTGTGGTTCAACAACTTGGATTTTTTAGGGATTCAAATGTTTTAAGGGAAGAATAGTTTCCTAGTAGATTTGATTATAAAGTGACATCTTCCATTCAATGGTTCTCTTTCTTTTGCGATCCCAAAGAAGAAATACTCTAGTGAAGTTTGTGAACTCGTTAAATCATCCTTTCGTTTTTGGATTAAATACCTATGGCGAATTTATTTATTCAATCTCATCCAGAGAAGGAATTTTATGTCGAAGAAGGATTGAAAGAACTAAGAAAATGATTTAAGAATCTAATGGCTTTTGTATGTGATCTCATCGGCGTACGCTATGATGGGATAGTCATAAACGGATCGCAAAAACGTGCACAAAGGAACATGGGCGCTAGTCACAGCTTAGCATTATTCATATGGCCACCCAGCTCACATAACCCGACCCATCCCAACTCAATCTACCCAAACACGTTTTCCCTGAGCAACCTAACATGACGACTCCTACACGCCCGAACGTGTTTTGCCCAGGCGGCTTCACATCTGCGGCCTGCTTCACCCATATGCTTTCATTAGGTGCCCTCACACGGCTGACTGCAGCGCTATGAGCGCGTTTCAGCTCCGGTGCCATCACATGACCGGCACAGAGCCGAGCCCAGAGCCTCCCCAAATGCGTTTCCTTAGGCACCCTGCACATGACCTTAGCCGTCCCAACCTATCGACCGACGTTTCCATGGGAGCTTTCTCTGACACGAGCTTGGGCCGCCGCTGAATGCATTTTTACGTATGTGCCCTCCCACGACCCAACCCGGCTGCACGAGGCGTGTTTCCACAGGCACCCTTACACGACCCAACCTAACCCAGAGTGCGCACGGCCCATTTTCGTGGGTGACTCTGACACGACCCCAGGCCCGACACGACCTCGCGCGTTTCCTTAGCTTCCCTCACACAAGCTGGACTTGATTGACACGAACACATTTCCTAGGGCAAACACCCTCACTTTCGCATCATCCCAAACCAGCCCGGCATGCCGAACACTTTTCCTGGTTGCCTCTCATGACCTAACCCGATGCACAGCACATGCGCACTGCTTCCTTAGGCGGCCTCACACGCTGGCCCGGCCACTCAAACACGTTTCTAGAGTGCCCTCACACCGGCCCAGCCACGGAGCATGTTCCACGGAGCTTCCACAAAACTTGACGACCCACGAACGTGTTTCCATGGGTGCCCTCGCACGACCCAACAAAAGCGTGTTTCCTTACGTGCCCTCACACGACCCGACTCGACGCAGCACGAACACATTTCCTGAGGGCGCCCTCACACGACCCGACTGGCTTGGCTCGACCCGCCGAACATGTTTCCTTGGGTACCCTCACATGACCTAACGACTACTGCCTCGAACATGTTTTCCTTGTGGCTCTCACATGAAAACAGCGCGACCAAACCCGACTGCTCTAACGCGTTTCTTTGGCACCCTCACACGACACGACTCGAGCTAACCCGCACTGACATGTTTCCTTCGCAGGCGGTCTCACGGGAGCACGACCCGACTTGACCCGCCCCAAAAACATTTTCTAGGGCACCCTCACCCCAGACAACTTTGACCCTACCCAACCGTGGAGCCGCGTTTCCTGGGCACCCTCACATGACTCGACTACACTCGATTAGCTAGAGATGTGTTTCCTTGGTGTGCCTCGCACAACTCGACCCTACTCGACCTACATTGGTGTCTCGGCCTTTGCTGACCTTCCTCCGGTGATCAAACATGCTCTTACAAAGTTATTTTAAGGTCGTCAAGGTCAAATTTTTCATTTCAAGAGAGTCTTCAAGCAAAATTTGGTCACTAGGCATTAGGTCCAGAGGTTTGTTTTCACTCCTTCACAAAAGTTGTCAGGAATAGTCGGTCCATGTCTCCATTCAGGCTGAGGTGTACCCATCATTCGGAGGAGGGTTTTCATCATCATGTCTAGCTCCATCGAGTCATTTTACACCTTGTTCATGCTTCGGTTGTGCCTTGGCAGGGTCCATTTCCCTCTCCTAGGGTTTTGGAGGTAATTTCTCTTGGATGGTAAAATCATCGAAAAGAATTGTATCCTAATGTTCACACACCTTCCCTATCCTATCAGCCAATATACCTTATTAGACACTTCCCATCACTGAGATCCCCAAATTCCTCATTTTTGCACAAACCCTAGTTTCTTGCCTGAAGCTTGGCAATTTTCCTAGGCTAGGCACATTGTGTTTTGCCCTTTTGGACCCCCTTCCCTCGGTAAATCTACGAGATTCCACTCTCCCCTGCTTCCCTAACATCCCCTCCCTACTTCCAAAAATTTCCCCAAGAATTTATAAAGCCCTTATCCCCTTCATTACCGCTTCTACCATTTTCGACAAAATCCCTTGTTCCACACATCGGGATCAGTTTCACTCAAAAGATGTTTCGGAAGAAATAAAAGATGAATTTTTGAAAAGCTGAAGAGGTTTTTGTTTCAAAAATTCCAAGGCTTGAAAAACCTCCTTCACTTTTACACGGAGTATCATGGTTTGGAGAAATATCAAAAATACCGTTGCCTCAAGAGGATTGATTGCACCTAGCTGGGAAGTAGTGTTGGGAAATTTGATTTTTGACGAGGTCAAGTAAATCCAAATTGAATAATTAAACTTGTGTTGGAAAGTAGACTCCACGCGCTTTCCAACGAGCTATCTCACGCCCTATTTGGACACGGAAAGGCCTCCAGCTTCTTGCAAAATGCACTATGTGGCAGAGGCATGCGACCCTTGAGGGGATGCGACCACTTGTGCGTTTTGACGCCGGTGTAAATTTGAACGCATGCAACCCACTTGTGGCATGCGACCCACTTGAGGAGATGCGACCCACACTTAAAAACGAGAACTCAAAAAATTGCGTTGGGTGCCCGGAATTCGAGTTCAAATTAAAGCTCCGTGATACAAACATGTTTTTATCATTGCCCAATGGATTTTTAATCGTAGTTAGGATGTCCTAGATGTTGAAGAAACTAATCATGCTTGGAGAGATTTGTATAAAGCCTAACTTCACCATGCAGATGATTCCTCGGAGCTTCAGTGTATGAGCTTGATTTATGAAAAATTTGGGAAAGCTTTTGAATGGTTCACACCCTAGCACCATTGGCCTATATCACCCTTATGCCTTAGGTCATCATTTTATCATTGCCATTATACCGCTTTCATGTTTTGCACAATTTTCATGTGGACTTGTATTTAGCTTGCCTCCATCAGCTATATCCTAGCTAGCTGTCATCATCATTTGGCTTTGTCATTTGTCATGTTCATTTTGTCTTTCATATGGTCTTTGCAATGATGGTCCTATTCTACCACGTCCATGAAACACAATCCTTGTGAAAGCAGTTGCTGGCCATTATTAAAACTTGACTACACATTTGCATTTGGTAGGTCCTTTGTCAAACCTACTTGCGATGCGACGAGAGATAGTGTTTATGCCATTAAAACAAAGCCATCTCTATGGTGATTTTTGGTTTTCCTTTGATGCTTCGCAGGTACATGTGGCGACGTGATTGGGTTTTGAGCTTAGCATTGAAACATTTTGACTTTGCACTACACCTATATGAGGCATCCATATTGCGAGAAAACTTGTTTTTCAAAGCCATGTCCGGAGAGATGGATTCGGTTTATGAGCACAGGATATGAAAGCGGAGACGGTGACTCAACAGTTGGGGTTGATGTGCGAAGATGGAGCATAGCCGGTGCGCCGATGAGTGGTAACATATCGAGAGAGGCCACGGAGGCTGTGTGCGGCATCACGGCGGTACTAGCTCCACATGGGGTGAAGAGGGGTGCTGGATTGACTGCATCGGCGGCGCTTGAGTACTATCCCCGCATGGCGTGGAAGGGGTCTCACCTTCTTCATCGGCGTAGGTACATTCCCGGGATAATGATAGAGACAAAGACATCGCTTCGTCACATGACAGGCCATTCTGTGGGCTCGCATGCATGTACGCAAAGCGAGAATGAAGATTACGAAGAGGAGAGTTGAGCGAAGCACTATAAACGAGCGGAAAAGGCACTGATCCACTCAGATTTACTGGCCAGAAACGGATCGTGCGTGAGAAAGATACATGATGGAGGGTCTTCACTCCGTGAGCACGTGGGAAAATTTTGTCATTTTGAAATGGTCTAAAACGAGTTTTTTCGATTAAGTGGGTCTCGCACTCATATGCTCCACTTTTTCGGGACACTTGCTGAAGGAAATTTTTTGCATTTTTGGACTGTTTCATGGTAGAGACTATGCATCCTCGAGACATTACCTAAGCATTTCCATCGGGTCTACGGATGGTGAGAGCTCAAAGACACCATGAAAACCACTTCTCTGCCACCTTTTTGCAGCAGCGGGAAAAGTACTTCTGGGAGAAAGAAGTTTTGGAGAGTCAAATAGGCTCCAAATTGGGAAATTACACTTGGGTTGGACAGGAAGGTCAACACATCAGGGCTTTCCAGCGAGCTATCATGAGATCAGATTTGGATGCCGGGACTACTTCCTTCAAAATCAGGCTGAAAGTAATGAAACCCACTTGGCTCAAATGCGACCCACGCAAAAATTTTGCGGAATTTTCAGCTGCATTTCCAGTTACTCGGCTAGTTTGGACCGAGTTTTGCTTGTGGATGAAATTTTTGGGTTTTCATGATGTAGTATGTTTGGCACTGCTACTTTGGCTTATTTTTATCTATTCTGAAGATTCACTCTCAAAAAGGTAAAAATCCCATGTAAATGGATCAGTTCCACTCTTTTAGGAGGCAAGTTTAAAATGCTTTGCCCTAGGTGTGATTCCATGATTAGAATTGGTTGAAAGCCCGAGCCACTGAAGGAGGAATTCGACTAGAGGTGTGGGGAAGGGGTTAGGATAGTCTATGATGTAATTTCTCAATCATTTGCATTCAGAGGTTGGAGAGGTTGGACTCTTGGGAGACTTTTGATATCATTGTACGTATTATTTCATATTTTGGCTAAGGAAAGATCGGAAGGTTTTGCGGCGCTTGTTGGGATCCTTGTGGTGTTTGTTCTTGATGGTGTTTCCTCTTTTGTTCTTGTAAGTTTCTTCATGTTTAAATGTATGCCATCCTTTCATATGCTTGAACTAAATTGAATGAGTAAATGAGGTTGAATCCATTGTTGCGGTCTTTCTGCCTTTGAATTCGGTTAGTTCTATATGTTTTCGGCCCATTTGGAGAGGATCCAAGTTCTTCTTTTGCCACTCTTGACTCCTCTTCGATCCTAATACGTATATATCCAGCCATAAAGCACATCAAGACATTCACCTACCTATAAACGCCCAGCTCAAAGAAATGCGCAAAGGTCGCCTTATCCCCGGACCCAAAATTTACACATGTTTCTTCCCATTTCTCCGGCGAAAAGCGCAAAAATCAAAATCAAACATACCTATCTCTTTACTAGCCTAAAATCGGTTTCCCTTTTAGAAGTCATCTCGCACCCTATTGTTCATTTTTATCGAGATCGAGCCGGAGAGAAACCCTCTCTTGTCCTCGTAGGAGCTAGCTACGAAGTGAGCGTAGTTTGATGTGGCCGTGAGTACCTCATTTCGGCCGAGGTAGATTTGAGCGCTAACATAGTGGCGACCATGCTTGAAGATATGGTTGCTTATTCTTGTCATTTGCTATAGACGGAGTCGAAGTCGCGCCCGGGTAGCCTTGAGCTGCACATTGCTGCGAGTGCATAGTAGATAAAAGGCTGCTTCGGTCGATCTCCGGTTTAAGCTTGTGAATGTGTCCCTTGATTTGCAAATTTCCCGGTGCATGTATCGAGTTCGAATCTGATGGTTGATGGTGGAAAACGATCGGACATAAGAGGATTTGAAATCATTCACACAGTGACTCCAATTCAAAGTCTGGGCTTGACTCTTTCCGAAGAATGGAAGGATCTTACACAAAGTTCGGGTATCTAAAGTGGAATGGTATTCGGGATCTAATGCTGCTTTCTCATAAATTGCTTCTTTCTTGGTCTTGAGGCTATCACGAAAGTTTTTTCAAAGTTTGTTGTATGCAGAAAGGTCATCAAAATCTTCACTGCGACTACCTATTCAAAGAGTGTAAATGCGAGAGTTTCCCTTTGATCTGGCCTCCTTACTTTCCACATCGTAGCAGTGACTCTCTACGAGTGATGCAGGCCTAAAGCAGAGTCTGATCCCACATTTCTTGTACATACCCCTACACCTTGCTTGGAAAATTCCGGATCCGGTACGGAAACCTCTTGTTTTACCTTACATTTCTTCATGCTCACACGCAAATTATGATCTATATCTACCAAAGATTTGACGGTGAATGTAACAATGTCAACGGCGGAGAGCAACATGTGCGAGAATGTTGGAGGACTTTTTCTAGATCTTTTTGAAGTTGATGATGATAGAATGTGTAGTATTAGGCTTTTGGCATGCCTTTCTTTGCAAAGGCTAGTAAAGAGTTGGTTTAAAATACACTGCCGATGCGAGCATCACGATGATTTTCCACACGGCTTGTCAAGGTCTTTCGAGCGGAGGTGGATGATCGAGACGAGAACTTTTTGTTGATTATAGAGGAGTATAACCAGGTAGGAAAAGATTGCCGGGGGAGGCAGAGTTTACAACAATTTTGAAACTGTTAACCAAGTATATTTTGATGCCGGTATGTTTCAAGACCTTCTCCTAGATGCTTCTCTCTTGCACTGCCGGGTGCCTTTGATCCGGAAATGGAGTTCCACGAGAGAAAGAAAGAATGTGCAACACTTCCACGAGAAATCGCGGAACAAAGGCTGGTAAATGCTTGAGGCTCATTCTGCTGATGCTTGAGAGCATTAGAGTTGAAGGAAGAGAGATGAAAAAGAATAAGATCGAGAGAAATCGACACCTTGAGGAGGACAAGCTTGATCTTTTTGTAAACGCGAGTAGAAGAGATGGTGCGGAAAATAAATACAAAAATGAAAATGACATTCCAGAACAAGCGAGTGACCCAAAACATTTTGTTTCGAGTCAGTGTCATAGTGATTGTTTTATAGATCCTATTGTGAAGAAGAGAGAGAGACATTTGATATGATGTGTGTGTTTGATGATGAAATTGCTTCGGTGAGTCAATATGATGATGATTATCAGTTCTCCCAAACGGGAATTTAATCTTGCGGACAAATCAGTAGCTAGTTTATTGTGCGGGGAGGAAGTTCACTTTCCGTGACTCGTGCGATGATCAACCGATGCATATCAGCTATGGCAATGATGAAAAAGTGCGTGCAGAAAAATTTGATGTAAGTGAAGGGATCTTTGCCTTTTTGGTGTTTGATTCGTTTCAGTTCATTAGAGATAACTTCCATGCAATCAGAAATCCAAACGTCAACAAAGTCTTGATGCAGCTGGATCGTCTTGAGAGGCAACGAAAACTTCTCATATTGAACTTACATGACCCTCGAAAGCCATTGATTTTCAAGTTGCTGAGATGAGGACATGGAAGGCTGAGTACATGTAATCCAAATGATACAAGGTGACTCCGTACCATTTTGTTTTGAATCATTAGTTTTTGAAGAAAAATCGCATAGTAAATCTTCCAGACGAAATGACCTATAGCATCGGATTTGCGGCCATCCAATGCAATTGAAGGTCAGATTCTGAGATGAAGTTGTAAACGGAAGATGAAATACATGATTTGATGATGCGGGAGGAAATTCGATGCCCTTTTGTTTGAAGCATTTCGGTTTATAAGGCGAGAATCTTCGTAGTATGTCTCAAGGAAAAGGAGGAGACGAGCGTGTTAGGATGTCATACGGCTTTCAAGGGATACTGAGCTGCGACGATCTTCTCAAGTTTTTTATGATCCTATTGCTCGTGTGTTGGATGATGTTTGTTATAAAAGATTCTGCTCCATTAGCTAACCATGTACTGAAAAGAATGTTGATGATAATCTTATTCAAAAGGTCACCTTCATTGTCTTGTTTAAACTTGGATTGTTCATTGCATAGCACCATGTCAAGATTTCTATTCATATGAGGGAGATTGATGAAGGAGACTTTTCCAACAATAGGAATGCAGCATCGAGTTTGATTTTTCATGAATTTAAGGATCACTTTTGGCTGACTTGTTGCACGTCACCAAAGAAAGGCAGAGTATGAGGGTGAGGAAAAGTTTAAGATCAAGGTATGGAGATTATGGACTGGAGCAGTATGGTTTATGAAGATCATTCGCATCGATATTCTTGTAGTCATCCGGTCCTAAATTTTATGCTTTGCAAGTTTGCTCCGGCGGTTCACTTGGTTCAAAGTTTCCATGGGAGTTGCCTTTCGTGGAT
Organism: Pinus albicaulis; assembly: GCA_034641835.2. NCBI lineage: Eukaryota > Viridiplantae > Streptophyta > Pinopsida > Pinales > Pinaceae > Pinus > Pinus albicaulis. Next base: position 371,686,731 of record CM076577.1, read on the forward strand.
TCTTTCTTGTTGTTCACTGAAATTTGTTGAGCACTTGCGGAGGAAATCAAGCAACGGCAGGCTGAAATTCTTACATAGTTTGCATTGGGCGTTCCATTACGGTTGATTGGGTGGTGCAGAAAAGAATAATTGCGTAAGAGTGAATAAGCTCCTGCTTTGAGCATATTTCCGGTTAGTCGGTTGTGTTTAAGTATATCCAGATCGGTTGCTTAGTTGGAGTGAGAGTCAGATTTTTGTTGTCGAGTCATCGATTTTCGATCCTTGGTTGTTCGGTTGAGTATTCCATTGCCCAATGGACAGGAGCCTTTGATGCATGCTTCTCCCAGATCTGCCGTTCTTGGCACCTCCAAAGGAGCTACCATCCCCATTGGAGCCAATGTTAGTGTGAGCCTTTGCAGCCTTCCTCCGGTGATCAAACATGCTCTTACAAAGTGATTTTAAGGTGTCAGTCGGATCCATTTCAAAGAGTCTTCAAAACAAGAATTTGGTCACTAGGCGACTAGGTCTAGGGTTTGTTTTCCTCTCCTTCAAAAGTTGTCCGAATGTCGGTCCATGTCTCCATTCGGTGAGTGTATCATCATTCGGGAGGGTTTTCATCATCATGTCAAGCTCCATGCAAGTCATTTTACACCTTGTTCATGCTTCGGTTGTGCCTTAGTGGAGGTCCATTTCCCTCTCCTAGGGTTTCGGATGGCATTTCTCTTGGATAAAGCGTAAAATCATCGAAAATAATTGTATCTGATCGTTCACACACCTTCCTATCCTTAATATACCTTATTAAACACTTCCCATCATCGAGATTCCCCAAATTCCTCATTTTTGCTCGAAGCCCTAGTTTCTTGCCACAACAGCGCGCATTTTACTGGATGAAACTTGTGTTTCTGCTTTTGGACCCCTTTCCCTCGGTCCGATCCTACGGGAGAGTCCACTTTCCCCTGCTTCCTAACATCCCTCCCTACTTTCAAAAATTTCCCCAAGAATTTATAAGCCACTTATCCCCTTCATTTTCGCTTCATTTACGACAAAATCCTTGATTTCCACACATGAGGGATGAGTTTCACTCAAAAGATGTTTCAGAGCAATCAAAGATGAATTTTGGAAAACTGAGAGAGGTTTTGCGTTCTAGCTTATTTCCAAGGAAGAAAAAAGCCTCAGCCTTCACGTTTTCTGAGGTATCGTGGTTTTTGGAGGAAATATCACATACCGTTGCCTCAGAGGATTGTTGCTCTGCTTGGGAGTAGTGTTTCAGGAGATTTGAGTTTTGACGAGGTAAAATGAAATCCCAATTGCATAATTCCACTTACTGTTGGAAAGTATACTCCAAGAGATTTCAGACGAGGCTATCACAACGCTATTTGGACAGGAAGGCCTCCAAAAGCTTCTGTAAAATTCACTATGTGGCGAGAGGCATGCGACCCACTTGAGAGGGATGCGACCCACTTGGCAGATGCGACCCACTTGTGCCTTTTGGCCGGTGTAAATTTGAACGCATGCGACCCACTTGTGGCATGCGACCCACTTGAGAGATGCGACCCACTTAAAAACGAACGCTGAAGGCAAATTCGATGGGTGCACTTGAGATTCGATTCAAATTAGCTCACGTACTAAACAGGGTTTTCATCATTTGCCCAATGGATTTTTAATGTGGGTGGGATGTCCTAGATGTTGAGAGAAAGCTAAATCCCATGCTTGGAGAAATTTAAAGCAAAGCCCTACTGCTCCACCATGCAAATGATTCCTCAAGGGTTTTCAATTGTATGAGCGGTTTATGAAAAATTTGGAAGCTTTTGAATGGTTGGTTCACACCCTGAGCGCCATTGTATATGTCACCCTTATGCCTTCGGTCATCATTTTATCATTTCCATCTACCCTTTCATGTTTTGCACTGGTTTTCATGTGGACTTGTATTTAACCTCCATCACTATATCACCATGCTTTGTCATCATCATTTATTTGCCATTTTCGTGTTCATTTTTGTCTTTCATATGGTCTTTGCAATGATGGTCTATTCTACATTACATAGAAACACGATCCTTTGGCTTGATTTTGGCCATTATTAAAACTTGACTACACATTTGCATTTTGGTAGTCATTTGTCGCTCCTACTTGACAATCTGGCAGAGATAGTGTTTATGCCATTTAAAACAAAGCCATTATCTATGATGATTTTGGTTTTCCTTTGATACTTAGGTACATGTGTGACATTGATTGGGTTTTGAGCCTACGTGAAACTTTGAATTCACTACACCTATATGAGCATCCCATATTGCGAGAAAACTTGTTTTCAAAGCCATGTATCAGAGATGGATTCGGTTTATGAGCAAGGATATGAAGCGCGCGCCGGTGACTCCGTTGTTGATGTGCTTGAGATGGAGCATAACGGTGCGTCGAGTAGATGGTCAACATATGCGGAGAGGCCACGAGCTTTGTTTGCCGGCATCCACGGCGAGTACTATCTCCGCGGGTGGAAGGGGTCTCGTTGACTTCATCGACGGCGCGACGTACTATCTCCACACATGGCGTGGGAAGGGGTCTCGCCTTCTTCATTAAGCGTAGGTACATTCACGGGATGATGAGAGAAAAGACATGCTCCGTCACATGAAAGGCCATTGTGGGCTCGCATGCGTGATACGCATGAGCGAAGAATGAAGATTACGAAGAGGAGGGTGAGACGAAGCACTAAAACGCGGAGCATGATCCACTTTCCGGACAGTTTGGCGAGGCTTTGTTGGCTGAGAAAGATTACATGATGGAGGTCTTCCTCCGGGTTTGAGCAAATTCGGAGAAAGATTTTGTCATTTTTGAAATTTTTGGTCTAAAAAGCGGAGTTTTCGAGTTAAGTGGGTCATACGCACTCATGCTCACTTTTTCTGGGACACTTGCTGGGGAAGGAAAGTGCATTTTGGATTTTTCATGGTAGTCGCCATCTCTGCAGACCTTCACCTAGGAATTTCATCAGTGCGGATGGTCAAAGAGCTCAAAAACACCACTGAAAACCACCTTGCTTGCCACCTTTTGCACCAGCGGGAAGTACTTCTGAGAAAGAATTTTGAGTGTCAAATGAGCTCCAGATTGCGAGTCCACTTGGCAGGTTGGATAGTAAACATCGAGGGCTTTCCGGCAGGCTATCATGAGCTCAATTTGGATGCCATGAAAATACTTCCAAATCCAGGCTGAAAGTAATGCGACCCACTTAGCTCCAAATCTCATCCATACTTAAATATTTGCTGAATTTTCATGCTGGCCGATTTCAGTTACTCGGCTAGGTTTGGACCAGGTTTGCTTGTGGATGAAATTTTTGGGTTTTCATGATGTAAATTTATGATTTGGCATGTAACTTTGGCTTATTTTTATCTCATCCCCGAAGATTCACTCTCAAAAAGGTAAAAATCATATAAATGGATCAGTTCCCACTCTTTTAGAGGCGAGATTGTTAAAATTTTGCTTAGATTGTAGTTCCATGATTAAATTGGTTAGGCCGGCGGAAGGAGGAATTCGGCCCTAGAGGTGTGGGAAGGGGTTAGGATAGTCTATATGATGTAATTTCTCAATCATTTTCAGAGGTTGGAGAGGTTGGACTCTTGGGAGACTTTTGACTATCATTGTACGCATTATTATTTCCATGTGGCTAAGGAAAGATCGGAGAGTTTTGCGGCACTTGTTGGGATCCTTGTGGTGTTCTGTTCTTGATGGTGTTTCCTCTGCTACAGGCTGCCTTTCATGTTTAAATGTATGCCATCTTTGCATATGCTTCGAACTAGATTGAATGAGTAAATAAGGTTGAATCCATTGTTTACGGTGCTGTCTGCCTTTGAAATCGGTTAGTTACTATATGTTTTCGACGCATGTTTGGAGAGGATCCAAGTTCTTCTTTTACTTGCCCTCTTCAGAAACTCCTCGTCGGTCTGATCTGTCCATATACCAATCAAAAGCAATCAAGACATTCACCTACCTCGCCCAAACTCGAAATCCGCAAAGAGTCGACCTTATCCCGGACCCAAAATTTGTTTTCCCATTTCTCCGGCGAAAACCCAAAAAATCAAAATCAAACATACCTATCTCTTTACTAGCCTAAAATCAGTTCCCTTTTAAAGTCATCTCGCACCCTATTGTTCATTTTATCGAGATCGACCCGGAGAGAACCCTCTCGTCCTCGTAGGGCTAGGCTACGAGGCGAGCGTGGTTTGATGTGGCCTTGAGTTTCACCTCATTTCAAATTCGGGAGGTAGATTTGACGCGAAACCGCACCCGCCCCGCCCTATATGATTTTTCCTAGACTCCCCTCACTGACACGACCCACCCGAATGTGTTTCTTAGAGCGCCCTCACACGACACGACACACGAACCAACCTAGACAAAGCGTGTTTCGTCGGGTGCCCTCACACGGCATGGCCTAACCCAACCCGCGCTCGAATGCATTTTCTTGGGTGCCCTCACATGACACGACCCAACCCATCACACTCTACCGTTTTTCCTTGGGCGCCCTCACTGGCACGACCGGACGCGACCAGCACGAGACGCGTTTCCTTGTGTGGCCCCACATGGCATGAGCTGATCGGGACCCAACTTGACCTACCTAAAAGTGTTTCCTTAGGCATCCTCACAAGGCACGACCCGACCTAACCCTCCCGGAGCATGTTTCGTTGGGGTGCCCTCACACGAATGGAGTCGACCCACATTAACGCATTTCCCTAGGCGCCCTCACACAACTTGACCCGAGCAGGCTCGCTCGAATGCCACTCGCCAGGGCACCCTCACATGCGCTGACGGCCGACCCTGGTCGGACGAGTTTCCATGGCCGCCCTCACACGGTACAACTCCACTCGACCCGCCCGAATAGGTTTTCCGCAGGCACCCTCACACAGCACGACTGACTCACCCGAAACACATTTAATTGAGTGCCCTCACATGGCACGACCCAACTCCTGACCTACCTCAATGTGTTTCCTTGTGCGGTCTCACACGACCCAACCCTAGCACGACCTACTGACGCATTTCCTTGGGCACCCTCACATGACCCAGGCATGCAAGACCCGGACACGTTCATTAGGCGCCCTCACAAGACCCAAACCAGACCCGGACGGACTCGACCAACCGAAGGTGTTTCATTGGGTGCCCTCATAGAACGACATGACCCAAACTCGACCCGGCGAGCGAACATCGATTGCGCACGAGGGGAGAAAATGGAAAATGGGCCGCACGAACATGCACAAGGCACATGAGCGATCACAACTTAGAATTTTTGATATGACCTTCCTAACACTATCGCATAAACGAGCACAAGGCACACGAAGTTACAACTTAACATTTTTTATATGGCAACCCTCACATGACCCGACACCCGACCCAACTTTGACTTGACCCGCCCGAACGCGTTTCCATAGGCACCACCACATTACCCGAGCCCAATCCGACCCGCCGACGCGTTTCCTTGGGGGCCATAACACGACCCGACTCAACCCGTCACGACCCACCCGAATGTGTTTCGTTCGAGCCCTCTACAGACACGACCCGAGCCGACTTGCTCGAATATTTTTCCTTAGGTTCCTCACACAACCCGACTTGACCCGGCCCCGACCCTCACTGACTCAAACCGACCTCGGCCACTCCGAACATGTTTCCTTGGGTTCCCTCACACAAACTGACTTGGACCCAACCCTACTCAATGCGTTTCCTCGAGCGCCCTCACACGACATGACCCGAGCCGGCCCGACCTACTCGAACACATTTCCATGGCGCTCTCACGTGACCCAATCTAACACGACCAGCGAAAAGCGTTTCCTTAGGTGCCATCACATGAACAAAGTTGACACAACCTCACGAGATTACTTGACTTGATCCGAGCCGGGGAAAATTTTAAGGATGGAAAATTATTTTGAGTTTAAAAAATTGGCGAATCTCACTAGTCCCTAATATGCAAAACTATAAAATTTTTATTGATGTATCTATAAAATTATTGAAATTTATAATGATATTATATATATTTTCTATATAATTTTAGCGATTTTTCGGGAGTAAAATAATTTAATATTGTAAAATTTGGGCGAATTATTTCTATAAAAAATGGAAATTGGCGAATTTGTTTTTTGGAAAAACCATGGAAAATTAGCTCGTGAATATTAGCCCCTAAAATTTTTCCATGATCCCGAGATGACCCTCACATGGTTTGTATACTTTCATCACAAGCTCGACGGTTTGGAGACGTGCATCGCAAGTCTAATGCAGGTCCGAACTTTCATCGCAAGCCCGGGCTGTTGGAGGGCCGTCACTGAAGACCGACGGCTTTGGAGATTTTCATCACAAAAACTCGACCGTCCGAGCCTTCCATCAACTGTTTTGATTTTTGGCGAGTATTTTCATCGCAAATTATTGCAAGACCAACGATTTGGAGCGTTTTTCACAATACCGATGTTTGGAGCATCTCGTCGATATTCGCTGTTTAGATAGTGGGAGCGTTTTCGTCGCAAGTTCGACGTTTGCTCGACGCTTTTTTGGCAAGATTAAAATTGAGAAAAAGTTGGGAACTTTTCCCAGGCAATACGTCAAAATTGTTGGAACTAAAGTATCGAGAAAAATTGATCATGATAGCATGAAGTGTTGGAGAGCAGGGGTCCCTTTGGAGCACATTTTGGAGTAATTAATAAAGTATATTTTTAGTTTTTGAGTCGTGTAATCGCTAAAATGCACAAGTCAAGGGGATTTGGGTTCTTTCAAAGTCCCTTCATGAGTTTTAGTGGGCTAAAGGGTAAAACTATGAATCATTCTCTAGACGACCACGGGCTTAGATATGAATAGAAGTATAGATCAAGTCGGATAGGATAGATTTTGATAGAATTTTATGTATGTTGAACTTTGAAACGAATCACGTAAGTTTCGTATGCGAAAGGGTCCTTACAGCTCTAGGTGCAAAGACCTTGAATGCAGTTATGTGTGCACCCCGCTATCAGTGTGTAAAAACCCGAATATTTGCTGATTTACGAGACCATTGAAGGGATTGCGAAGTCATTATCTATGCACGCATAGTGTCGTCTACATAAGTTGACTTAGATTTTCACAGTTTGGGGTTTTCTGCAGTGCCTAAAAAGTTCGTTATTATTATATATTTGTGGACACCCACATCATTTTAATTCTCTTAGGGTGTGGGAAACCTGGTTCCATCACCCTCCCTGCGCACTTTTAGGTGAGACTTTGGCACATTGCAAGTAGGTCAGCATCGAAAGGGCCATTAGAAAGAGGTTTTTTGTCTTCTTCCTTTGAATTGCAGTTGATAACTCTATATTTATGAAGTTATGAAAGTTAAAATATTAAAGGGTATGGTGGTATCAGTGTGTGGGATGTGAAATTTCCCACAAGTTACCAACCCAATTGGTTTCTACTACATAGGCACCACTAATATATTAATATTTATTTATTTATTTATTTTATATTTTTGTTTGTTACGATAGTTTATATTTCAAATGCAAGATCTACTAAGAAAGTGGTTCAACAACTTGGATTTTTTAGGGATTCAAATGTTTTAAGGGAAGAATACTTTCCTAGAGATTGATTATAAAGTTTTTTTTCACATCTTCCATTCAATGGTTCTCTTTTTTTTGCAATCCAAAGAAGAAATATTCTAGTGAAGTTTGTGAACTCGTTAAATCATCCTTCGTTTTTGGATTAAATACCTATGATGAATTTATTTATTCAATCTCATCCGAGAGAAGGAATTTTATGTAGAAGAAGGGATTGAAAGAACTAGGAAAATGATTTAAGAATCTAATGGCCTTTGTATGTGATATCATCAGCATTCCGCTATGATGGGATAGTCATAAACAGATCGCAAAAACGTGCACAAAGAACATGGGCGCTAGTCACAACTTAGCATTATTCATATCGCCACCAAGCATCACATAACTCGACCCATCCCAACTCAATCTACCCAAACACGTTTCCCCGGGTCACCCTAACACGACTCGACCCGACCCTGCCCGAGCGTGTTTCCTTGGGCGCCTTCACATGACCCGGCCCAACCCAACCCAAATGCCTTTCATTAGGTGCCCTCACACGACTTGACCCGACCCATATGAACGCGTTTCCTTGGGTGCCCTCACATGACCCTGTCCCGAACCGACCCGAGCCGCCCAAATGCGTTTCCTTGGGCACCCTCACATGACCCTAACCCGTCCCAACCTATCCGACCACGTTTCCATGGGAGCACTCACACCACCCGACCCGACCCGCCCGAACGCGTTTTCCCGTGTGCTCTCCCACGACCCAACCCGACCTCGCCCGAACGTGTTTCCCTGGGCACCCTTACATGACCCGACCTAACCCAAGCTGCCCGAACATGGTACGAGCTGATCAGACCCAACCTCGACCTACCTAAAAGTGTTTCCTTAGGCGTCCTCACAAGGCACGGCCCGACCCAGTCCCCTCCCCGAACATGTTTCGTTAGGTGCCCCTCACACGAATGGAGCCGACCCACATTAACGCGTTTCCCTTGGGCACCCTCACACAACTCAACCCGAACCAACCCGCCCCACTCGAATGCATTTCCTTGGGCACCCTCACATGCCCTTGACCTGACCTGACCCGGCCCGAACGAGTTTTCTTGGCCGCCCTCACATGGCACAACCCCACTCGACCCGCCCGAATAGGTTTTCCCCGGGCGCCCTCACACGACACGACCTGACTCACCCAAACACATTTCATTGAGTGCCCTCACATGGCACGACCCAAACCCGACCTACCTCAATGTGTTTCCTTTGTGCGTTCTCACACGGCACGACTCGACTCGACTCGCTTGAACGCATTTCCTTGGGCACCCCTCACATGACCCGACATAACAAGACCCGTACACGTTCATTGGGCGCCTCTCACAAGACACGACCGGACCCGACCAACCGTAAGGTGTTTCATTGGGCGCCCTCACAGAACGACATGACCCAACCTCGACCCAACCCGCCCGAACATCGATTATGGCATGAGGGAGAAAATGGAAAATGGGTCGCACGAACATGCACAAGGCACACGAGCGATCGCAACTTAGAATTTTTGATATGACCTCCCTCGCACGATCGCATAAACGTGCACAAGGCACACAGAAGTTACAACTTAACATTTTTTTATATGGCAACCCTCACATGACCCGACACGACCCGACCCCGACTCGACCCGCCCGAATGCGTTTGCATAGGCACCACCACATGACCCGACCCAACCCGACCCGCTCGAACGCGTTTCCTTGGGGGGCCATAACACGACCCGACCCAACCCGTCCCTGACCCACCCGAATGTGTTTCGTTTGGCGCCCTCACACGACACGACCTGACCTAACTTGCTCGAACATGTTTCCTTAGGTTCCCCTCACACAACCCGACGACCTGACGACCCTCACACGACTCAAACCGACCCTGGGGCCGCTCGAACGTGTTTCCTTGGGTGCGCTCACACGACCCTGACTCGACCCGACCCCTGCCGAATGCGTTTCCTCGAGCACCCTCACACGACATGACCCGAGCCGACCCGACCCACTCGAACACATTTCCTTGGGCGCTTTCACATGACCCAATTTGACACGACTAGTGCCAAACGCGTTTCCTTAGGTGCCATCACACGAACCAAGTCGACACGACCTGACTCGAGATGACTTGACCTGATCCGAGCCAGGGAAAATTTTAAGGATGGAAAATTATTTTGAAGTTTGAAAAAATTGGCGAATCTCACTAGTCCCTAATATGCAAACTATAAAATTTTTTATTGATGTATCTCGTAAAATTATTGAAATTTATAATGATATTATATATATTTTCTATATAATGTTAGCGATTTTTAAGGTAAAATAATTTTATATTGTAAAATTTGGGCGAATTATTTTTTATAAAAAAAATGGAAATTGGCGAATTTTTTTTTGGGAAAAACCATGGAAAATTAGCCCACCCTGCGAATATTAGCCCCTAAAATTTTCCATGATCCGAGCTGACCCTCACATGGTTTGTATACTTTCGTCGCAAGCTCGACGGTTTGGAGATGTGCGTCGCAAGTCTAATGCAGATCCGAACTTTCATCGCAAGCCCCACGGTTTGGAGGGCTTCGTCACAAGACCGACGGTTTGGAGCTTTTCATCACAAAACCGACGGTCTCGAGCCTTCCATCACTGTTTCGACGTTGCAGTATTTTCATTGCAAATTATTGCAAGACCAACGGTTTGGAGCGTTTTTTCACGATGACCGATGTTTGGAGCATCTCGTCGCTATTCCGATAGTGGGAGCGTTTTCGTCGCACTCGACGTTTTTGTGAGGTTCGTCGCAAGTCCGACGTTTGCTCCGACGTTTTTTGGCAAGATTAAAAAAATTGAGAAAAATTTGGGAAGTTTCCGACAATACGTCAAAACTATCGGAACTAAAGTGTCGGAAAATTGATCATATGTACTAGTTGGGGGACTGTTGGAGCAGGGTCCCTTCGAGCACATTTTGGAGTAATTAATAAGTATATTTTTAGTTTTTGAGTCGTGTCCGCTTTAAGAAATGCACAAGTCAAGGGGATTTGGGGTCGTTCAAAGTCCCTTCATGAGTTTTAGTGGGCTAAAGGGTAAAACTATGAATCATTCTTAGACGACCACAGTGCTTAGATATGAATAGAAGTATAGATCAAGTCGGATAGGATAGATTTTGATAGAATTTTATGTATGTTCGGAACTTTGAAACGAATCCGCAAGTGTCTCAGTATCGAAAGGGTCCTTCCGGCTCTAGGTGCAAAGACCTTAGTCCGGTTATGTGTGCACCCCGCTATCCGTGTGCGTGGGTGAATCCGAATAATTGTAAAGGGTTTTGCAACTTTTGATGAATAAAGAAGTGTTTTAGATAATTTTGAGTACTAAATTTGTCTATGATATGTTTATGTGATCCGTAATTCTTACGATTTATGTTATCTCGTGATTGGATCGGTTGCGTACCTATTTACTATTTAATATGAATGTTAGATGCATATATATATTATTGTAAAACTTGAATATTAATTTACTAAGACCGTTGAAGGGATTGCGAAGCCATTATCTCATGCACGCATAGTGTCATCTGCATAAGCCGACTTAGATTTTTCCTAGTTAGGGTTTCTAGTGCGTAAGAAAGTTCATTATTATTATAGATTTGTGGACACCCACATCATTTAATTCTCTCTTAGGGTGTGGAAACCTGGTTCCATCACCCTCCCATACCGCTTTAGGTGAGACTTTGGCCTCGTGCAAGTAGGTCACCGTCGAAAGGGCCATTAGTAAGAGGTTTTTTGTCTTCTTCCTTTGAACTACAAAGTTGATAACTCTATATTTATGAAGTTATGAAAGTTAAACTATTAAGGGTATGGTGTGGTATCCATGTGTGGGATGTGAAATTTCTCACAAGTTACCAACCCAATTGGTTTTACCACTACATAGGCACTCTTCCTTGATGTGGGGCAGGGTGGCCTTATATTTTTCAATGCTTCCATTATATCAATATCAAAGCAGAGTTTGAGAGGGGGTTGAAATAACTTCGGTAAACTATTAGCTATGAAAAATTCTCTAAAAAATGGTGCAAGCAAGGAGTTTCAAACTTTGAGTTGTGTGGAGATAATCTAGTGGTCATCGATTATAAAATGAATCTATAAAATGGAGAAATTGGTAGTTAGTCCTATATATGATGCCGTAAAAAGCTATGGATTTTGTGTTTAGTGAAATTTCCTATCGGTGTCTACAAAAAACATAAGTGTGAAGTACTCATGAGCCATCGTAGTGGCCCTATTTACAAATTACGAAATCTCCATGACAGTGAGGAAAATCTCCATAATAAATTTTGTTCTATGAGATATATCATAAAATAAATATTTTAAGTGTTATTATAAATTGCTCCTATCAATTTTCACTGAGTCATCTAATTTATATGGTTATGCTAGTATATAATGTTATTATGATATAAAAATTTAAAAGATATGAATAATATATTTATTATTTAAAAAAAATCATTATTATTAAGAAGATTTAAACTTTGTTGTACATTTAGTGAGTATGGGATTTATACGTATAAAAAATTAAAGCAAATTTACAATTACCAAATAAACAAAAGTTTGTTTTGGTTAGGATCTTTATGCTTGTTTTTATCCTTCAAGCTTAAAAGTTAAGCTGAACCTATTGTGAACCCTGTTATGGTCGGTGTCAGCTTTAATATCCATTAAAGATTAGCATGCCAAAATGTAATCGGACTTCCTGCGAAAGATGTAAGGAGAAGTATATTTTTTAAGGTTGATCTTGTAAATATTCTAAACAAATGACGCGGATTGTGGATGAACGTGTCGAATATACAATGGGTTACATTGCCATCTCGTGATAGCGAGTGAGTACAAGTTTGGTTGGATTACATCCAACACTAAGAGGGGTATGAGGTTTGATACAGAGGTGATGATGATCATCTCACTAAGAGGCCGACCCGAACGAACAAGTTTTCTTGGCCGCCCTCACACCGGCACAACCCCACTCGACCTCGCTCAATAGGTTTTCCCGGGCACCCTCACATGACACAACTTGACTCACCCAAACACATTTCATTGAGTGCCCTCACATGGCACGACCCAACGTGACCTACCTCAATGTGTTTCCTTGTGCGGTCTCATACGACGACTACGACGTGCCCTCGCTCAGACGCATTTCCTTGGGCACCCTCACATGACCCGACATGACTAGGACCCGTACACGTTCATTGGGCGCCCTCAAAAGAACCGACCGAACCCGACCAACTAGAAGGTGTTTCATTGGGCACCCTCATAGAACGACATGACCCAACTTTGATCCGGCCTTTGAACATCGATTATGGCATGAGGGAGAAATTGGAAAATGGGTCGCACAAACATGCACAAGGGCACACGAGCGATCGAAACTTAGAATTTTTGATATGACCTCCCTCACACGATCGCATAAAAGTGCACAAGGCACACAGAAGTTACTGACTAACATTTTTTATATGGCAACCCTCACATGACTCGACACGACCCGACCGACTCGACCCGCCCGAACGCGTTTCCATAGGCACCACCACATGACTCGTGAAAACCAACCCGATCCGAACACGTTTCCTAGGGGGCCATAACACAACCCGACCCAACCCATCCCGACCCACACAAATGTGCCTCGTCGCCGCCCTCACATGACACGACCCGACCGACTTGCTCGGAACATGTTTCCTTAGGTTCCCTCACACAACCCGACCCGATCCGACTCGACTCACATGACTCAAAACGACCCGGGGCCTCCAACATGTTTCCTTGGGTGCATCACATGACTTGACTCGACCCGTCCGAATGTGTTTCCTCGAGCAGCCGTCACACGACATGACCCAAGTCGACCCGACCCGCTTCGAACACATTTCCTTGGGCTCTCTCACATGACCCAATTTAACATGGCCGGAGCCAAAAACGGGTTTCCTTAGGTGCCATCACATGAACCAAGCTGACACGACTTGACTCGAGATGACTTGACATGATCCGATTCGCAGCTGACCCTCACATGGTTTGTCTAGCTCGCTGCAAGCTCGACGGTTTGGAGACGTGCGTCGCAAGTCTAATGCAGATCTGAACTTTCATCGCAAGCGCACGGTTTGGAGGGCTTCATCACAAGATCCCGACGGTTTGGAGCTTTTCATCACAAAAACCGACGGTTCGAGCCTTCCATCATCTGTTTCGACGTTGCGTATTTTCATTGCAAATTATTGCAAGACCAACGGTTTGGAGCGTTTTTTCACAGATACCGATGTTTGGAGCGTCTCGTCGCTATTCCGATAGTGGGAGCGTTTTCGTCGCACTCGACGTTTTTGTGAGGTTCGTCGCAAGTCCGACGTTTGATCCGACGTTTTTTGGCAAGATTAAAAAAAATTGAGAAAAAATGTTGGGAACTTTCCGACAATACGTCAAAACCGTCGGAACTAAAGTGTCGAAAAAATTGATCATATGTACTAGTTGGGGACTCGTTGGAGCAGGGTCCCTTCGAGCACATTTTGGAGTAATTAATAAGTATATTTTTAGTTTTGAGTCGTGTCCGCTAAGAAATGCACAAGTCAAGGGGATTTGGGGTCGTTTCAAAGTCCCTTCATGAGTTTTAGTGGGCTAAAGGGTAAAACTATGAATCATTCTTAGACGACCACAGAGCTTAGATATGAATAGAAGTATAGATCAAGTCGGATAGGATAGATTTGATAGAATTTTATGTATGTTCGTAACTTTGAAACGAATCTGCAAAGTGTCATGTGTCTGAAAGGGTCCTTCTGGCTCTAGGTGCAAAGACCTTAGTCTCGGTTATGTGTGCACCCCGCTATCCGTGTGCGCGGGTGAATCCGAATAATTGTAAAGGGTTTTGCAACTTTTGATGAATAAAGAAGTGTTTTAGATAATTTTGAGTACTAAATTTCGTCTATGATATGTTTATGTGATCCGTAATTCTTACGATTTATGTTATCTCGTGATTGGATCGGTTGCGTACTGCTTTACTATTTAATATGAATGTTAGATGCATATATATATTATTGTAAAACCCGAATATTAATTTACTAAGACCGTTGAAGGGATTGCGAAGCCATTATCTGTGCACACATAGTGTCATATGCATAAGCTGACTTAGATTTTTCCTCGGTTAGGTTTCTAGTGCGTAAGAAAGTTCGTTATTATTATAGATTTGTGGACACCCACATCATTTAATTCTCTCTTAGGGTGTGGAAACCTGGTTCCATCACCCTCCCATACTGCTTTAGGTGAGACTTTGGCCCGTGCAAGTAGGTCACCTGTCGAAAGGGCCATTAGTAAGAGGTTTTTTGTCTTCTTCCTTTGAACTCATAGTTGATAACTCTATATTTATGAAGTTATGAAAGTTAAACTATTAAGGGTATGGTGTGGTATCCGTGTGTGGGATGTCAAATTTCTCACAAGTGACCAACCCAATTGGTTTTACCACTACATAGGCACCCTTCCTTGATGTGGGGCAGTGGCCTTATATTTTTTCAATGCTTCCATTATATCAATATCAAAGCGAGGTTTGAGAGGGGGGTTGAAATAACTTCAGTAAACTATTAGCTATGAAAAATTCTCTAAAAAAATGGTGCAAGCAAGGAGTTTCAAACTTTGAGTTGTGTGGAGATAATCTAGTGGTCATCGATTATAAAATGAATCTATAAAATGGAGAAATTGGTAGTTAGTCCTATATATGATGCCGTAAAAAGCTATGGATTTTGTGTTTAGTGAAATTTCCTTATCAGTGTCTACAAAAAACATAAGTGTGAAGTACTCATGAGCCATCGTAGTGGCCCTATTTACAAATTACGAATCTCCATGACAGTGAGGAAAATCTCCATAATAAATTTTGTTCTATGAGATATATCATAAAATAAATATTTTAAGTGTTATTATAAATTGCTCCTATCAATTTTCACGAGTCATCTAATTTATATGGTTATGCTAGTATATAATGTTATTATGATATAAAAATTTAAAAGATATGAATAATATATTTATTATTTAAAAAAAATCATTATTATTAAGAAGATTTAAACTTTGTTGTACATTCAGTGAGTATGGGATTTATACGTATAAAAAAATTAAAGCAATTTACAATTACCAAATAAACAAAAGTCTGTTTTGGTTAGGATCTTTATGCTTGTTTTTTATCCTTCAAGCTTAAAAGTTAAGCTGAACCTATTGTGAACCTGTTATGGTCGGTGTCAGTTTAATATCCATTAAAGATTAGCATGCCAAAATGTAATCAGACTTCCTGCGAAAGATGTAAGGAGAAGTATATTTTTTAAGGTTGATCTTGTAAATATTCTAAACAAATGACGCAGATTGTGGATGAACGTGTCGAATATACAATGGGTTACATTGCCATCTCGTGATAGCAGAGTGAGTACAAGTTTGGTTGGATTACATCCAACACTAAGAGGGGTATGAGGTTTGATACAGAGGTGATGATGATCATCTCACTAAGAGGGGTATGAGGTTTGGTATAGAGGTGATGATGATGATCATGAGATGAGAGGACCTCCCTTGAGGTATTCCGTCAAGGCCAACGCAACGAGGCCAAGCATGGCGAAACGCCCATTCAACATCTCTGCCCCAGAAGACCATATTTCCTCTGATTTTGCTCTCTTTGGAGACTCCCTTGAACATGGGTATCACCGAGGCAACTGATAGCAGAATCGCACTTCCAAGAAACAGTGGAACTCCTCCGGTGGCGAGCTGAGAGAAGAGGTCCCTCCCACTAGCAATCTCCACCCCCAACGGCCGAGACGAATCCGAGCATGGCAAGTCTCCCATTTATGGTCTCTGGCGCTGGCCCACTGAAGGCAAACACGTCCTTAAACTTTGTGCTCACCTGCATTATTATTTATTTGTGTCAATTCAATTCAATTTATTTCAGTGCAGTGCATGTTAATGCAAAAATTGGCGCTTGCTTAATCGCTTACCTTCTCAGGAGGGGGTAGAAGGTGATTGCCTTCGCTGCTCGGGCTGTGGATCCACATGACACAAATTAAGTTATGAAATACAATAACAAAAACATATAATTAAATTCGTGGATACGGAAACAGCAATAGAATTACTAACCCCCTGCCATGCATTTTACTCGAAGCTGCCTGCTGGTTGTTGACCTTTCCGCTGGCTTCCGTTGCAGGAGCGTTGCTCCATTCATCGCCATCACTGATGCATTTACAGCCGCCATGATCGCAATATAATAATGAACACTATGTATGAGAACGAACCTAATTTATTTTTATATGGACTTTGATGAGAACAAGTACAAGATAATGAACAGATGAAATAACTATTGATCTGTACTGGGACTCTATGGCTGGTTGTTGTGATATATATATAAGGGTGTGGATGCCATATGGCAAAAATCTAGGGGCATTCATTGAACGGCAAAGGCTTCAGCCAAGTCGAGGTTCCTCTTCCTCGGACTATGTTTCCACGTGGGTGGATAAAACTTGAGACGTAGATCCTCCAACAACCGAACCGCACCGCTTTTTGTATAATTCGTCTCCAACTTTTTTCAGATTTTTAATCATCAAATAGTAAGAGGGCATCGCCATCGCAACATCACTATCGGAGACGATAGCGATCATTCAAGCAGCATTACGTTTCAACGTCGTGCTGGAACTTGTGAGTTGGTGTAATGCACAGCAGATCTCGACAACGGCTTCTCTTCTATCTAGTCTTCCTAGGTTCTCTTCCTAAGAGGAATTCATTCACCTCACTTTTTTTGGTTGAAAATCATTCATGTGTATTTTTGTATTAATGGAGAAAATGGTTACACAAAGTTGTAAAGTATCTCCTTAGTTTAGGATTTGTTCCTAGAGTTTAGGGGTTTGGTTGCAACTTCCTCATTTCTAGTAATGTACTTAATGATGTAATTTTTCATTGATGAATGTAGAGTGTACGAGAGTGATCTCTCGACTTTGAGTGTAGTCTCAAAGGTGTAGGCCTCACGTGAGCTACAAACTCCTTCTTTCAATTTCGTGCATATTTTATCTTGGTATCAAAGCTCGCGAGTGGGTGAGCTCTGATATTTTATCGCCTTTGTGGCCGGAGTGCCTTTGTGGCCGCTTGCCTTTGTGGCGTAGACCACTTTCGTGGCTGAAAAGTGCCTTTGTGGCCGCGTGTACATGAGAGCCGTGTGCCTCGCGTAGCTTTGTGCTCGACCGAGCGGTGGACACGCAGAATACCCGGCTCACGAACTCGCATTTTTTTAATTTCGAGCGTAAGGGTTGGCACGCTTTTCTACGGCTCGAAAATCATGCCAGAAGCATAGCACGGTGTGTCCGTCCCGTATACCTCGCACCAACATGCCAAATCATGGGATTCACACGGAGGCACATGGAAAAACCCGCGCCAAAGATTTTTGCTTGCATTGAATCCTGTTTAGGCAGTTTTTTCGTCTCGAGAAGGCAGACACCTCATCTTCAAGGGGATCCGCTAGAAGCCCTCACCTTCACTCGGATGATTTGCGGGAGTTGCAGACGGAGGAGTCAAGGATCTATCCAGAGAGGCAAGACTCGGATCAATTTTGATCGATTTCGCATTTAGTAGCTATATTGGAAAACAACGGATTTGTTGGAGCAAGATTATTTTAGCAGTTGTCAAATATTGTTGGATCCTGAATCAAAGATACGAGTGGGTGGATCGGGAGACCACAGACCGATAGTAGCAAAGGGGCGAAGTCGAGTGACAAGATCTCGACAGGTATTCATCCCGAATCAATCAGGGTAGATTCATTTACTTGTAGATCGCTTCAGAATGAGTAATACGATGGAATATTATCTCCACGAGTCTGGAAAACTCGATGGATCTAACTTCACAAATTGGAAGTTTAAGATTCAGACTTTGCTTGAGAGGTGCGAATGCATGGTCGAGGTTACGAGGAGATGAGAAGAGGCCGAATTCACACAACGAAAGCAAATACACGAGGAGCAAGAGTAGGAGAAATGAGAAAAGAAGGCGAAATTTTGCCGAAGATGTCCGTCAAGGACAACATTATCCACATATCGAGATCGTAAAATGTCCGTGGGAGATCCGGGACGACCATCAAAAATCTGTATCGACGCCCGTAACACAAGTCGAATTATGGGACTCAAAAGCAAGTTATTTTCAATGAAGATGGATGAAAATGAGACTATCAGCCGCATTTATTGCGCGATCTAAGGATGAAAGACAGTTGGGACATCGGGAGAAGGTGTCCGACTCTGATCTCGTCACAATCACACCGAAACAGATGACTGATGAGATTTCAAATGTTCATCACTGGACCTGGCAGCGAAAAGGAGAAAGCGCCACATTTGAAAATCCGACAGGGATCTTGCTGCAAGAGGAGGAGTGGCGGCAGAACTTGAAACCCCGTAGCGATGATATTGCTCGATGCAAAGAGGCGATCATTCGTAGGGAACGGAGCACAACATCAATCACGGTTGCTTTAGTCAGCAAAGAGCAGAGGAGAGGTACATCGCGAAGAGTCCGTATAAAGGTATGTCATAAATAATCCTATAAGAATATGTTATTATTGTGGGAAAGAAGGGTCATATACAAAATGAACGCCTTAAGAAACAGAGATGATGCAAAGAAAAAGTTGGCGATAGCAAAGCATAAAAGATATTTTGTTGAAGAAGATGTTGAAGAAGATGAAGATTTCAATCATGAATTTCGACGCTCACAAAGTTGATCAGTGCTCTTTCCTAAAGATCCAATGAGGACGATATCCGGTATGTCGATTCTCGGCATCCTCTCACATGACAAAGAAAAAGGAATTTTTTGAAAATCTTGAAGAAAGTACACATGGATCAAAGATTTATTTAGGAGATGATAGTGGATACGAGATTAGAGGCGTGGGGATATTCCAGTCAAGTTACCAAATGGTAAAATCATCATCTTAAAAATGTTTTGTATGCACACTCGGAATTAAGAAAAATCTCATTTCGTATCCATGATAACCAATCAAGATATGCAAGCTGAGTTCTTCAAGAGTCATTGTGTCATAAAGGATTGTAGGAAAGAAATAGTTGCAACGAGCACGTGGGAAGCCCATACAGACCGTGATGTAAAGAGTATACCAAAGCGAGCCATGGTGTAGATGGATCGACAAACCGAACAATCTCCGCATCAGAGATTCGGTCATTTGAATTCATAGACCTCATGTTATTGCAGAAAAAAGGTATGGTTGTAGGGACTCCCTGCCTTTCATAATACTCGTTTAAAATTGTGATGGATGCGCCTTAGGTAAAATGCATAGAGACAGTTTCCGTGCATGATGGGGAAAGGAAGGAACAGTGTTTTAGAACTAGTGCACACCTGATATATGCGGACCTATGCGATACAAGGTCACTAGGGGGAGCATATTACTTTACTGTGCTTTACCGATGACCAGCACTAGATATTCATGGGTTTATTTTTTGAGAGAAAAGTCGACTTTTCACATGCTTTATAGAATTTAAAACCTTGGTGGAAAAACAGTTTGGAAAGAGCATAAAAATTCTCCAATCCGATCAAGGGGGAGAATACAAGTTATGGGAATTCATGAAATTCCCAAATCTCACGGGATTGTACACAGATCGTTTATAGTGCCACACACACCATAGCGGGAATGGAGTGGCAAAGCACAGAAAGAACATAACCTTTGATGGAGTGCGCATGAGCATGTTACAAGGTAAGGTCTATCTAATAGTTTTTGGGTGAGGCTATTAATATTGCCAGTATATTTGAAGAGAACAATCCTACTAGCACTTAGGCTTCAAAACCCCTTTTGAAGCTCTATATGGACTCAAACGGATAAAGAATCATCTAAGAGTATTTGGTTCAAAAGCATTTTCCCATATACCCAAAGTTGATAGGAAGAAATTAGACCCTAAAGCTATTAAATGCATCTTTGTTGGTTATGGCATAGAATTTAAAGCATATGTTGTTCAATCCTCGCTCGATAAGATATTTGCAAGCGGGGATGTAGTGTTTCATGAACAGTGTCGGGGAAGGGAAAGATGACATTGGTGATGATTGGCACATTCCATTGTTGATGGATGAAAGCAAATGAGGATAAAGAAAGACAACAGAGAGCGAAATGAACGAAAGAAGAGCATGAGTAGAAGAACAAGAAGAAGGTGATAATGCAAGCCCAATTAGATGCTCGAAGAAAACAAATTTGAGGTAAGTCCCCTACCAAGGAGATCAAGTAGGAAGACTCAAAAACCATTAATATTGAAAGACTATGCTTGATGTCAAATATTTTTGAACATTGTAGAGCCCACTAATTACAAAAGAAGCTAGTCAATTTCGAGGAATGGAGGGTCGCAATGAATGAAGAGATAGAATCTATTCTTAGAAATGAAACTTGGGATTTAGTTGAACTACTACAAGATAAAACACCCATAGGATGTAAATGGCTATTTAAACCAAAAAATAAATACAGATGGAAGTATAGAGAAATTAAAAAGCTAAGTGGTTGCAAAGGGATATTCACAGCAGAAGGTATGACTTTGATGACACCTTTGCACCCGTAGCAAAGTTAAATACTATCGAATGCTTATTTCTCTAGCAAACTAAACATAATTGGAAGCTACACCACTTGATGTCAAATCTCGCATTTTTAAATGGTGAATTAAAAGAAGAAATTTAGATAGTATCACCTGTAAGGGTTTGTAAGCAGGAAGGAACATCTTGTTTCGTAGTTGAAAAAGGCACTATATGGCTTAAAAGCAGCATTCCCAGGTCTTTGGTACGAAAAAGATTGATTCTTTCTTTTTAGAGCATGGTTTTCATAGGAGTTTAAATGACCCAAATTTGTATACCAAGTACAATAAGCATGGAGAATATTATTTTGATTTCCTTATATGTAGATGACATGATTATAACAGAAATGCGAGATAATTTAATCGAGAGAAATCAAAAGGTTTATGGCACAAGTTTTGGAAATGAAGGATCTCTGAAGTCTCCATTACCTGCCTCAGGATTAGAAGTATGAGAGATACTGGCAAACTTTTCTTACCCAAGGGAAGTATGCTAGAAATCCGTATGGAAAAAGTTTGGCATGGATCGATGTAGGTCTGACAGCAACACCTTTGCAACAGAATTTGAAGTTGTGCAGTGACTGATGGCAATGAAAGGAGGTGGATGCCACGATGTACAGGTGTACACTGGTTTGGCAGCTTGATATATCTTACAGCAACAGATCCACTGTGGCATACTCTAGTAGTGTGTTGGAGCCGTCCATGTCAAACCACCGTCAGTGATCAGTGGGTAGCGGAGAAAAGCGTGTTGAGGTATCTTTTGGTGGTACTATTAATTATGTCATTTTATACACTCGACGCATATGATGTTATTCTAGTAGGTTTTTTAGATTCAGGTGGTCAGTGCTGATGATCGAAAGGTCTATCACGGGTTACGTATCTCAAAGATAGGATCCGGGGTCATAGCATGGAGCAACAGAAGAAGCAAGTGGCTGGTAGACACTGCCTTCATGTGAAGCTGAGTATCAAGAATTGTGTGCAAGAACGGTGAAGCGATCTAGTTAAGAAGGCTTCTCAATGATGCAGAGAAGAACAAGAGAACTCTACTCCTATCCAAAGTCACAACCAGAGCACTATTAAATTAGCATACAATCCGAGTGTTACATAAAAACACCAAACATATAGACACTCTCGCCCATTTTTGTCGTGAGAGAAACTACAGTAAAAAGAAATTACTGTTGAATATTGTAAAACTTGTGACAATGTGGCTGATATTTTTACAAAACCTCTTGCACGTGAAGTTTGAATTGTTTAGAAGGATGCTGTGAGTTCAGGAAAATCCTTTATCCATTAAGGGGGGAGTTGAAAAATAATTATACTATTTTGTATTAATGGAGAAAATGGATACGCAAGTTGTAACGTATCTCCTTAGTTTAGGATTTGTTCCTAGAGTTTAGGGGTTTGGTTGCAACTTCGATATCTAGTAATGTACTTAATGATGTATCTTTCTTATCGATGAATGTAGAGTGTACGAGAGTGATCTTCTCGGCTTTGAGTGTAGTCTCGCGTAGGCCTCACATCGCGGAGCTAACAACTCCTTTTCAATTTCCAGTGCATATTTTATCTTTTTTGCCTTCCACTGTTTCCACTCTTTTGCAATGGTCCTCTTATTTTTTAATAATAACGCAAAACTCACACATACATAGTACACAAGGAAAAACCTTACTATGGTACCACTTGATGCAAACAGGGCCACTGCTTGTTACTAGAATGCATCATATTATTCCTTGAACAATATTTTCATTCATATCAGAAATTATGAAAGAAAAAGAACATAAACTATATTCCCAATTAACTGGCCAACGATTGAATGCCTTGTGGTAATCTACAGAGGTCTTCTCTCTGTAGTCTAGCGAAAGTCAGAAAACAAAATGAAACCCTATAAGTAGAGCCAGCCTCTCAATTTAAATATGGGTTCACGATGAACGCAAAATCTTCTTCACTCTCAATGGTTTCTCTATGTGAGATCTCTCTGGTTTTAGACATGACTAGCAGCGTGCCTTCAACTACGACTCGTCCTTTTGGTGGTTTAGATAATGCATTATGAACGAATAATTCACTTCTACTGTTGGAGCATTGAAAACTATTTGTATTAAAAGCCCCAAAATATGTCCTCTATTTAACAAAATGCATACCACGTTGAGTTGGCATGTCCTTTGAAGTTTATACAGTAAAAATTTCTTCTCACTCGAGGTTACGACATGAAGTTGCATATCAAATGCACGGTATCAATTTAATGCATTCTTCGAAATCTGCAACATGAAGGTTTATGTAGAATGAATTGTGATATCCACGAAAAGTGTAGGCCCCAAAGAGTAAACACAGATCTACATGGACGAAAAGAAGAATACAACGAACTCAAAATCTACTTAGTTATGCTTTGAAGCTCTGATACATTACACTGATTATCTGCTTAATATTCCGTCTGCATTGAAAATGAGAAAGTAATAAATGGTATAGTTTTGAGTCGAAGGATAAAACCTTCTACTATTATTACTCTACATTTAAGACACTCCTATTAATCTACATTTATCACATCCTCAAGGTTGGTATATATGGCAAAATTGTTACGCTAAACTTAGTTTTGGTTATAAAGTCAAAATTATTATATTTTTAGTAATGGTTTTTGGTTACCAGATATTGGTGACTCATCGTCAATGTTGGTATACTCTGAAAAATTGTTACGCTAAACTTCGTTGGGTATAAAGCCAAAATTATTGTATTTTTAGTACATGGTTTTTGCTTACAAGATATTGGTGACTTATGGTATATTTACGATATTTGAGATAATATAGTTTATTTAATCATTTAATGATTTCATTTTATCCTAACATGTTTTTTTTATCCAAAGTAATAAATTTATCATAATTTAGTTTTTCTTGTTGAGGATTTTCAATTTAATGACGGTGTTTGGTTTTTATGTTTTTTTACTATTTTTTATCAATTATTTTGTCTTTTTTATTTTAGTTTTAACCTGTGGTATAAGAGTTAAGGTTGTGAGTTGTTGCATAAGACTATCATGAAGACACCATAAAAAATTAATGAGTATGGATTGATTCATTAGTGTGATGAGTTAACTAGTGGTAAAACTCATTAGGAGATTAATGGAGGCTTCATAGACGGAGTATGAGATGGCTACATATTAAAGTTAAAGCAATGACAAGTTGAGAGGATAGTGGTATTTGTAACTGCTTAGATGGCATTTTTCCTTCTTAATTTGAAACAAAATCCTGCATATATTTTTAAAAACTTGAGTTTAAATTTTGTAATCTAGAGAATTTGACTGCCCCAAGGATTTTTTAAGGTGTTGAATCCATTTATACATTCAAAAATATATTTTAAACAAAATGTCATAATCTTTCCTAAAATTATATTTTAAGATTTCATATGTCTATGTGTGACTAGATTTTCCCATGTAATAATCTAAATTTCTAAATCTTTTTATATTTAAAATTTTTCAAAATAAAATTTTAAAAATAATTCATATATATTACTTGTTATACTTATTTGTATTTATGTTTCGCATATTTTTTTCCTGTATATTACTTGTTATACTTAATTGTATTTATCTTTGCCAGATTTTATTCGTTGTGAATATACAAACACTTTTCAAATAATTTCTACAGTCATATTCAACCATCCACTTCCATGTTTTTACCCTATTTAAAAGCGATCGTAATAAGGTAAATGGGTCTTCAAAGTCTCAAACAATTTCAGTTGTTTGTTTTCCACCTTTATTCCCACTTGCATGTTTTTACCCTACTTAAAAGCAATCGTAATAAACTAAACGGGTCTTTGAAGTTCCAAACAATTTCAGTCTTTTTTTTTCCACCTTTATTCCCACGTCCATGTTTTTACCCTATTTAAAAGCTATCTTTATAAGGTAAATGGGTCTTTGAAGTGCCAAACAATTACAGTCGTGTGTTTTCCACCTTTCTTCCCACTTCCATATTTTTACCCTATTTAAAAGCGATTTTAATAACGTAAATGGGTCTTTGAACTTCCAAACAACTTTAGTCGTTTGTTTTCCTCCTTTCTTCAAGTGAGCATCACCCAATGGAGTTCCACGATTGTTGTCGTTCTTGATAAAACACATTTAATTTGGGCTAACACATTTAAGAATAAATAAACGCATTTAATTTGGGCTAACACATTTAAGAATAAATAAAATACGTGATTAAAAAATAACCCGCGTTCTATAGATGGAACAAATAATTCTTTAATGTGATATTGAAGAATCCGAGATAGAGCTTAACATGTTTTATTTTTCAAAGTTGAGGTATGGTGGCGGAAGCTACGCTACAAAAATCACGTTGTGAATACTTTCCATCCTACTGTATCCTTTCGTATAACCACGTACTCAGAATATATGCAATAATGCAAAGGAACACTAATAGTGTTAAATTGAAATCCCCCTCATGGAGCATTAATTTTAGAAATGCTAGTAGAAGAGATCTTTACAGTTTTGACCTTAAGAATATTTACAAAGGTGATCTCATAGAACCTCACAAAGAAGAAACCCTAATAACCGTAGTAGGTTGTGTTTTTTCTATCATAAACACTAAAGATAAAGTTTGAATGTCCATATATAATAAGCTTTTGGTTGGAATGGGCCGTAAAATTTTCAAGGATTTGTATTACGAGGTTTTTAAATCATATTTTTGATCCCAGAAATAGATCAACAGCACTAAACATAAAATCAGTATCACCAAAAACTTCACGGCACCCAAAATCCTAAAGTTTGATAACTGTAATTTGGATTTTCAAAAATATAATTTACACTATATTTTATCAAAATAATAATTGAATTTCTATTGTTTTGAAGGAAATAATGTGACCTGTTTAGACTAAGCACTTTTAAAAATCATGAGGATTCTCCATAATTATATTAGGGGGAGTTTTTTAATAATTTTATGATTTAATCTAGTGTACCAACTTATATATATATATATATATTTTCTACTAATGTCTAAGTCAATTTGAAAATATTGAAGGTATATTAGTATTGTAGAAGTTGACCTTGAAGTAGATCTGTGAGGTCTCTTGTTGAGACAAAATGAACATTGAATGAACATGTTAAGGAATTGAAGCAAAAAGTTTTTGTGATTGTCTAAAGAGGACGAGTTCCTATTCCTGGCAGAGTTTTTCCACCCTCTAATGCAGACATCCTAAGGCCTGAATTAGGCCATCTTGACACAAATCACTGTAGCTGATTGTGGCATCCATTCGTTGTGATCCTAAGGTTATTTCTCGAGCTTATGAGGCCAATACGAGGCCTAATTATGAGACAAATCTGAGTCTATTCATGAGACTTTAGGGTGATTAGGTAGATGTATAAACTTTGTTTTAAGGATTATTTAACCCCTCATTCTGGGCATACTTCTATGGAAGTGTGGGACAATGAATGTGGCTGAAGATATTTACAACAGCTAGGGCTAGGACTCTGAATCATGGAAGCATAAGAAACCTTGACATTGGAGTTTAATCAATAGTCATCTACTAATGACCTAGAACGCTAAACCCTAGACTTCCTTAGTGTAATGAGACAAAGAAAAAATTGGAGAAATTATTTCATGAAAGGGGTGGAGTGAAACCTTTTCCTAGAAGTGCCAAATGCTTAATCTTCTTAACCCACTTGTTCTCGACCTAGAAAGGATTTCAGTGCCTAAGATGCTTCCTTTTCTACCTCCGTAGGTGGATCTGCAAGCGATGGCTAAGATACTTCCTTTGATGCCTCCTATGTTGCTTCCTTTCCTAAGAAATATCAGCCAAGAAATTAGTCTATATTCCACGGCACCAATCAGCCTCTTGTAACAAATGCCAAATATTCGAGCTCACCTCACGCCATTGAAGAAAATCTGACCCGCCAAAATTTTAAAAAGGCGGTAATATGGATTATTAGGGATTAATTAGTGATTGAACGTGTTTCCTTAGCGCAGCTCACTAACTCTACAAAATTGATCGAACAATTTACACTATGAAAACTTTCAAATTATAATATATGGAAAATAAGGAAAGTGTATTGTATGAAACCTTTTAAATTCTAATCAAGAGGACGTCAAGATATTTATGAATCTCAGAAAGAAAGAAAAAAATGAATGTGTAAGTAAAAAACCAGTGGTAAAGATGACTAGTGAAGTTTTTGGTGTTTTTTGAATTTTATTCAAGCGCTAGAGGTATATAAAAACAACTAAATCATTTGAGTGAAAATATACAAAATTAAATGATTGAAAAAAAAAAAGTTTCAAAACTCATAGATAAAAAAAAAAAGTAATAACTAAATTACACTTTTAGTAGAAAGCAAAAGGGCCCTCTTGTTGGAGCGAGATATTTAAAAATACTAAAAAACCATGATTATCATATATGTACTCTTCTCATTGAGGCAAAATAGCTATAGTAGGAATAAATTTATTAAATTAGAATAGTGCGTACATGATCACATGAATTCCAATATTAGCCAAAGAAAAGAATGGTAATGGATGTCTCTTAGCTTCTCAAAGAGTCATATATATAATTTTTTTGACAATAAAACCTTGAGAAACGGATTTCTAGAAACACGAGTGGTGAATGAACATTGTCTTATATTTCTATTAAAATTATAATTATTATGATCCATTATCAAGGAATCAAATCACAAAAATTTCTAATATTAAAATCATCATTTCACTAATCGGGGGTGTGTGCCAGTTCACCGTCCCACTTGGGACTCTCGTTAATGGTGATTATATGGGGTGGTAAGGGGGAAGGGCAGCTCCGAAAAATGCAGGATATGGGTGATCAGGTTGATGTGATAGGAGGGTGTGTGGGAGAGATTAAGGAGGGATTTAATTTCCACCTAAGAGATAAACCTCTAGGTGGTGAATTCTTGCACCTCATTCCATGTAGTTTCATTGTGGTATAGTGTGGTCTTGAGAGAGACGAGGAGGAATTTGGGTTCCCTTTTAGTGGAAAGCTTCGTAGGGAGGATTCGTCTTTGGGAGGGAATATTTTGGAGGACTCGTATTTGGCAAGGCAATATGGAAGGAGGTGACCCCTTGAAAGAGTTTTAAAGGGGAAGGGCACATAAGGCCTTATATAAATATCTAAATCCAAGTACCTCCCTCATAAAAAGTTCTATACATGTATTTAAAGATTGTAGATAACGATCCATCCAAATGTTGATAAAGACAATAGAACATCCCTTGAATCTCATAATAAATGGGGGCATATACAGATGAGTTTATCCTTTAATTATAACTCTTATATATGGAAATGCTAGAAGATGTTATTTAAGAAGAGGAAGGTCATTATGATTAGTTTCAACTCGACGCAAATGTAAACCCAGTTTGAATGCACCAAGGGGGTCTGAAGGGTGGCATATGATGCTCTTGTGCGTATGTCATTAAAAAAAAAGGCCCCCTTTCATTTGCATGAAGTGTTCCTAGTAAACATACATATTATAGTCGAGGCCCTAAACATATAAAGTCCAAGTACATTGAATGTATTGTCTATAAATAACCATTTTAGCAACCTCACACAAACACACAATAATATCATTTATATTGGAGGTGTAAGTCACTTGAATTGTGTTACAACTTTAATCGCTCCCCCACAAAAATGTGCCATGCGTCCTTGTGATGATGCTTCAACCCTATTGGAGAACAACCTCACAATGTAAAATGAATTTAAACATGGTGTAAATTTATTATTGCGCGACATTCACCCTTTGGATCACTACTTATGGATAATCAGAGGTTATTTCAAGAACTCCTGCCAATAATATAATTTTATTTTCTCTTATTTATAGTATTATACATTGACACAATTGAGTTTGTTTAAAAACAAAATATTTGTATTGATTTTTCACTCCTTGTGCATTAGGGCTAGAGAGACCTTGTATTTGTGAGTGTTCTATTGATTTCCAACTCCTTGTGTGAGAGACCACTACAAGCTCCATCTCAACATGAAGTGTGGATATTTTGAGTGATTCAAATTGAGGGTTTTAAAATTATCTATTTTTTCTATGTTTGGTATACATGGTCATACTGGCATTACCCACAAATACATACCCTGATAACCAATACCTAGTTCTCTGAAAATTAAATGTTTCCAATATGGTCAATCAGAGGTGAAGGATTCTCCTAGGAGGTCAATATGTTGGTTTGGGGTGTTATTTTCAGCCTTGGATAATTAGTGGTTAAGGGCTTCAAGGGTCAACGATTAATGTCCCAAGGCTTTACCGTCGGAGGATATAGCAGTGAAGGACTTAAGATTCAAGGGATTTAGGTGTTTAAGGCGTTAGAAATTAAGGTGTTTAAGGGTGAAGGATTAGGGGTTAAGGGTCACGGGTTAAGAGGATAAGGAGTTAGGGCTTACGAGGTTCATGGATTATAGGTTAGGCATTAGTGTCTTAAGATTTAATGAGTCAAGGGGTTTATGGGTTATGATTTATGAGTCTAGGGGTTAAGGGATTATGGATTGTGGGTTAAGGGGATATGGAATTCAATGGTTATGGGTTAAGGGATTATGGTTTGTGATAATTGGACTCTTAATCCGCTTATCACCACTATTGGGGGTTCCCCTATCGATTTCTCTCGATACCTTCTCTCTAGGTCCCCTAGCCCCTATGAAATTAGGTCCTAAGCCCCCTTCTCATTCTCTAATCCTTGCACCTCTGAATTATACCCATCCACAATCACTGTGTTGATTTTAAATTAATTGGTGACCATGTTATTTATTTGGTCTTGTATGTGGATGATATGTTGTTGATTGAAAATGACAAAGAAATTATCCAAGATTTGAAGACCCAACTATTCTCCAAATTCGACATGAAGGATCTTGGTGCTGCAAACTATATTTTGGGCATGGAAATTAAGAGAGATCGAGAAAAGAGGAAGCTTTGGTTAAATCAGAGGATGTATGTCGAGACTATATTGCAGAGGTTCACTATGCAAGATAGTAAACCGGTGAATGTTCTGATTCCTGTAGGTGTAAAGTTGTCTGTTGAACAGTGTCCCAAGACACAAGAAGAAGAGGAGGGTATGTCCTGTGTTCCATATGCAAGTGAAGTGGGTTGCCTGATGTCTGGAATGGTCTATACTGGACCAGACATTGCACATGAAGTGGGAGTATTGAGCAGGTTTATGTCAAACCCAGGGAAGGAGCATTGGACAACAGTGAAGCGGGTTTTCAGATATTTGCGCGGCACTAGTGATTATGGCTTGTGCTACTAGGGAAGACCAGGATTGGAAAGAGTTTTGGACATTCGTGGTTTTGTTGATGCAGAATGGGCTAGAGACCTGGACCAAAGAAGATCTACAAGTGGGTATGTGTTTAACCTACTTGGAGGTGTAGTGAGTTGGATGAGTAAAAGACAGTCTATAGTGGCTCTTTCAAATACAGAGGCAGAATACATGACACCCACTCATGCAAGAAAAGAAGCAGTTTAGTTGTAGAGATTGTGTTAAAGTATGGGGTTGGTGCAACAAGCTATAAGGATAGATTGTGATAGCCAAAGTGCAATTTTCTTGGCTAAGAACCCTGCTTATCATTCAAAGACAAAGCACATTGATGTTCAAAATCACTTTGTGAGAGATATGGTTGAGGCTAAAAGGGTGTTGTTGGTAAAGGTGGACACTTTGAAGAATGTTGCAGATGCATTGATGGAGTTTGTGAGCACTTAGAAGTTCTCTTGGTGGAGAGAAATAATGGGTGTTGCAGAGCTGGGAAAATGACTAAGATCGCTTGTGGCCCCCTGCGGAAAGAAAAGAACAAATGGGAGAATGTTGTGTATGTGTTATATTATATCCACGACCAGTCACGTGCGGGGGGGCGGCAACCCCCCCTATTCGGGGTCCGGGGCACTTCCCCGAGAAAAGAAAAAAATTTGGACCCGATTTTTAGGTCAGCAGACCCGCCCATGGTTTTGTGGATGGGTTTTCACATGGTTTTGGGGCATGCTGGTTTTTTGCCCCTGGTATTTTGTAGATCCGGTCAAGGGAACTACAGTTACGTTCTAATCAAGGGTTAATGGATTGGGGTTTATTTATGCTTCGGCATGTATATATATGTGTTGTAACACTAAAAGGAATATATTGAAAAATCAAGCTAGTCAACCCGATTTGGGATCCGGGGGAAAGTGTCTGTGTATATCTGTTTTATTTTTTATGCTCTCGCCATTGTTTATTTTTTGTTTGTAAGATTCGTTTGCATATAATTTTTGTATAGGGTTAAAAACTACATTAGTGGAGGTTTGGATATTTGTTTATTGCTCGATGTGTTTCTCAGGAGAAACATATCTACAAAAGTTCTAGGAAATGAACTTACTGAAATTTCTAAGCTTATGAAGCATATGAGGGGAGGAAGATACGAGAATTCCATCATTTCGTAACTAAATAAGCATCTACTTGGAGTGTAGGAAATTGTTACGAAGGATATTTCTTCATCAAGTTATATATATATATATATATATATATATATATATATATATATATTTATTTATTTATTTTATATTTTTGTTTGTTCTGATAGTTGATATTTCAAATGCAAGATCTACTAAGAAAGTGGTTCAACAACTTGGATTTTTAGATTCAAATGTTTTTCGTGTATATAATCCCAGGTATGGTTCTCCTCCTTTGAAATTTGATTTAGTTTTAGTTTTAACAATAAAAAATTCTAATAATTATCCCTATTAATTAATTTTTATTTTTGTAATAAAAGTTAATTAATTAATCGATAATCATTAGGATTTTATGCTTTATTCCCTTGTAAAATGTTTTTCCCTAACCTTCTAATCTTTTTCCTAACTTAGTAAGTTTCTTTTAGTTTATTAAATTAAGCTTAGTCCTCTAATTAAAGTTAAACCTTTTATGTTAATTGTGTAATTTATTTAGATACTTATGATATGGATATATCCTTTCAATTGATTTATGTATTTATTTCTTAGTTTGGCCTTAATTAGGTTAACCATTAAGAAGTTCCCTCTAGGTCTTTTAAGTCTTAGTACTCTTTTAATTCTTAGTATATTTTTATCTTGATTAGTATTTAATACTCTAATGATTTTAGATCTTCATAAATATATATATACGTTTTAATATAATTAGATATA
This sequence comes from Pinus albicaulis, assembly GCA_034641835.2. Taxonomy (NCBI): domain Eukaryota; kingdom Viridiplantae; phylum Streptophyta; class Pinopsida; order Pinales; family Pinaceae; genus Pinus; species Pinus albicaulis. The sequence goes on from CM076577.1 coordinate 371,718,852, forward strand.
TAACCATTAAATTAAAGTTTTTTAGATAAAAGTGGATATATAATAACTTAAAATGATATATCATTTTAATTCTATTATATATTTATAATTTATTTAGCCCTTTGTTTAATTAACTTATAGTAATTCACTTTCATTAATTTTTAATTTTAGTAAATCTTTTATCTTATTAATTATTTTCTAGGCTCTAAAATTATAATTTAGGAACTATATTAGTTTGTTTAGATCCTTTTCTAGGTTATTAATCTTTTTAGGTTATTAATCCTAAAAAATTATTTATTAGGATTATAATATATATATAGAATAAACTAATAAATATATACAAATTATAAACTTTGGTCGGCTCTTTTCTAGAAAGCTTCTTCTACCTATATTTATGGTCTTAGTCTTTTTCTCATTTTCTTCATTCAAGAAAGTCCTGATGATGGATCCGTTGATTCGGGGCCGACACTGCCTCTAGCAATGTGATAATCCGGGAAGTTTTTAAAAAAGAAGAATAGTTTCTATAGATTGATTATAAAGTGTTTTTTCACATCTTCCATTCAATGGTTCTCTTTTTTGCAGTCCAAAGAAGAAATATTCTAGTGAAGTTTGTGAACTCGTTAAATCATCCTTCGTTTTTGGATTAAATACCTATGACGAATTTATTTATTCAATCTCATCCAGAGAAGGAATTTTATGTCAGAAGAAGGGATTGAAAGAACTAGGAAAATGATTTAAGAATCTAATGGCCTTTGTATGTGATATCATCAGCATTCTGCTATGATGGGATAGTCATAAACAGATCGCAAAAACGTGCACAAAGAACATGGGCGCTAGTCACAACTTAGCATTATTCATATCGCCACCCAGCTCACATAACCTGTCCCATCCCAACTCAATCTACCCAAACACGTTTCCCTGCGCACCCTAACACGACCTGACCCAACCTGCCCGAACGTGTTTCCTTGGGCGCCTTCACATGACCTGGCCCAACCCAACCCAAATGCCTTTCATTAGGTGCCCTCACACGAGCTGACCCGACCCATATGAACACGTTTCGTTGGGTGACTCACATGACTTGTCCTGAACCGACCCAAGCCGCCCAAATGCATTTCCTTGGGCACCCTCACATGACCTAACCCGTCCCAACCTATCTGACCACGTTTCCATGGGAGCACTCACACCACCCGACCCGGCCCGCCTGAATGCGTTTTCCTATGTGCTCTCCCACGACCCAACCCGACCTGCCCGAACGTGTTTCCCTGGGCACCCTTACACGACCCGACCTAACCCAAGCTGTCCGAACATGGTACGAGCTGATTTGACCCAACTTGACCTAACTAAAAGTGTTTCCTTAGGCGTCCTCACAAGGCACGGCCCGACCTAGCCCTCCCGAACATGTTTCGTTAGGTGCCCTCACACGAATGGAGCCGACCCACATTAACGCGTTTCCCTGGGCACCCTCACACAACTCGACCCAAACCGACCCGCCCCACTCGAATGCATTTCCTTGGGAACCCTCACATTTCCTGACCTGACCTGACCCGGCCAAACGAGTTTCCTTGGTCGCCCTCACACGGCACAACCCCACTCGACCTGCCCGAATAAGTTTTCTTGGGCGCCCTCACACGACACGACCTGACTCACCCAAACACATTTCATTGAGTGCCCTCACATGGCACGACCCAACCTGACCTACCTCAATGTGTTTCCTTGTGCGGTCTCACATGGCACGACCTGACCTGACCTGCTTGAACGCATTTCCTTGGGCACCCTCACATGACCCAACATAACAAGACCCAGACATGTTCATTGGGCACCCTCACAAGACACGACCAGACCCGACCAACCAGAAGGTGTTTCATTGGGCGCCCTCATAGAACGACATGACCCAACCTGACCCAACCCGCCCGAACATCGATTATGGCATGAGGGAGAAAATGGAAAATGGGTCGCACGAACATGCACAAGGCGCACGAGCAATCGCAACTTAGAATTTTTTATATGACCTCCCTCACACGATCGCATAAACGTGCACAAGGCACACAGGAAGTTACAACTTAACATTTTTTATATGGCAACCCTCACATGACTCGACACGACCCGACCTGACTCGACCCGCCTGAACGCATTTGCATGCGCACCACCACATGACCTGACCCAACCCGACCCGCCTGAACGCGTTTCCTTGGGGGCCATAACACGACCCAACCCAACCCGTCCTGACCCACCCGAATGTGTTTCGTTCGGTGCCCTCACACGACACGACCTGACCTAACTTGCTCGAACATGTTTCCTTAGGTTCCCACACACAACATGACCTGACCCAACCTGACCCTCACACAACTGAAACCGACCTGGGCCACTCGAATGTGTTTCCTTGGGTGCGCTCACACGACCTGACTCGACCCGACCCTGCTGAATGCGTTTCCTCGAGCATCCTCACACGACATGACCCGAGCTGACCCGACCCGCTCGAACACATTTCCTTGGGCGCTCTCACATGACCCAATTTGACACGACCAGGCCAAACGCGTTTCCTTAGGTGCCATCACACGAACCAAGCTGACACGACTTGACCTGAGATGACTTGACCTGATCCGAGCCAGGGAAAATTTTAAGGATGGAAAATTATTTTGAAGTTTAAAAAATTGGCGAATCTCACTAGTCCCTAATATGCAAACTATAAAATTTTTATTGATGTATCTGTAAAATTATTGAAATTTATAATGATATTATATATTTTTTCTATATAATGTTAGCGATTTTTAACGTAAAATAATTTTATATTGTAAAATTTGGGTGAATTATTTTTATAAAAAAATGGAAATTGGCGAATTTTTTTTTTTTGGAAAAACCATGGAAAATTAGCCCACCTGCGAATATTAGCCCCTAAAATTTTCCATGATTTGAGCTGACCCTCACATGGTTTGTATACTTTTGTCGCAAGCTCGACGGTTTGGAGACGTGCGTCGCAAGTCTAATGCAGATCCGAACTTTCATCGCAAGCCCCACGGTTTGGAGGGCTTCGTCACAAGACTGGCGGTTTGGAGCTTTTCATCACAAAACCGACGGTTCGAGCCTTCCATCACTGTTTCGACGTTGGCAGTTTTTTCATTGCAAATTATTGCAAGACCAACGGTTTGGAGCGTCTCGTCGCTATTCCGATAGTGGGAGCGTTTTCGTCGCAATTCTGACATTTTGTGAGGTTCGCGCAAGTCCGACGTTTGCTCTGACGTTTTTTGGCAAGATTAAAAAAATTGAGAAAAAGTTGGGAAATTTCCGACAATACATCAAAACTGTCGGAACTAAAGTGTCAGAAAATTGATCATATGTACTAGTTGGGGACTGTTGGAGCAGGGTCCCTTCGGAGCACATTTTGGAGTAATTAATAAGTATATTTTTAGTTCTGAGTCGTTTCCGTTAAGAAATGCATAAGTCAAGGGGATTTGGGGTCGTCAAAGTCCCTTCATGAGTTTTAGTGGGCTAAAGGGTAAAACTATGAATCATTCTTAGACGACCACAGGCTTAGATATGAATAGAAGTATAGATCAAGTCGGATAGGATAGATTTTGATAGAATTTTATGTATGTTCAGAACTTTGAAACGAATCTGCAAGTGTCTGTGTCTGAAAGGGTCCTTCTGGCTCTAGGTGCAAAGACCTTAGGCTGGTTATGTGTGCACCCCGCTATCCGTGTGCGCAGGTTAATCTGAATAATTGTAAAGGGTTTTGCAACTTTTGATGAATAAAGAAGTGTTTTAGATAATTTTGAGTACTAAATTGGTCTATGATATGTTTATGTGATCTGTAATTCTTACGATTTCTGTTATCTGTGATTGGATCGGTTGCGTACCTGTTTACTATTTAATATGAATGCTAGATGCATATATATATTATTGTAAAACCTGAATATTAATTTACTAAGACCGTTGAAGGGATTGCGAAGCCATTATCTGTGCACGCATAGTGTCGTCTGCATAAGCTGACTTACATTTTCCTGGTTAGGGTTTCTGGTGCGTAAGAAAGTTCGTTATTATTATAGATTTGTTGGACACCCACATCATTTCCTCTGATTTGCTCTCTTTGGAGACTCCCTTGAACATGGGTATCACCGAGGCAACTGATAGCAGAATCGCACTTCCAAGAAACAGTGGAACTCCTCCGGTGGCGAGCTGAGAGAAGAGGTCCCTCCCACTAGCAATCTCCACCCCCACGGCCGAGACGAATCCGAGCATGGCAAGTCTCCCATTTATGGTCTCTGGCGCTGGCCCACTGAAGGCAAACACGTCCTTAAACTTTGTTCTCACCTGCATTATTATTTATTTGTGTCAATTCAATTCAATTTATTTCAGTGCAGTGCATGTTACTGCAAAAATTGGCGCTTGCTTAATCGCTTACCTTCTCAGGAGGGGTAGAAGGTGATTGCCTTCGCTCCTCGGGCTGTGGATCCACATGACACAAATTAAGTTATAAATACAATAACAAAAACATATAATTAAATTCGTGGATACGGAAACAGCAATAGAATTACTAACCCCTGCCATGCATTTTACTCGAAGCTGCCTGCTGGTTGTTGACCTTTCCGCTGGCTTCCGTTGCAGGAGCGTTGCTCCATTCATCGCCATCACTGATGCATTTACAGCCGCCATGATCGCAATATAATAATGAACACTATGTATGAGAACGAACCTAATTTATTTTATATGGAATTTGATGAGAACAAGTACAAGATAATGAACAGATGAAATAACTATTGATATGTACTGGGACTCTATGGCTGGTTGTTGTGATATATATATAAGGGTGTGGATGCCATATGGCAAAATCTAGGGGCATTCATTGAACGGCAAAGGCTTCAGCCAAGTCGAGGTTCCTCTTCCTCGGACTATGTTTCCACGTGGGTGGATAAAATTTGAGACGTAGATCCTCCAACAACCGAACCGCACCGCTTTTGTATAATTCGTCTCCAACTTTTTCAGATTTTTAATCATCAAATAGTAAGAGGGCATGGCCATCGCAACATCACTATCGGAGACGATAGCGATCATTCAAGCAGCATTACGTTTCAACGTCGTGCTGGAACTTGTGAGTTGGTGTAATGCACAGCAGATCTCGACAACGGCTTCTCTTCTATCTAGTCTTCCAGGTTCTCTTCTAAGAGGAATTCCTCCACCTCACTTTTCCAAATTCTCTTTGCAATGGTCCTCTTATTTTCTAATAATAACGCAAAACTCACACATACATAGTACACAAGGAAAAACCTTACTATGGTACCACTTGATGCAAACAGGGCCACTGCTTGTTACTAGAATGCATCATATTATTCCTTGAACAATATTTTCATTCATATCAGAAATTATGAAAGAAAAAGAACATAAACTATATTCCCAATTAACTGGCCAACGATTCAATGCCTTGTGGTAATCTACAGAGGTCTTCTCTCTGTAATCTAGCGAAAGTCAGAAAACAAAATGAAACCCTATAAGTAGAGCCAGCCTCTCAATTTAAATTTGGGTTCACGATGAACGCAAAATCTTCTTCACTCTCAATGGTTTCTCTATGATGAGATCTCTCTGGTTTTAGACATGACTAGCAGCGTGCCTTCAACTACGACTCGTCCATTTGGTGGTTTAGATAATGCATTATGAACGAATAATTCACTTCTACTGTTGGAGCATTGAAAACTATTTGTATTAAAAGCCCCAAAATATGTCCTCTATTTAACAAAATGCATACCACGTTGAGTTGGTATGTCCTTTGAAGTTTATACAGTAAAAATTTCTTCTCACTTGAGGTTACGACATCAATTTAATGCATTCTTCGAGATCTGCAACATGAAGGTTTATATAGAATGAATTGTGATATCCACAAAAAGTGTAGGCCCCAAAGAGTAAACACAGATCTACATGGACGAAAAGAAGAATACAACGAACTCAAAACCTACTTAGTTATGCTTTGAAGCTCTGATACATTACACTGATTATCTGCTTAATATTCCGGCTGCATTGAAAATGAGAAAGTAATAAATGGTATAGTTTTAAGTCGAAGGATAAAATCTTCTACTATTATTACTCTACATTTAAGACACTCCTATTAATCTACATTTATCACATCCTCAAGGTTGTTATATATGGCAAAATTGTTACGCTAAACTTAGTTTTGGTTATAAAGTCAAAATTATTATATTTTTAGTAATGGTTTTTGGTTACCAGATATTGGTGACTCATCGTCAATGTTGGTATACTCTGAAAAATTGTTACGCTAAACTTCGTTGGGTATAAAGCCAAAATTATTGTATTTTTAGTACATGGTTTTTGCTTACAAGATATTGGTGACTTATGGTGTATTTACGATATTTGAGATAATATAGTTTATTTAATCATTTAATGATTCTATTTTATTCTAACATGTTTTTTTGGATATCCAAAGTAATAAATTTATTATAATTTAGTTTTTCTTGTTGAGGATTTTCAATTTAATGACGGTGTTTGGTTTTTATGTTTTTTTATTATTTTTTTATCAATTATTTTGTCTTTTTTATTTTAGTTTTATCCTATGGTATAAGAGTTAAGGTTGTGAGTTGTTGCATAAGACTATCATGAAGACATCATAAAAAATTAATGAGTATGGATTGATTCATTAGTGTGATGAGTTAACTAGTGGTAAAACTCATTAGGAGATTAATGGAGGCTTCATAGACGGAGTATGAGATGGCTACATATTAAAGTTAAAGCAATGACAAGTTGAGAGGATAGTGGTATTTGTAACTGCTTAGATGGCATTTTTCCTTCTTAATTTGAAACAAAATCCTGCATATATTTTTAAAAACTTGAGTTTAAATTTTGTAATCTAGAGAATTTGACTGCCCCAAGGATTTTTTAAGGTGTTGAATCCATTTATACATTCAAAAATATATTTTAAACAAAATGTCATAATCTTTCCTAAAATTATATTTTAAGATTTCATATGTCTATGTGTGACTAGATTTTCCCATGTAATAATCTAAATTTCTAAATCTTTTTATATTTAAAATTTTTCAAAATAAAATTTTAAAAATAATTCATATATATTACTTGTTATACTGATTTGTATTTATGTTTCGCATATTTTTTTCATGTATATTACTTGTAATACTTAATTATATTTATCTTTCGCATATTTTTTTCATGTATATTATTTGTTATAGTTAATTGTATTTATCTTTGCCAGATTTTTTTCATTGTGAACATACAAACACTTTTCAAATCATTTCTACAGTCATATTCAACCATCCACTTCCATGTTTTTGCCCTATTTAAAAGCGATCTTAATAAGGTAAATGGGTCTTTGAAGTCCCAACCAATTTCAGTTGTTTGTTTTCCACCTTTATTCCCACTTGCATGTTTTTACCCTATTTAAAAGCAATCGTAATAAAGTAAATGGGTCTTCGAAGTTCCAAACAATTTCAGTCTTTTGTTTTCCACCTTTATTCCCACGTCCATGTTTTTACCCTATTTAAAAGCTGTCTTTATAAGGTAAATGGGTCTTTGAAGTGCCAAACAATTCCAGTCGTGTGTTTTCCACCTTTCTTCCCACTTCCATATTTTCACCCTATTTAAAAGCGATTTTAATAATGTAAATGGGTCTTTGAACTTCTAAACAATTTTAGTCGTTTGTTTTCCTCCTTTCTTCAAGTGAGCATCACCCAATAGAGTTCCACGATTGTTGTCGTTCTTGATAAAACACATTTAATTTGGGCTAACGCATTTAAGAAAAAATAAACGCATTTAATTTGGGCTAACACATTTAAGAATAAATAAAAGATGTGATTAAAAAACAACCCGCGTTCTATAGATGGAACAAATAATTCTTTAATGTGATATTGAAGAATCCGGGACAGAGCTTAACATGTTTTATTTTTCAAATTTGACGTATGGTGGTGGAAGCTACGCTACAAAAATCACGTTGTGAATACTTTCCATCCTACTGTATCCTTTTCAGATAAAGCTTGCGACTAGAATATGCGCAATGGCGCAAAGGAACACTAATAGTGTTAAATTCAGGCCAGGCCTAGTGGGAGCATTAATTTTAGAAATGCTAGGTAGAAGAGATCTTTACAGTCTTGACCTAAGAATATTTACAGTGTGATCTCATAGAACCTCACAGTAAGAAACCCTAATAACTGGTAGTAGGTTGGTGTTTTTTCTATCATAAAACACTAAATATGGTTTTGAATGTCCATATATAATAAGCTTTTGGCTGGAATGGGCCAGAAAATTTTCAAGGAATTGTATTGTCAGAGTTTTTAAATCATTTTTTTGATCCCAGAAATAGATCAACACCACTAAACATAAAATCAGTATCACCAAAAACTTCAGGGCACCCAAATGTTGGAATTTTGAGAACTCCAAACAACAGAAGTAGAGAGAATAATCTCCCCTCTACAACACAGAGAAGTTAAAATTTGACAGGAGTCAGAGTTTTCACAACTGTAACAAACTTCTATTTCTTTCAAAAGAAATGTTACAAGTCTTCCTCTTAACAGAGGGATAACAAAAATCAGGACTGCTACAAAACACAGTGCACAAGAAACTACTATTTTCTTTCAAACCAATGCTCTGTCTCATAAAATACCAACACTGCTGCGTTCTTCTCTTCTCTTCCGCGCTGCTGTGCGAAAACTAAACAAATAACAATACAACTGATTATTCATTACAGTCTCACGAGCCTTTTCTTCTATATGCCACGCATATATAAAACCATATTAAAACTTAAAAAAAAAAACTATTAAAATACAATCTAAACTTGCATCGGGTCTGCGACCTCAACGCAAAACAAACAACCAAACAAAAGTTCCGATTGCGATTGACGATCGGACGCGATGACCGAATATGAAATTTGGCTCACAAACCAATCGGGTCCGGACTTCAACACTGTGCGATCGGGCCTCGTTCTAAAGAGGTTCCGATTGCGATTAATAAACGGATGCGATGGCCCGATATAAGACATGGCACAAAAAGCGATCAGGTCCGAACTTCAATCGGAGCATATAACAAAAGGGTGCGATCAATCGGAAAGTTTCGATTGTGATTAAGAACCGGACGCGATTGAACTTTATTAACTCCACTGTATAAGCTAGATCGGGTCCGCCATTTGATAGTGCAATTGGGCCCAACACTTAAGAGCTTCCGGTTGCGATCAAGAACTGGATGCGATTGAACTATGAACTATGGCATATAACCGGATCGGGTCTGGAATTTAAACAAAACTTGCGATCAACACAAAGCTCCGATTGTGATTATACAACCGGATGTGATTCCCCATTCAACTGTGGTATATTATATGTTCGGGTCCGGCCTTTGATCGAAACACAAAACAAAGCCGCTCCGATTGAACCCTTGCGATTGAACTCTTGGGATTCCATTAAGTCTTCGCCACGTGGTCAAGTGGACCCATGGGCCTCCGCTGTTGGTGGGGGCGATTTATAACATATGTTTTGGTTGTATTGTGTACAACCGTTCCGCTTGCGGAACACTACCACATCTGCAAGACATTTGTTTCATATAACATGTTTGTGTTGCGATTGCGATTGGATCGCATCGCAGATCTTCACATCAACAAGACACTACTCTAAAAGCTTAGTTGTTGAGGGCTTTAAAGCCCGAAATGATAGTTTTAAATAAAACTGCTCCTCCGTAGTTCAGATCTACCGGAAATCTCCATTCCACCTGCAAAAATAACTTCCCCCATAATCCAAATTAATTTCCTCTGTAAGTTTTGGCTGCGGCCCATTACATTTAATTCATCCTTACGGATTTCTCCATGCTTCTTTAATTTATAGTGCTGCAGACTCAATCTCTACTGCTGCTGCCTTTGTGTACTATTTTCTTCTGCTCAAAGGCACGTAGATGACTTTAATATTTTCAACACTCCCCCTTAAAGTCAGCTGCTGGGTTATCCATCATACCCAAGCATTTTCTTAAAAATTCAAAGGTCTTCTGTCCCAATGGTTTAGGCTAAATATCTGCGTATTGCTCCTCTGTTTTACAATGCTGTAAAACAATTTCTCCATTGTTTACCAATTCTCTGATATAATGAAATTTTGTGTCTATGTGCTTTGTTCTTTTATGAAATACTGAATTCTTTGAAAATGCAATAGCTGAGCTATTGTCACAATAAATCACAGTTCCTTTTACCTGTTCTTGACATAGACTTCTCAACATTCTTCTCATCCAAACTACTTGACACGCTGCTGCTGTAGCTGCCACATACTCTGCTTCCGCTGTAGATAATGCTACAATCGATTGTTTCTTAGAAGCCCATGAAATGGCTCCTGAACCCATATGAAAAACATAATCGGAAGTGCTCTTCCTATCATCTACACTTCCAGCCCAATCACTGTTAGTGTATCCAACTAACTCTGAATTTTTTGAAGCAGTATATAAAATACCAAATCTTTTTGTTCCTTTCACATACCTCAGAATTCTCTTTGCTGCTTGTCAATGTGCTTCTTTTGGCTTCTCCATAAATCTGGAAATTAAACTAACAACATGCATAATGTCCGGCCTAGTTGCAGTCAAATACATAAGGTTGCCAACTATGCTTTTATACAAACTTGGATCAAAATCCTTACTGCTGTCATCCTTACTCAGCTTCAATCCCATTACTGTGGGAGTAATTGCAGCTTTGCACTCTTGCATATTAAATCTTTCTAAAACCTGATTCACATACTTTGCTTGAGATATAAAAATCCCTTTTTCACCTTGCTCCACTTCTATTCCCAAGAAGTATCTTAATAAACCCATATCAGTCATTTCAAATTCATTTTTCATGACTGTTTTAAAATTTTCAACAAGGTAATCATCATTACCTGTAAAAATTAAATCATCAACATATAAAACAACAATCAATAGCTTACCATCCCTTTCTTTGATGTAGAGGGTGGGTTCTCCCTCATACTTTTCAAATCCATTCTTCATTAGATAGGAGTCTATTCTGCTGTACCATGCTCTTGGAGCTTGCTTCAACCCATAAAGTGCTTTCTTTAATTTGCAGACCTTATGCTCTTGGCCTTTCTTCTCATATCCTAGAGGTTGTTCCACATATAGCTCTTCCATTAAAACTCCATTTAAAAATGCAGATTTTACATCCATCTGGTATACTTTCCATTTGTTTTGTGCTGCTATGGACAACACTGCTCTTACTGTCTCCATTCTTGCAACTGGTGCAAAATTTTCTTCATAATCTATCCCATGCTTCTGCTTATATCCCTTGACAACAAGTCTGGCCTTGTGTCTCTCTATTTTTCCTTCAGCATTGCTCTTGGTCTTATAGACCCATTTAACTCCAATGACTTCCTTACCTTCTGGGAGATCAACTAACTCCCATGTTTTGTTCTTCTCTATGGCATTAATTTCATCATCCATAGCTTCTATCCATTTTCTATCTTTAATTGCATCTTCAAAATGAATAGGATCATCAACTTGACAATACAAAGAAAATAAGGAATTCATACCTTCATTTGCCGCTCCTTGCTCATATATTTCTCTAATGCTTCTGAACCTTGTTCCACTTTCACTTGGTGTAGTCGTGCTTGAAGAAGCACTCAATTCTTCTCCATGTGGTGTGCTTGGAGATGCACTCCCGCTTCTTCTCAAGAGTGTTCTTGCTGCCGCTTGAGGCGTCCCTTGCTGTCCTTGTGTTGGTGGAGGTTGTGCTACGGATGGGTTGTTAATTTCAACCACATCTCCTTCATCTTCATCATGAGACAAACAATTTTTAACATTGACTGTTTTCTCAATGCTTCCATCCCATGCTTCCTCTTCAATAAATTGCACATCTCTGCTTATCACAAACTTCTTTGTGGATGGGTTATACAATCTGTATCCTTTGGAATCCTCACAATATCCAAGGAAAATGCACTTCTCCCCCTTACTATCCAATTTCTTTCTCAACTTGTCTGGAATGTGTGCATATGCAACACATCCAAAAACTCTCATGTGGGTGACTCCCTGTTTTCTGCCACTCCACGCTTCTTCTGGAACTTTGTTCATCACTGCTTTTGTAGGGCATCTATTCAAAATATATACAGCACAGTTTGCTGCTTCTGCCCAATACTCATTCGGTAAGTGTTTCGCCTTTAGCATACTTCTCACCATCTCCATTATGGTTCGATTCTTCCTTTCAGCTACTCCATTTTGTTGCGGCGTGTACCTGGTGGTAAATTTCTTGTGTATGCCACTCTCTCTGCAAAAACGCAGAAATTCTTTTGAGATATATTCTCCTCCTCTATCTGTTCTGAGGACTTTAATGTGAAGTCCGCTCTGTTTTTCTACAAGAGCTTTAAATTGACGAAATTTCTGAAAGACTTCACTCTTATATTTCAGAAAATAAACCCACACTTTTCGTGTGAAATCATCAATGAAAGTCAGCATGTAATTGCTGCCTGAAACAGATGTTGTTTGCATCGGCCCACATAAATCTGAGTGGATTATCTCCAAAGGTGCTTTCACCCTTATGCTTTTCCCTGAAGGAAAATTTTCTCTGTGTTGCTTTCCCAAGATGCAGCCTTCACATAGGCTGTCAGGCTTCTCAATCAATGGCAAACCTCTTACCATTCCTTTTCTGTGCAGCAAATTTAATCCTCTGAAATTGAGATGTCCAAATCTCAGGTGCCATAACCAATTTTCATCTTTCTCTTCCTTCTGAAAGGCTTCTTGTGTTACAGGTGCTATACTCTTTCCTTTTCCCTTCAAGTCAGTGTTGAGCTTGAGAGGAAACATTCTATTGCTGGTCATTTGAATTTCAGCAATGATTTTCTTACTTGGAGGTATATCTTTTATTGTGCACACATCATCTTTGAAAATTACATTGTAACCTTTATTTATGAGCTGCCCAACGCTCAAAAGATTACACTTCAATCCTGGAACATAATACACATCAGGAACAAATTTCTGCTCACCATTTCTTGCTCGAATACTAACTCTGCCTTTTCCTTTTACAGAGATCTTAGTATCAGTCCCTGTGGTCACTTCAGATTTAATCTCTTCATCTAGATTGGAAAACATTGCTCTGTTTCCAGTCATATGATTACTACATCCTGAATCTAAGAACCAAACATCATCTTCTCTATCTTGTGCTACATTACAAGCTAATAGCACATTACTTGGGTTCTTTTCCTCTTTTGCTACATTAGCATTCTGCTTATTTTTCATGTCATTTTGCTTCTTTCTACATTCATTGGCATAGTGCCCATATTTTTTGCAATAATGACATTGGACATTGGATTTGTCATACCTTTGTCCTTGAGCATGTTGGTGTTGATGTCCACCTTGCTGGCTGTTGCATTGGCCATGGCTCTGGCTTTGACTGTTGCTCCTTCCATGTGAATGTGAAGGGCTGTTCCTTCCACCTCTATTCTGGCTTCTGCCTCTTCCTCTTCCTTTACCTTGACCTCTTCCTCTTCCTGAAGGCATCTGGGTCTTGAAGGCGTGCTCAAGAGATGAGTTTTCATCTCTGCTCAATCTCTGTTCATGAGTTATCAGCGAGGCATGAAGTTCATCCACTGTGAACTGTGAGAGATCTTTGGTCTCTTCTATGGTGGTAACAATAACATCAAACTTTGAGGGTAAGATTCTCAAAAGTTTCTCCACAATCCTTATTTCTTCAAGAGTTTCTCCATGGGATCTTATCTGATTTACAATCCCAATCACGTGTGTAAAAAATGTGTCCACATTATCTGACTCTTTCATGCAAAGAGTTTCAAAATCTCTTCTCAACAATTGAAGTTTTGTTGTCTTAACTTTCTCCATACCTTGGTAGGCTACTTTCAGAGTTTCCCATGCCTCCTTGGATTTCTGGGCTACTGCTATCCTTGGTAACACACTCTCATTTACAGCTTGATACAATAAGAAGAGAGCTTTAGCATCTTTCTTCCTATTGCTCTTCAATATGTCCTTCTCTGCTTGAGTCAAGGCATTAAAGGCCTGCTCATCAGCTGGTTCAAAAAAACCATCTTATACAAGTTCCCATAAGTCTTGTGAGACAAACAGGGCTCTCATTGTAATGGCCCAATAGTCATAGTTCTTTCCATTAAACTGTGGAAGCTGAACATTTCCAATGTTCATTCCAGTACTTGGTCCAGCCATTGCTTTTGAACTGAACTCTACACTTAAACAAACTGTCTTTCCTTCTCTTGAAAGAACAAACTCTTTTAAAACAAAAACAACAGCTCTGTTATTTTTTGAGAAATACCTGAACTTTGACCTTTGTAGGGCTTTTACACTGCTGGAGAAAATGCTTCAACAAGTATTCTTCTTCTTCAGCTTCTTTGAAACATTCAAAGAGTCTGAACTAGCTCTGGTACCATGTTGGAATTTTGAGAATTCCGAACAACAGAAGTAGAGAGAATAATCTCCCCTCTACAACACAGAGAAGTTAAAATTTGATAGGAGACAGAGTTTTCCCAACTGTAACAAACTTCTATTTCTTTCAAAAGGAATGTTACAAATCTTCCTCTTAACAGAGGGATAACAAAAATCAGGACTGCTACAAAACGCAGTGCACAAGAAAATACTTTGTTCTTTAAAACCAATTCTCTGTCTCATAAAATACCAACACTGCTGTGTTCTTCTCTTCTCTTCCGCGGTGCTGTGCGAAAACTAAACAAATAACAATACAACTGATTATTCATTACAGTCTCACGGGCCTTTTCTTCTATATGCCACGCATATATAAAACCATATTAAAACTTAAAAAAAGACTATTAAAATACAATCTAAACTTGCATCGAGTCCACGACCTCAACACAAAACAAACAACCAAACAAAAGTTCCGATTGCGATTGACAATTGGATGCGATGACCGAATATGAAATTTGGCTCACAAACCAATTGGGTCCGGACTTCAACACTGTGTGATCAGGCCTCATTCTAAAGAGGTTTCGATTGCGATTAATAAATGGATGCGATGGCCCGATATAAGACATGGCACAAAAAGCGATTGGGTCCGAACTTCAGTCGGAGCATATAACAAAAGGGTGCGATCAATCGGAAAGTTCCGATTGCGATTAAGAACCATACGCGATTGAACTTTATTAACTCCACTGTATAAGCTAGATCGGGTCCGCCATATGATACTGCAATCGAGACCAACACTTAAGAGCTTCCGATTGCGATCAAGAATCGGATGCGATTGAACTATGAACTATGGCATATAACCAGATCGGGTCTGGACTTTAAAAAAAACTTGCGATCAACACAAAGCTCCGATTGCGATTGAACAACCGGATGCGATTCCCCATTCAACTGTGGTATATTATATGATCGGGTTCGGCCTTTGATCAGAACACAAAATAAAGCCGCTTCGATTGAACCCTTGCGATTGAACTCTTGCGATTCCGTTAAGTCTTCGCCACGTGGTCAAGTGGACCCATGGGCCTCCGCTGTTGGTGGGGGCGATTTATAACATATGTTTTGGTTGTATTGTGTACAACCGTTCCGCTTGCGGAACACTACCACATCTGCAAGACATTTGTTTCATATAACATGTTTGTGTTGCGATTTGCGATTGCGATTGGATTGCATCACAAATATTCACATCAACAAGACACTGCTCCAAAAACTTGGTTGTTGAGGGATTTAAAGCCCGAGATGACAGTTTTAAATAAAACTACTCCTCCGTAGTTCAGATCTACGGGAAATCTCCATTCTACCTGCAAAAACAACTTCCCCCATAATCCAAATTAATTTCCTCAGTAATTTGTGGCTGCGGCCCATTACATTTAATTCATCCTTACGGATTTCTCCATTCTTCTTCAATTTATAGTGCTGCGCACTCAATCTCTGCTGCTACTGCCTTTGTGTACTATTTTCTTCTGCTCAAAGGCACGCAGATGACTTTAATATTTTCAACACCAAAATCCTAAAGTTTGATAACTGTAATTTGGATTTTCAAAAATATAATTTACACTATATTTTATCAAAATAATAATTGAATTTCTATTGTTTTGAAGGAAATAATGTGACCTGTTTAGACTAAGCACTTTTAAAAATCATGAGGATTCTCCATAATTATATTAGGGGGAGTTTTTTAATAATTTTATGATTTAATCTAGTGTACCAACTTAGATTTTTTTTTTTTTTTTTCTACTAATGTCTAAGTCAATTTGAAAATATTGAAGGTATAGTAGTATTGTAGAAGTTGACCTTGAAGTAGATCCGTGAGGTCTCTTGTTGAGACAAAATGAACATTGAATGAACATGTTAAGGAATTGAAGCAAAAAGTTTTTGTGATTGTCTAAAGAGGACGAGTTCCTATTCCTGGCAGAGTTTTTCCACCCTCTAATGCAGACATCCTAAGGCCTGAATTAGGCCCTCTTGACACAAATCACTGTAGCTGATTGTGGCATCCATTCGTTGTGATCCTAAGGTTATTTCTCGAGCTTATGAGGCCAATACGAGGCCTAATTATGAGACAAATCTGAGTCTATTCATGAGGCTTTAGGGTGATTAGGTAGATGTATAAACTTTGTTTTAAGGATTATTTAACCCCTCATTCTGGGCATACTTCTATGGAAGTGCGGGACAATGAATGTGGCTGAAGATGTTTACAACAGCTAGGGCCAGGACTCTGAATCATGGAAGCATAAGAAACCTTGACATTGGAGTTTAATCAATAGTCATCTGCTAATGACCTAGAACGCTAAACCCTAGACTTCCTTAGTGTAATGAGACAAAGAAAAAATTGGAGAAATTAGTTCATGAAAGGGGTAGAGTGAAACCTTTTCCTGGAAGTGTCAAATGCTTAATCTTCTTAACCCACTCGTTCTCGACCTAGAAAGGATTTCAGTGCCTAAGATGCTTCCTTTTCTACCTCTGTAGGTGGATCTGCAAGCGATGGCTAAGATACTTCCTTTGATGTAGAAATTTGAATAACTGTTAAATTATTCACCGAGATTATCCTGATCACACACTATTTGAGCTTCATGCATAATACATAACCTCTTCTACTATTGACCATCAATTTGCGGAATTATAAACAATCGCATGCGTACATTAAAACCATAAACAATCACACATATAAACACAGTATTTATGGGAAAGATTAAAGCTGAAAACCCCCAACTTTCTGTATATTATAATGATAGAGATCATGTAACAATCATTGTACAAAATCCTTACAAGCTCTTAGTACAATCTCCAATTGTTACACACTACACAAGCTCAGATCTAGCAAAACACACGCTCCAATCTTCTCCACCTATTAGCCTGCCTCTATTGCGCAATCCAAGATGAATAATGTGCAGATCCAAGTTCGAATCCACCTGGTATGCACTGCAAAATCCTCATTGTCATCTCCATCAATGTGTGTGCAAATCTCATGCACCAGTATAGTCACAACTGATAGTCACACTGCTCTTTCACCTACCTCTCCACTGGTCTCCACTGAAACTTTCCATGCACTGAAGTTAACTGATGTATTCTTTATTTGATTTATGAGTTAATAATTACTGAATTAATTAATAATTAATTCACACCACTCTCACTAATTGTATCAATCAGTTGGACTAGATACAACTAGCTCAACTAAGTTAAACTGAACACAACTCCATTAACTGTCTCATCAACTCCACCAAACTCTGTCACATGAGTTCTAACTGAATTCAACCATGAAATAGCTCCACTAAACCCTAGGAATAGCGTAATTCCTTCTGTCAGCTGCATGTGCCACATCCGTGCACTTAACTGACTCCAAGAGGATAAGATAATGTTTAGAGTCCAAATATTATTAAGAGATAATAATATTTGACATATGTATTTTTAGACTAGCAATCTAAAAATAGATTCTGCCCAGTATGTCTAAAAATATAAGTCCATCTATTTTTTCCGACTTGACCAACCATCCACAAATAGCATCCTGCAACTCATAGAACATGATCCATATGTCTAAAAATAGACATAGTCTAAAAATAGACTTTGCGCCAAAAATAGCTTGTGGGCCCACTTAGTGAAGGTGACTCCTTTCCACTAAGCTCATCATCTTGTTGCAATCTCAACACTCCCTCTCAACAAGATAAGGATTATCTGCAACCCCTATCCTGCCCCTGTGGTATTCGAATTTGCTCCTGGTGAGCGCCTTCGTCAAGATATCAGCATCCTGATCCTCTGTAGGAATGTATGAAAGTAACATGATTCTCCGCTGCACACAATCTCTGATATGATGATACCGGATGTCAATGTGTTTAGATCTATCATGAAATACTGGATTAATCGAGAGTTTGATGCAACTCTGATTATCACAATAAATCACAGTAGGCTATAAGTGTGAATCGAACAACCCGACCAAGATATTCCTCATCCATATAGCCTCGCATGCAGCCAAAATCGCTGCCATATACTCGGCCTCCACTGAACTGAGTGCCACAGATCTCTGCTTCCTGCTGTACCAAGAAACTACTGTCGACCTGATATTGAAAATCCCTCCAGATGTGCTATTTCTGTCCATTGGGCTCCCTGCCCAATATGCATCTGTGAAGCCACACAGCTTCACCTCATCCGACTGTCTATACCATAATCCATATCCCGATGTGCCTCTGAGATATCTCAATACATGCTTCCCTGCCTTCCAAAAGAGCTTGGTAGGATTAGCCATAGCTTGTGAAAGTTGGTTAATTGCATAGCATATATCGAGTCGTGTACTGACCAGATACATAAGCGACCCCACCAACTGTCGATAAACAGTGGCATCCACTACCTCCACTGAAGTAGCATCCTCCTTCCTCCAACCAGCAGGAAGAGGAGTATCAACAGGCTTGCAGCCATGCATGTTGAACTTCTCCAGTATCTCCCAGGCATACTTACCCTGAGAAACAAACAGTCCATCACTGCGCTGCCAAATTTCCAATCCCAGGAAATAATGAAGGAGGCCCAAGTCTTTCATCTCAAACTCTTTGCAAGATCCTCCTTGCATGAGAGTATCGACAGCTCATCACCTGTCAAAATCAAATCATCTACATAAAGTACAATGATCAACAACTTACCCTCCACCACAATCTGGTATAGGTTCAGTTCCGCCTCACTCTTGGAGAATCCAAGTCCGGTGAAATAACTTTCTATCCATGTGTGCCAAGCATGAGGTGCTTGTTTCAACCCATACAACGTTCTCTTGAGCCTGCACACATGCGACTCGCTACTGAAGATCTCGAAACCTTCGGGCTGCTCTATGTACACCTCCTCCTCAATGAATCCGTTGAGGAATGTAGTCTTCACATCCATCTGATGAATGTGCCACCCCATCTGCGCTGAGAGAGAAAGAATCATCCATATGGAAGAATACCTTGTGACAGGTGCAAAGGTCTCCTCATAATCGATCCCCTCAATCTGTGAAAAGCCTCGGGCAACAAATATTGCCTTGTACTTCTCCACACTCCCGTCAGCTGCCTGCTTCAATTTGTAGATCCATCTCGAACCCACCACTGATTTCCCCTCCAGCCTCGGGACAATCTCCCATGCACTGTTTTTGACAATCGAATCATACTCTTCCACCATGGCATCTACCCATGCGGGGTCCTCCACAGCTTCCTCGAAAGAGGATGGCTCTGTCACGATACACTTGCTCACAAGAGCCATGTATCCAGTATACTGGTCAGGTGACTGTCTTTGTCTGCGCTGTGCTATAGGTGGTCCTACAACCTTCTCTACATCTTGAGCCAGTCGCTCAGCTTCTGTAGTGCACTTCCGCCCTCTGATGGTTGGTGCTGCATGAGTGGTCTCTTCCACTCCATGAACTTCCTCTTGTGGTTGATCCACATCCTGAAGCTCATCCTTAGGAAATAATAGCTCCTCCTCTACATGCAACTATGGCTCCCTCTCAAGCGAACACTTCATGGATTTCTCCTCCTGAAATTTGATATCCCGTCGCACAACAGTCTTGCGACTGTCTGGAAAATACACACGATAGTTGTGGGGTGTATCAGTGTAACCCACAAATATCCCAACCTCTGCAGTCGGCTCCAGCTTCTTCCTGGCATCCTTCGTCACATGAATGTAAACAGGTGAACCAAAAATCCTCAAATGGGAAATATCAGGCTTCTTACCAGAAAACGCCTCCTCGGGTGTACTCATGCCAAGTATCCTATGAGGATAACGTTTCTGCACATATACTGCAGTATCACATGCCTCCACCCACAAGTGAATGGGTAGGCCCTGATCATGCAACATCGCTCGTGCATCACCCACGATTGTTCTGGTCTTTTGCTCAACAACCTCGTTCTGCTGTGGGTTATGAGGTGCTATGAGCTCTCTTTGAATTCCTTCTATGCTGCAAAAGTCCTTGAGTTCGCCAGAGATGAATTCACCACCATTGTCGCTCCTAAGAGCCTTCACCTGCTTCCCCGATTATTTCTCCACCAGCGCCTTGAACTCACAGAACTTTGAGTATGTCTCGCTCTTCTTCTGCATGAAGAAGATCCATCACTTTCGAGAAAAATCATCAACAAAGATCACATAATACCTGTGCTTTGCTTTCGAAGCTACTGAGAAAGGTCCACACACGTCTGTGTGAATTATCTCAAGGATCGTCGTGGCGCGACTATCCTTCTCGTGAAAGGTGGCTTTCACAAATTTTCCCAAGGTACACCCCTTGCACTGATCTAACTATGCAAGAGTGCCTTTAGGAAGCCCAGTAGAAATTTTCTGCAGTATCTTCAAAGCTCCATGGTGAAGGTGGCCCAATCTCTGGTGCCACAACTCGCCATCATCCCGGCTCACCACTCCTTCTGCCTTGCATGCCATTGTTGCGCAGCCATCTACCTCCTGAGTGATAAATTTTCTTAACTCGAAACCCCTATCCTCAAGGTCTCACCAGTTAGCACCGCGGGAAATCCTTTCCCTCGCTAAAGACAACATCATATCCCTTGTCTTCTAACATCGCCACAGAGATAAGATTCTTCTTCAATCCTGGAACATGCATCACTTCCTTCAATACGAAGGGTTTACCAGACTCCTTCTCAAAGGAAATGGTACCGATACCGGTCGCACTGTATCTACCATCATCACCCATCTCGATGTGCACTCCAAGATCTTTCTCATCCAGATCAGTAAACAAATCTCGATCTCCTGTCATGTGAAAAGATGCACCACTGTCAAGAAACCACACTGAACCCATCACCCTTGAGACCAAGCATGCGATCGGTGAAAAATCTAGATCAAACTACGAGGCTAAGGCCTCTCCGAGTGCAGATCAGCATTTGCTTATTTTTCTTCTTACGCGGACAATTTGTGGCATAATGTCCGTGTTGGTGACAGTGAAAGCACTTCACCTTGGACATGTCAAGCTTCTTGCCTTTCACACCGGAATGAGAAGATTTCTTGCTCTTCCCCTTCTTTGCTTTGGTAGCCAAAGTGCAATTCTCTTCATCAAAGTTCCTTGATGAAGATCCATCCCTAGTACTCTGCCTTATCTCCTCTTGCACAAGATCTGACCAAAGTCGATCCCATCCTGGCAATTTCTCCCAACCATTGATAGAGTCCTAATAGGAATGCCAACTCTTTGGAAGCCCCAGGAGAGCCAAGCTCACCAAGTCCTCATCATCTACAGTCACCCCCACACTTCCCAGCTCATCCCTGCATTGGATGAACTTCGTGAGGTACTTGGGCATACTGTCGCCTTTCTCCATCTTTATGTTTATGAGTTTATCCTTGAGCGCCAACTTCCTCTGGTCGCTCTTGCTTTGGAATAAATCTGTCAAGGCTTTCCACATCAAGAATGGAGAAGCCTTACCATGTAGGCTGGACACTATGTGATCCTTCATGCCCTCCAACGGAATTCCTTCGACACTTTGTTTGTCTTCTTTCCATGCATCCGTCTGACAACATCGCTAAGTAGGCTTTGGGACCCGGCATCTATGAACTCCTTCAACCCTTGTCATCTAACACACTTACTCCATCTTGTCCTTCCATGCAATATAATTAGATCCGCCCTCAAGGGCATACTCCAATCGCAATCCGTTGAAAGACATCTCAACTTCGACACCAAGAAAACACTGCTGCAAATTCGAATTCCACCAGCACAAAACTCAACCGCTTCAATGTTTTGCAATTGCTCCAATGATCAATATCGCTACGATACCATGTAGAAAAGGAATAAGCTGTTAAATTATTCACGAGATTATCCACTTCTGCTCACTATTTGAGCTTCATGCATAATACATAACCTCTTCTACTATTGATCATCAATTTGCGGAAATATAAACAATCGCATGCGCACATTAAAACCATAAACAATCACACATATAAACACAGTATTTATGGGAAAGCTTAAAGCTGAAAACCCCCAAATATATGTATATTATAATGATAGAGATCATGTAACAATCATTGTACAAACTTCTCACAAGCTCTCAGTACAATCTCCAATTGTTACACACTACACAAGCTCAGATCTAGCAAAACACATGCTCCAATCTGCTCCACCTGTTAGCCTGCCTCTACTACGCAATCCAAGATGAATAATGTGTAGATCCAAGTTCGAATCCACCTGGTATGCACTACGCAATCCTCATTGGCATCTCCATCAATGTGTGTGAAAATCTCATGCACCAGTATAGTCACAACTGATAGTCACACTGCTCTTTCACCTACCTCTCCACTGGTCTCCACTGAAACTGTCCATGCACTGTAGTTAACTGATGTATTCTTTAGTTGATTTATGAGTTAATAATTAATGAATTAATTAATAATTAATTCACACCACTCTCACTAATTGTATCAATCAGTTAGACTAGATACAACTAGCTCAACTAAGTTAAACTGAACACAACTCCATTAATTGTCTCATCAACTCCACCAAACTCTGTCACATGAGTTCTAACTGAAGTCAACCATGCAATAGCTTCACTAAACCCTAGGAATAGCGTAATTCCTTCTGTCGGCTGCATGTGCCACATCCAGGCATAAAACTGAAGTGCTCCAAGAGGATAAGATAATGTTTAGAGTCCAAATATTATTAAGAGCTAATAATATTCGACATATCTATTTTTAGACTGGCAATCTAAAAATAGATTCCGCCCAGTATGTCTAAAAATAGAAGTCCATCTATTTTTCCGACTTGACCAACCATCCACAAATAGCATCCTGCAACTCATAGAACATGATCCATATGTCTAAAAATAGACATAGTCTAAAAATAGACTTTGCGCCAAAAATAGCCTGCGGGCCCACTTAGTGAAGGTGACTTCTTTCCACTAAGCTCCTCATCTTGTTGCAATCTCAACATGAAACAAGAAGGTGTATCGAGATCTCCTCAATGGGATGGGTTCTTTGTAGTCCTCAAGATTTCAGATCTAAGCTTTCTCTCAGAGATGTAGAGTTCCCAATGGGGCTGGTAGAGCTCATTAATGAGAACAATGGCGTAAAATGAGACCAAGTGTATAGATCCAGAGTGATCTAATAGGCAATAAAAGGTGAAGAATGATGGGGAAAACCCTCCTATTTATAACAAAATATTGGGTCATTCTAGATCTTGGTGCATGATTAAAATAATGTTAATCAAATCTAGATCCACCTCTATGGAATATTTTTTTATTATTTGTTGGAGGGAAAGGGTGTTTGACTTGGGTCAAATCCCTTGATTAGTGAAGAATAAATAAATAAATGATTTATTTATCTTTTTAAGGAAGTGGTTGGGATATAATCAAATAAATAATGATTTATTTGATTAATAGTGGTTGATTTGGTCATATTTAACAAGGAATATTATCTAAATAAGATTTAAATAATTATTCCTAGAAAATAATAAGATAACTATGGGTTTATCTCATTAATTTCTTTGTTTTTGGGTTAAACATGACTGGGAATAATAATTAAATTATGGTTTAATTAATTATTCCTTTTGGGGTTTCCTAATTAACATAGTGAAAGCAGCTTTACTTGGGGTAAAACTGGTCTTACATGGTGTACTTGGGTCCATCTAATGATGAAGAGTTAGATGACCAAAAAATGGTGTAACAGATTGCCCCCCAGCGTGCGAGTGTCAGGAGCAAATCGTATGACCGAAGTACGTTGTAAGAAAACAATCACTAGAAAACAAAAGGGTATGTCAGAGAGAGAAATATGAGGTAGATAGTGTGTTGAAGGACTAGACCCGGAGGAGACGAGACTCGCAGGTGCAACAAGTCTCTGTTATGAGAGGGTACCTGTGCTGAAGGCGGCGGGGGAGGCATACCTATGCCCGCCGTGACAAAGTACAAAAGAATAGTGTGTCCAGTGAACAAGGGACCGAACGATAGAGTACAACTGGCATAATCAAGAGCCAGATAAAAATACAATGAATAGTCTCACATACATGCCGTGCCTGGGATAACAGCCAGGACTAGTACAATATCATCTGAGTACATGAGATAAATACAACCCAAATGCCCCCTGTAAATGGGGAAGGGCTCACAAAATCTGACTGATACATGCAAATCATAGAGGTGCCGCAAGTGGCTAAGGCCAACATCATCAAAATCTGGAGCGGCATCAAAGGCTGCAATGAAGAGGTCATCCGGGCATGTGGGGGGCTACCTGCAGGGCCACCCCCTCATGAGGGCCGAGACATCTCACACACGCCCGGGAATCATCAAGAGCTGCTGCTGGGTCACTGGACTGTCCAGTATACTCATCTCGATCATGCTGAAAGGAGCTGGAGAAGTAATCAAGTCAAAGGGAAGTGAGAGATCCCCCTGCCTGATCCAAGGCACCGAACAAGAGTGGAAGCTGGAACCAAGGTACACCGCCCTCTAGACCTTGCTTCTGGAATAAATGTGCTGATGTCGACAGAAGGAGGTCCGCCGTAGGTGAGGCAATGAGAGAACCTCAACTAAGGCACGAGAGAAGAGCAATAGAGCGACGGACAGACTGACACTAATGATGATGGTGGAAATGGGAAGGATGGATTGGCGAATGGACAACTTCCCTTGTTAGAGCATAAAGGGCATGAATGACATGGCAGCGACTGACACAATATCGAAGGGGACAGGGGACAGTGGGGCTGAAGGTCATGAGGTGCGACACAAGAGAGGAACCAAGCAAAAAGAATGGAGGGCTATAGTAGGGTGTAAAAGGATGCAGGATAGACTCCATGAATGCAATGATGACTCAACTCTGATGCTCTAAGCAAGGGCGACTAGATAGTGCTGCCACACAATAAAGGCCCCAATGGGGGGTCATAGAAGCATGAGTACAAGGTGGGTACTCATGACGAAAATCAACACGAACATGGACAAGTAAGGGGGCGATGTGGTGCCCCAAGTACAAGTGTCGTAAGTGAGGAAATTCGATTTTAAGGAGTGGTGAAGTGACCCTTCGTGGAAAAAAGATGTTCGGGTGAAGTATCAAATCACCAGAAACTAAGTAAAACCCATTTGAGAGCTCGGTGAGATCTATCCAGCGGTGCTGACGGTTCGTCGAACGGGGCTACGGTGTGGTCGCAGCAGTCGAAAGAAGAAACAGGGGTTCTCTTTTAATGAGGCGCTTTTCCCTCCAAAATCATTCATTTGCTATTGTTGCTGTGGTGAATGTGGAGAGGAGAGAAGGCCCTAAATCTTGCGGCGAACGTAGCGGACAAACCGACCGTTGGATTCGAGATATGTCAGTTGGAGGTAAGAGGCCTAACCTAGCTCTTGCATTTTGATGGATTAGATTTGCAGTTTAGGGCCCAACACCCCAGAAACAGCCCCTCCCTCCTCTCTACGGTCGGGTCGCACCTTTTGGGGCAAAAGGTGCGACCCAGGACGCAGGTTTGGGGGCAAAAAGTGCGACCTGGTCCAGAAATGGGCAGAAAGCTGCGACCTGGGAGGGGAGGGGGGCTTGGTGCTGTTTGATGGTTGGGAGTTGGGTTTTTGTGCGTGGTTATGGTTTGCCCGATCTGTACCCTGACAAAGAGAATGTGTTTGTGCAGGTATGGCAGAGTTACGGGTCAACTGGAGAGAGAGGGATCTGGGAAAACTTCGGGCAGAGATCCAGGCGGATCAGGGCGTCCGTCGTGTATTGGCCAGATTTGGGGTTCTCAAGTTTGTGGAGAACCCGTTGATGAGAGCAGGGGAACCATTACTGGCCCGGATTATCAGTTACTGGGATCCAGATCAGGAGATCTTTGTAGTGCAGGGGCACAGGATCGAACCGACGGTCCAGGATGTGTACTTCCTGACCGGCCTCCCACCATTGGGGATAGTGGGAGACACGCAGCCAGTGTTGCCGCGGGGGCGGCATATCATGGAGTTTGTGGAACGCCATTGTCGACCGGGTTTCCAAGTCAAGGGGACTCGGATATCGATCGGGGATCTAGAGAGGCTAGAAACCCGTGCAGTGGCCGCAGCTGTGCTGCGAATCCTGGGCACCCAGGCATTCCATCACATCACCGGTGGGCAGATGATGATAGTGGAGAGTGTGTTGAGTGGGACCTACTTTGGGTGGGCCCAAATGATGTTGGTGTCGCTAAAGCGACAATTGTCGCTATGCAAGCGGCAGGTGAATCATGATTGCTCATATGGGACTTTGTTGTGCACCTTCTTCTTTGAGAAGATCCTGACCTTGAGGCCTCGTGTGCATCTTCCAGATGGGGGCCCGAGAGAGCCCAGGATGCGTCGTTGGGGACGACTACTCTGCAAAGGAGGAGGAGGGGCGGTCGGGCGAACATTTCGACCGGAGTTCTTTGCCCATTGGGATCAGATGACGTTGTACATAGACGACTACCCTTATAGTGGGATGAGCTACTATGGGGATCCGGATTTGCCACTTCCGGCTGGTCGAGTTTGGGGGCCCGATGGTAAGTGACAAATTGCTATTCTTATATGGGCATGTTTAAAGTTTTTTGAATAGTAAATAATGATACTGATTCAGGGACTTTTGGTATGCAGATATAGCACCGGTAAAACCGGCTGGATATATGGGACGACCGACAGCGTCTGGAGCTACGGGTCCGAGTGGATCGAGAGCAGCGCAAAATGATGGTGCAGCCGCCCTACTTGAGGACATCCGCCGTAGATGTGAGCAGCTGTTGACCGGAGTATCAGAGCGCGGGTGGCAGGATTTAGATGGCCAGTACATAGAGCCATGTGTTGGTCTCCCCTCGGAGTGGCGAGGTATCATGCGGCGCATGGCGATGGCCGGTCAAACTATGCGGGATCTACATGCTGCAGGGGCAGAGCCATTGGCCCGGGAGCCTCCAGATAGTGATTAGGGGCATATGGTGCCCCTTCTGATGTATGTAGGGGCAGGTGGTGCCCCCCAGAATGTATGGAGGGGCATATGGTGCCCCCAGTTTTTGTTTGTAACATGTTATGGGCATGCCGTATGTATATGTATGGGGGGCGTATGGTGCCCCCAGTTTTTTTTTGGAACATGCTATGGGCATGTCATGTGTATCAGAGTAGATGGACTCATCAATATATGGTTTGCGACACATATTATGGATATGCATCGTCTTTTGATGGTTGATTTAATGTTATTGTCTTGTATGAATTGAGTGTGATAAATGCCAATCTAGAACATGGTTTGCAATACTATCTACGTAATGATTCTGGTCTCTGGGTACATGGTTGAAAGTTATGGTTTCAAACGCACGTATTAAGACTTTTATTCGTAAATAGCGTCTAAACAGCACAGGGTTACGCACACGATAAACACCATTTAGTTGCATGACAAGAAGCAAGGAATCCAAACGAACGTGCAGATGGCGAATGCGATGCAGCAAAGCATCAGCTAGTAGGCCACGCACTGCATCGTATTTGGCCTGATTGTTGGTGGCAGAACCAATGCATACCCCGTTAGACAGAACGAGGTCATGCAAGGGGGTGAAGATGGCCCACCCTGCCGAGGCAAGATTCCTGGAGTAGCGACTTGCAGCATCGGCGTAACCGATAAAGGATGTGGACGGGGGAATGCGCAAGGTGGTGTGACAAGACAATACATGAGGGGATGAAAGGAAAGGACGGCAGCGTGAGGGGGCAGAAGTCATCGAGCGGAAATGGCGGGGGGAAGGGGCAGGATGAGAAAAACTCAAACAAGGTGATGTATGAGGGCTATCGGAAACATGGCGAGGACTCGGGCTGCGAAGGTCAATAGAGACACCAGTGGAGTGATCTCGAGTATCAAGGGACACAATGGGGGAGGCGGCAGACGGGCTAGGTTCCAAGTGTCGTGCAGAGGAGGATAGGTAAAGAATGGTGACCGTAGACTCCGTCATCTGGACATCAGGGGGGGGAATGTGGATGGGATCGGTGGAATCCTCAGGCTGGGCTGCAGCATACTGCGCGAGAATGGGAGAGGCGGATTGATTTTGTTCAACCTCATACTCGCGGATCACCTCAAGGGAGGCACGGTAATGCGTCAAGTGAGGACAATGATGGGAGTAGTGGCCATGGACACCGCACAAAGCACAAGGCTTGTTGGTGCGGAGAGTCTTGGGGTTCTTGGAGACGGTCGAAGCAGGAGTGGGAGTTTCAGGGACCGTAGTGTCTGGGAACGC
This sequence comes from Pinus albicaulis, assembly GCA_034641835.2. Classification (NCBI taxonomy): domain Eukaryota; kingdom Viridiplantae; phylum Streptophyta; class Pinopsida; order Pinales; family Pinaceae; genus Pinus; species Pinus albicaulis. The sequence continues at coordinate 371,747,317 of CM076577.1, forward strand.
GACTTTTACCATGGGGCGAATACGGGGTAACTCGGGACAAGCATGGGTGGCATGACCGATGATATCACATAAGGCACAAGGCTTCGAGGGTGGGGGAGGAGCCGAGGTGGTTGTGGTGGTTTGGTCTTTGGTTGCCCCCTTGCGGGCTTTTCCTTTCTTCCCGGGAGCCGACTCAGCAGGGGAAGGGTCCTGTGGAGGTGCTGGGGGCACGTTGGCTATGGAGGAAGCGAGGGGGACCGGTTGAACCGGTGTCAAAGCCATGTAAGGTTTGGGGTGACCAGGGGGGGTGGCGGCTGGGGGGTCAAGGTACCAAACCGGAATACCCAAGGTCAAGTTAGGGAGAGAAAGGGTGGCCATGACGGGGACGGAATAAACTCCGGGAGGGGGAGCCAAGAAGGGGATCTGTCCAGCAGGGTAATGACCAGGAGGAACGGCTCCAAGATGGTTAAGGCCAGGGGGGACCGAGCCTGGAGGATAAAGAGGTGCGGGGGTGCCAGCTGTAGGGGGAGGGCCAGAAAGAGGAGGTCCGGCTGGCTGAGATGGATGGCTAGGAGCGGGTTGCGGAGGGCGGGGAGGAGGGTGCGGGCTAGCCGAGGCAGGCCGTTTATGGGCAGCCTGAGACGATTGCATCATGCAAACATTCGACAAGCCGGGGTCAGTAACAGGAGGGGGAGGAAGGTGAGGAAAAGTACCAAGCAGGGTGGAATCTTTATAGACGCCGGGGGAGACACTGGTCAAAGAATCGACGGTTTGCTTGGTGGCTACAGAAGAGATGGTCGTCTCGGAGGCGGATGGAGACGGCGGCTCATGATACGATAGCTGGTCAATGGTGACTATCTTTCCATTATGTGGAAAAGACATCTTGCGGAAGACCGTGGATGGGACAGCAGACATGGCATAGGTGTAGCTTCGCCCCAATAGAATGTTGTAGTCTAGAGGGGCGTCAATGACTTCGACATCAACGCAAACAGTCTTACCGGCGAGGGTGATGGGACAATTACGAAACAGGCCAATAGGCTGGGAGGCATGACCGTCCCACGCTCGAAGGGTGATCGTGGAAGGGGCCAGCTCAGGGGATCCGAGTTGCTTCCAAACCGAAGCGGACATCACACAGGTGGATGCCCCCTCATCAATTATACACCGGGATACAGTGGCGTTCCGGATTTTGACCGGGATTTGGAAAGCAACGGAAGGAGGAAGAGGAGGGTGGTCCGAGTGAGTGGCGTCGAAAACAATCATTTGGTCATCAGCAGGATCAACAGTGCCCACGGCAGATAGTAGAGCCTTCCTTTGAGAAGGGCACGACTGGAGGAGTTCCAGTGTGGAAATGGCAGCAGGGGATTGTGCCAAATCATCTACTATACTGTACGATTGAGCGGCTCGACCGGAGGCAGCATTTCGGCGTAAGGGACCCTTTGGAATCTTTGGGTGAACCTCAACTTTGGGTTGAGGGATGTGTAAGGGGCCACTGGATGTCGAAAGAGGCTCTGTAGAACCTGAAGATGGGGGCTCGGGAGCAGACGGAGCAGGGGGCTTGGTGTACTGGCGAGACCGAGTTTGAAGGTGAAGGTCGACGGAAGGGGACGGATCGGAGTGCATCATGAGGATCTGGTAGTCAGAGGAACCAGAAATGGACGAGGGTGTGGCGGCATGGCTGTCAGGGGGGTGGGTAGCCACGAATCCCTGTGGAGGGAAAGGATCAGTGAACACCGCTGGCTGGGTAGTGGCCACATTAGGAGGAGCGTGAGGGGAGGTGTGCTGTCCGCGCAATGTGGCTTGAGACTCCCACATCTGTCGCATCTGGGGTAAGAGAGGGCAATCGTGAGTGTAGTGACTGTAAACACCGCAACACGAACAGGGCTTGTTTGTGCGAAGCGGCCTGTCCGGCCTGGGCGGAATGCCCTGAGGCTGGTTGCTAGTGTTAGGGTCCAGACCAGAATTGGGTCCTCGGTTACCGGGGGCAGATGGGTTCTGGTTGCCTCTCCGCCTTCTTTGAGAAGAAGGGGGATTAAACGCACCCTGCTGTGCAAATACTTGCCCTGGAGGGGGTTGTAGGTGCTGTTGCAGGTTGTGAGGAGGCAAGGGAGGCGGAAGCGCATATGCTGGAGGAGCTGGCGCACCAGGCTGTGGATAAAAGTAAGGGTTGGGTTGGGCGACATTGAGGTAAGCAGGAGGTTGGGCAAAAGGAGGAGGCATGCCGTATCCCGGATACATGTTGCCGGGAGGGGGAAGATTGCTTGAGGTGCTGGCCCCTCCCTGAGGGAGACCATGGCTCATAGGAGGGTGAGCAGATGGGTGGGAAAGAGATCCAACAATACCGTCGGCGGAATGAGATGCCCCCGGGGCGTTAGCGCCACCGAGCCTGGGGATGTCAGGGAGAACGGTATAAACATAACCAGATTGAGCGTAGATCAGGTCATATTTTAAAGCTATTTGGAGGGCGGCTTCTTCAGATTGAGGAAAGTGAGAGGCGACATCTTTGCCGATGGGAGACGGGAGGGTGCGAAGGAACCAGTCCATGTAAACCCGATCTTCAAAGGGAGGGGCTCGAAATAAGCTCCGTCTTCGTCGCCATTCCTGAACATGGGCAGAAAGGCGTGTGGAAGAGGATTGCTTAAATGAAGTCAAGAGCTCCGTACCAGTGTCGTATCGGAGAGGGAGCTGGAAGTACGACAAGAAGGCTTGGGCAAGAGTCTCGAACATGGTATGGGAGGAAGTGGCCTGCTCGACATACCATTTAGAAGCTTCGCCGGTAAGCGTGCGTTGGAACAACCGAAGACGGATGGAGTCATCGGTAATGGAGTTGGAGGAACACCACATGTGGAAAGACAGGACGTGATTGGTTGGGTCTTCGCCATTAAGGCCCTCGAACTTAGGGATATCGGAGGGTAACTTGGTAGGCATAGTGGGCCAGGTAGTATTATGGTGAATGGGGTCGTTAATCAACCGATGGAAATCGGGGAGGCTGAGGCCTGCAATGTACGGCAGCACAGGGGTGGCCGGAGTAGTGGTTGTGACGGTTCCGCTAGAAGTAGGGCCGGCATTGGGCCCGGGAGAACCGCTAGCATTAGGCCCTGATCCGGACATGGTGAAGGTAAAAGGAGTCGGAGGGGGAGAACCGGAAGGAGAAGGGGGATCCGATGAATCAGGAGAGGAGTCGGAGTGTGGACTCGAAGGTGGACTGGCTCGACGACGACGGTGCGGAGCAGGTCGATCAACCGGAAACTGAGGATGAAGGCCAAGAAGTCTCCGGGAAAGGCGCCTTTGGGGCGCAATGATGACAGGAAGAAGGAAACCGACAAGGGCAGAAAGGGACAGAATCAAGAAGGTCAAGGGCAGATAAGGTGCAGTGACGATTTATTTTAAAGTCTTTGCCAGGCGGTGTAAACCGGGCGCTTCTTCACTTAGGGTCAGTGTGTGGTGTGCGTTAATTTTAATTTTAAACCCTTTCCGTTGTTGAGAGCAAAAAAGTGTGCTGCGTAGCTGAAAATAAACCTACAGAGAACAGAGTAAAATGCTGAAATAACAGAAAAATAACAGCTACGTATGCATCTATCTAAACCAAGAAGGTGGGTCTCTCAAAACTATGCCGAAAAGAAAGGGAAAAACTATGGAAACACACACAAGGGAAGCTCAACAGATCTAGGGTCAAAGAGGACAGAGATCTGGAGGATAAAGCTGCAGATAAGGGGTGCAGATCACAGCCAAGAGACAGAGGCAAGGTGGCTGGAAAAAGGGAAATCAGCAAAAAGCCGGGGGGGCAAGGCAGAGGCCTTTAGGGGAGGTCCAAACAAAACGACAAGAGGTGATTTGAAAGGAAAAGAGGATGATTTCAATGGATCTGGAAGTGAGGTCACAGATCTGGAAAAAGAGGGGGCTGAAGCTCTGAAACCGACGGCTGAAACAGCTGAAACTCTTCCACAAAATTTGGAGGGTACTAAAGCCCTAAGGGGCTGGGTTCCCACTTAGATGAGTAAAAACAGATCAGATCTTGGTCAAGGCGGTCGAGATGCAGGTCGGAAAACTTCCGGCAGCAGGCCGCAGCAGAATCCCGTAAAAAATTACGTAAAAAATAAGTTGAAAAAAGGCGTGTCAGGTTCACCGATCCGAGTTGAGGTCGCAGTGAAACAAAGCCAAAGCAGCGTCCGTGTCGCAGTTTTGGGCCAAAAGGTGCGACTTCCGTTCCCAGGTCGGGTTTACGGCGCATTTTCTCGAAAATTGTCGTCCTCAAAAGGTCTATGTCGCTTACCCGCTGTAGCGTAAACACACAGAAGTTAGAAATTTTAAGTTTTTAGGGTTTTATGTGAGAAAATGACATGAAAAGAGAAAAACTAAGCAGCTGAAAAGAAGCCCTAGGGCCTGAAGTAGCTGGATATGCAGGAATATGAAAAACGACAGCGGTCGTAATTTAAAACCCGTGTGGAGTCGCCATTTGTGAGTATGAATTCTTCGTCGAAGTGTACGAAAAAGAACCACTTTAGCTACGCATAACTAATAGCCCTAACAACAATAGAGGCTGCCAAACATCTTCAGATCTGCAATTAGTAGTTAAAATGCCGCAACAAACAGATCTATAAATGGAAAGACATTAAGCAGTAAAGTAAAGAGTTTGCTCCATGCATCCAACAGACAAGACAAGAACACGATTTTTGAATGAATTTTATATTACAGGGCACCTGGGAGGAAACAAGAAGGTGTATCCAGATCTCCTCAATGGGATGGGTTCTTTGTAGTCCTCAGCACTTCAGATCTAAGCTTTCTCTCTTGTAGATGTAGAAAACCCAATGTAGAAGGTAGAGCTCAATGGGAGCAACAATGGCAGAAAATGAGACCGAGTGTATAGATCCAGAGTGATCTAGTATGCAACAAAAGGTGAAGAATGATGGGGAAAACTCTCCTATTTATAACAAAATATTGGGTCCTTCTAGATCTTGGTGCATGATTAAAATAATGTTAATCACATCTAGATCCACCTCTATGGAATATTTTATTATTATTTATTGGAGGGAAAGGGTGTTTGACTTGGGTCAAATCCCTTGATTAGTGAAAAATAAATAAATAAATGATTTATTTATCTTTTTAAGGAAGTGGTTGGGATATAATCAAACAAATAATGATTTATTTGATTAATGGTGGTTGATTTGGTCATATTTAACAAGGAATATTATTAAATAATTATTCCTAGAAAATAATAAGATAACTATGGGTTTATCTCATTAATTTCTTTGTTTTTGGGTTAAACATGACCGGGAATAATAATTAAATTATGGTTTAATTAATTATTCCTTTTGGGGTTTCCTAATTAACATAGTGAAAGTAGTTTTACTTGGGGTAAA